>CM067330.1:600000-967500 GCA_034376525.1 Nicotiana benthamiana | reverse complement strand
CCGAAGAGTAACTAGGACTACACGGATTGACTCTAATTCCATATTTTTCTTGGCATCACTAACACATATGGAGTCGGTTGGTGGATGTTCAATTCTTGATTCCTCGAAGTAAATCTCACTTTCTTCCTCGGAATTGGACTCTTCTTGGCTTCCGTCCACACTCTCAAGTTGATGGGCATAGTGAGCCTCAACCAATATTATCATTTGCTATTTCAAAGTGCGAATATGTTCATCATTGTAACCCAAGCCTTGTTTCAAGCCCTCGAGTGAAAAGTTGTGCTTCTCCTCATTTTCAATAATGGTCGCCAACATGAACATCATTTTCTCATCTTGAGCATTTGACAACTCTTCTTGATTTTGATCAATTGCTAAAGAAGGATTTCCGGCTTCCACATCTAAAGAAAATTCTTGGCTATCATCAACTTCCGAGGATTTTTTGACCTCCAAAGCTTCAAGCATTTCCCCCATTTGGGACTGCAATCTTTCAAGTGCCAAGTCATTTTGGAGACTATTTTCCAAAAGCTCCTCCAAGGCACTTTGTTCTTCATTTCCCCTTCAAGTAGGCAGTCCAAAATGAGCTTGAACTCTCTATTTTGGCCATGCTTAACTTCTTCCATTTTCATAGCTCTATTATTTTCATCATAAAAAGTAGAATCACCATAGCGGGGGCTTGGGGAAGGGAAGGACCAATAAGCACAATCATCTCAATGACCATTTTGAAAACAACACATATCACAAGTACTCCACTCATGAGTTTGAGATTGTGCACATAATCCATCCCGAGAGAATTTAAATAATTTTGCAACGAGTGTGGTCCTCCACAATAAGGACAAGAGTCATCAAAGTATGAACAACTACCATCCGACCAATAATCATTAAATGATGCCATTTTTCATAAATAAGAAAATAAACAAGAAACAAACACGAAAAATGGACCAAGATAAGAAATTTAATTACACAAATATTCACAAGTTTGGACCAAAGCACTTACACTTATTTCTCAAACAACCTAAATTATGCCAAATTATTCCCCGACAATGGGTCCAATTTTGATGACGTCCAAATCCACTACTAAAAAGTAACTGGACACTATTGCATGCAATATAATTTACCCAACTATGATTCGAGGTCGAATCCCACAGAAAATAATGTATAGGCGATTAGGAATGTAAAAGAATTATCGCTTATCGCGCAATGCCAAACAATAAGAATTTGATTCGAAAAGTGTTTATATCTAAATGTGAAAATGTAAATTAACCTAGAAATCAAGTAAAATGATCAACGGCTACAAGTATGAATGCGTCGGGAATTACACTCAAGTAACAATTCAATATATTTTATGATTTTACAAATATGAGCGAGTATATGTTAATTAGCCACGGATAATAATTCTTAATTAGCTTTTTCCGAAGACTAACAAGACGTCCTAATTAACTTATCCCTAAAATAATTAAGATATTATGCAAAGTATTTCAATAATATCCCTAAGTATAATCTATAAATGAGTATTAATGCCCCAAGTTCTTGTTATTAATCTTTCCCAACCCCAAATTATCTTTTCCAAAATTAATTTGGAGTCAATGAGCGAGTCATAGGGTTAGCTAATTCCTTTGGAAACATTAAAGAACAGGATTAATTAAAGAAACAATAACTCACTTCATAAACGCATAAAAATCATTCAATACACAAGCATAACAAGGTATTTAATCCGTACTTTAAACGTGAAGATTTCCATAAACAAGATTCAAGTGTTGAGTAAAATACTACACACTTAAATATACAATACAGAGCAGGGAAATGAAGAAAGCAACATAAATGGGCAAGAAAATCTTAACCACAAGCTTCAAATCTCCAAGACCAAAGTGTGTGTGCAAACCCTAACTTCAAGAACTTTGTTCTCTCTAGTCTATGGAACTGAAAATAAGCCAAAGATCTCTCAAAATATCTGATTGGTCGTGTATAAAAATGGTTTGGGGATTAAAAATGTGAAATTCCAGAATTGCCCAGGCTTGAATCTCGATCTTCGCAATTGCGAACAAAGGTTTGCAATTTCCAACTATGCATGTGCTGCTTCACTTCGCATTTGCGATGAAACCTTCGCATTTAGGAAGGTTGACTATCCTGGTTGACTTTGCATTTGAGAAGTGTTCTTCGCATTTGCGAAGACTGCCTTATTCAATTTACTTCGCAATTCCCATGATTTCCTTGCAATGCCCAAGTCTGTCTACATCGCATTTACCAATCTTTTGTCACAACTGCGACCAGTGAGGGCATTGCCCAGATTTTTCCTCTTTTTAGCTTCTTTTTGACTTGTTTCCACTTGGTTTCTTCACCATTACTTCTAAATCACATAAACCTGTAAAATAAAAGTAAATGACATTAAATGCATGATTTTATCATTCAAACATAGCAAAAGTATAGGTTTAAAGAAAAGATAAGTTGGTAAACACAGCTTATTGTTAAAGGTGAAAATAAATACAAACACAATACTTAAATTAGAAAAACACACATCTTTGGAGCATATATCAAATCATTTTTAGCTAGGATGTTTACAACTCCGTGATATTTTTCATGGCAACACGCTACATGACTTGTATTTATAACCACAAAAATTTGTCTTCTCCCAACACCATTGACAGAGAGTAAAGCCACTGCAGTCCTTGTTAGTGGTACAAAAATCGCCACAACTTGCCATAGAAAATAGCTTCTTTCTTATCATTGTTGCTTCCGGCGTTAACTCTCGAACAATCATCACTTGTAATTTTGATGGTCTGAACGTATCAACTGTATAATCGTGATTAAGATTAACATGCGACCTTTACAAGCCCAAATTTGAGCTTGACCAATAGACCAAGAAGTACTTTTTATAATGAATCAATGCTATTAATATATATTGCATTATTTTTGCAGAATATTAGTATAAACCTTTAATATATTTTTCCGGCAAAGCATTACGGTGTTGGATGACACCGCATCCACTCATGTGCATTCGCCCCTGGTGTTAGTTGACATCCTTGGGATAAGGTGTCTCCGCCATTGTCCGTATGTGCACATAGAAATGTTAGATAATGAATATAGACATAATCTTATGTAATATATATAGCTAGCATAATTATGGAGATTCACAATAGATTTATAAGATTTCTTTTTTTATTCTTTGTATAGTTAAGGCTCTATGTACTGGTATATATACTTGTTACTTCTTGAATATAATATAAGAGATATTTCTCTATTGTTTATATACTTTACATGGTATCAGAGCCAGTTTACTACTCGACGGAGTTGAGTCGAATCCGCTACTGGAAATTCCTTGGCCGGAAGCTAATCTAAGGTGTTCTTGACATTTCCAATTGACTTGTGGTGGTTCTCTGATCATAAAATCACATTTTTGCAAAGAACAACCTCAGACCAGATCTTATTCTCACTTTGTTTGGTCAGGTTTGAGTTTTAGTTTATTGGTTATTTGATTTCCTTAATTTTGTGGTATTTTTTGGAGGCTGCCAATGTGAGAAGCTTGCATTCTTAGTTTAACTCACTACGGTGATCGATTAGTGATTTGATATTGTATGTTGGGTCTTTTCGTATCAGAAACTTTGTTGGTCGCTATTTTTATTTGAGTTGGGGATAAATTCGTTTGGTTCTCTGATTTGGTTGAGTGGATTATTGAAGTTGAATCATGTTTAATAGATTGTTGATTTCATATCTACCAGGATCTGTTTTAGTATCTTTTAGCTTCGGGGGAGCTCTGTTAGTTTAATCAGTTTGTTATTGAAAGGAAAAAAATGATGGTAAAGAATAGTAATGCAACAACTCCTAGTCCAACAATCTTGGTTTGAGATGAGTTTCTAAAATTTCTTCAATATCATAAATCAGTTAAGGAATCTTCTTCAGTTACGACCTTTGCTGTTCAAATAAAACATGTCTTATCACCTCTTTCAATTAATGGGTGATCGATGCTGGTGCTACAAATCACATGACAGGTAATCCAAATATTTTTTCTACCTTTTGCTCACATAAATCACCCTCTTCGGTTACTGTAGCTGATGGATCAACTTGTAGCAGTATTGGATATGGGATTGTTAAACCAACTTCCTCTATTACCCTGTCATCTGTATTAAGTCTGCCAAACTTGGCCTTTAACTTGATTTCTATTAGTAAAATTACCAAAGACCTTAATTTTTGTGTTGCATTCTTTTCCGATCGTTGTTTGTTTTTAGATCTTAAGACAATGCATGTTATTGCTAAAAGATATATATCTGGTGATCTCTAATTCTTGATGAATGGGAGCCACGGTCTTTTGCATGCTCTAGTATCGTGTCTCATTTTGAAGCATAGTGTCGACTTAGACATCCCTCTTTGGCTTTGTTAAAGAAGCTCTGTCCTCAGTTTCAAAATATTTCATCATTGGATTGTGAGTCATGACGATTTGCAAAACACCATCGCATCTCGTTAAGTCCAAGGGTTAATAAGCGAGTTGAGTCAGCTTTTAAGTTGGTCCATTCTGATGTTTGGGGACCATGTCCGGTTGTTTCTAAAACTGGGCATAAGTATCTTGTCACTTTTATAGATGATTTTTCTCGAATGACTTGGATTTACTTTATGAAAAGCCGCTCTGAAGTGTTTACTCATTTTTCTGCCTTTTGTACTGAAGTCAAAACTCAATTCAATGCTTCAGTACATACTCTAAGGAGTGATAACGCTAAAGAATACATGTCAGAGTTATTTCAGCCCTACATGAGACAACATGGTATAATACATCAGTCATCATGTGTTGATACACCCTCTCAAAATGGAGTTGCTGAGAGGAACAATAGGCATCTATTTGAGACAGCTCGAGCACTTTTGTTCCAAATGAAGGTTCCTAAACAGTTCTGGGCTGATGTGGTTTCTACAGCTTGTTTTATGATTAATCGCATGCCATCTAGTGTACTCGATGGTAATGTGCCTTATAGTGTTCTTTTTCCGAATAAGTCATTATTTCCGGTTGGAACCTAAGGTGTTTGGAAGCAAATGTTATGTTCGAGATGTTCGACCATCTCTTACCAAGTTGGATCCCAAGGTTGTGAAGTGTGTTTTTGTGGGCTATTCTCGCCTTCAGAAAGGGTATCGATGTTATTCTACTGTGTTTGGCAAATATTTAGTGTCAACTGTTGTGGCATTTTCAGAGACGACATCATTCTTCTATACACCTCCTATTTCTACAAGCCAGGGGAGGAAGATGAATGGGTAGTATATCAGGTTACCCATACTTTGGCAGAACAATCAGATGATACTCTTCGATCTCCTAGTTCTTCTATTGAGCACCAATCGACTATTATGCCTTCAGTACCTACTCCAACAAGACCTCCAATTGTTCAAGTTTATTCGCGGAGGCGAGAGACAAATGATACATGTCCCGCACCAGTTCCTGCATCATCTGATTCTTCTTTGTCTGATCCTCCAGATAACCTTGATCTTCCTATTGCTCTTCGCAAAGGTACACGTACTTGCAAATCGACATATTTTGTTGCTAAATTTATTTCCTACGACCATTTATCCACGTCAAGATCTATGATTTCTTCTCTAGACTTCATCTCTATACCCAAAATGATGCAGGAGGCTTTGAATCATCCTTGATGGTCTCATGCAATGCTTGAGAAAATATATGCTTTAGAGGATAACCACACATAGAATTTGGTAGATTTACCAAAGGGAAAGACACCAGTGGGATGCAAGTGGGTATTTACAGCTAAAGTTAATCCAGATGGTTTTGTGGCAAGACTTAAGGCCAGACTTGTGGTGAAAGGGTATGCTCAGACTTTTGGGGTGGATTATTCTGACACCTTCTCCCCAGTTTCCAAACTCACTTCTATCCGCTTATTTATTTCTTTAGCTACGTCCGAGAATTACCCTTTGGTGTATATGGAGCAGCCACCCGGTTTTGTTGCTTAGGGAAGTATAGGAAAGCCTGTTATTGAAGAAGTCCTTGTATGGCTTGAAGCAGAGTCCAAGAGATTGGTTTGGAAAGTTCAGTGAGGTAGTTCAGGAGTTTGGATTGAAAATGAGTAAGTGCGATCACTCAGCCTTCTATCGGAAATCAGTAGCTGGCACCATTCTCCTTGTTGTATATGTTGATGATATTGTTATCACAGGAAGTGACTATGCTAGGATTTCTTCCCTCAAGTCTTTTCTGCATACTAGGTTTCATATAGAGGACTTGGGCCAGTTGAAATACTTTTGGGGAGTAGAAGTAAATAGAAGCAAGATGGACATTCTTTTGTCTCAGAGAAAGTACATTCTTGACTTGCTTACAGAAACTGGAAAGTTGGCAGCTAAACTTTGCAGTACTCTAATAGTTCCTAGTGTGCTTCTTATGAAAGATAATGGTGATCCTTTTGATAATCCAGCGAGATACAGGAGGTTAGTTGGGAAATTAAACTACCTTACTATGACTCGTCCAGATATTGCTTTTGTTGTAAGTATTGTTAGCCAGTTCATGTCTGTACCAACGGTCAAATATTGGACAGCTTTGGAATAGGTTTTGTGTTACTTGAAAGGAGCTCCTGGACTTGGCACATTATATAGCAATCACAGTCATACTCGTATTGAGTGTCTTGCAGATGCTGACTAGGCTGGATCGAAAATTGATAGAAGATCTGCTATAGGTTATTGTGTCTTTGTTGGAGAAAACTTGGTAAATAGAGGAGTAAGAAGCAAAGTGTTGTATCTCGATCTAGTGCAGAATTCCAGTATAAATATATGTCACCGTCTACATGTGAGATTATGTGGATACATCATCTGTTGACTAAAATTGAGTTAGAGTATGCAATACCAGCAAAACTCTGGTGTGACAATCAAGTTGCCCTCCATATTGCGTCAAATCCGGTGTATCATGAAAGAACTAAGCATATTGAGGTTAACTGCCATTTTATTTGTGAGAAGATTTAAGAAAACTTGATCTCCACTGGCTACGTGAAGACAGGAAAGCAACTGCCTGATTTGTTCGTTGAATGGAATTCGAGTTGATTACCTTTGTAGCAAGCTAGACATGATCAATATCTATGCTTCAGCTTGAGGGGGAGTGTTAGATAATGAATGTAGACATAATCTGAATGTAGACAAAATCTTATGTAATATGCATAGCTAGCATAATTATAAGGGTTCATAGCAGATTTATAAAATTTTCTTTTTGATTTTTTCTATAATTAAGAGTCTATGTACTTGTATATATATTTGTTACTTCTTGAATACAATATAAAAAAGATTTTTCTATTGTCTCTGTTCTTTACAAGAAATATTCGTAAAAATATATACATAGAGACACGTACGTCTATGTGGACACAAAAAGCTCATGCACGTCATGATATGCATACTGACAACACTTATGTTTAATGCAGTATTACAATGCACAACTTTATAAAATTACAAATAAGAAAAGTAAAGTAAAATTACGAACCAGTAGTTACCGCCAAGAGAGCAATGAATAAGATTGCAAACTTGTTCACTTGATGTTTGGCAGCTATATTTGCAAATAATTTGAAATATTTCTTATTTATGACAAACTAGCAGAAGAATATTGTGTGGTGATTTCTTATAACAACATGAAGGATCATATTTGTAAGCCCTTAGGTACACATTAAATTAATTGCTCATTAATTGCCATTGCTAATTTGTCCTTTTTAGGTTTAATAATTAAAGAGGGTTTTAAGCACGTTATGTTGAATGACTCGAGGCTCACATTGTTACTATTATGTTTAGTACCATACAGGTACCAATTTCTTACTTATAGTATACTCTATTCGGTCCACAATAAGTGATCAATTTATCTTTTTATTTTGGTCCAAAAGAAGTGTTCATTTATATAATCAAGAAAAAATTCAAATTGTTTTTCCAAAATTACCCTTATGTTCGTGTCCCTAAAATGTCTTTTTACTCCTCATATTAAATTATGCTGCAATATTTAATTAAGGGTAGTTTAGTCACACTAACTATTTTGTCTTGAATTTAATATTTCCTTAATAGATGTACCCAAGGCAAATTGGTCATTTATTGTGGACTGGAGAGAGTATTTGATTTTTAACCCTTTTTTTGTGGTCTTATTAGATATCAAGAAATAATTTACTTCATACTTTTCCAAAGTTGCGCTCGGAGTAAAGAGCCTAGGAGTATTTTTATATTTTCAATAAACAATAAAGATTAATGTGATTAATTTTTATTGTTAATTAATACTAAAATATAAATTTCTTAATATATATAAAAATAACCAAAAAATCAATTAAAGTGAATTGGAGGGTCTAGTAATTAATCTGCTAAAGTGAATAAACAAGGCTATAATGTTTGATTGCATTTGTAATAAATATAAATACAAGATCCCAAATATATGGTGTCAACGGGATTACTCAAGTCACGTGCTTGGCACATGCACTTCCCTGAGCTAAAAAAAGATTAAACCAACAAAACTATGTAGTATACCAATCGCCAAGGACGACTACAGAATCTCCCAGTCGCCGGCAGAAAGAAATTATATATATATATAAGAAAGTGATGCTTTTAATTCTAAACATATCTTTATACTTGCCTCGTAGTTGATAATAGAAATGTTTATACAAGTTACTACTCTTTCTTTCTAATATTAATCAATGGAATATGCATAGAAGCACAGTCAAGAAAGGATGGCACCTTTGCTGTTTCCTTTACAAACAAATAGTGCACCAAAATATTCTGACATCTCCCTAACATTCTTATATAACAACAATTGATTATAAAAGTCAAGTTTTTTTCGGAACGGATTTTTATACTATGTTATAATATATAACTTTTATAACAACACTTAACTATAACAGCTAAAAAATACCAAAACAAAAGAAGCTATTAGAGAAAGGTTTGACTGGAATTAGGTTGGAAGAGAGCCATAAAAGATGTGAAGTAACACAGAACTTCACATACACCAAACTTTTAAATCAACTTTTTGCATTGTATCAAATTCCATGAAACATGAAAGCAAAGCTATAATGAAATACCAACTCAAGTAATAGGTTGGAAAAAAGCCATCGAAATATTCCAGCAATTTACATCTTATCTGTTTGACAACTAGTAAAATGATTCCTATTTGTACTTCGTGCCATTCAGCTGGTTTTACTCCAACCCTACAACAAAAGTAATGGCGGTCATGCTCGTTTTGTACGTCGTCCAACTTCAAGGGCGAGCTCTGTATCAATCTTCAGGGAAATGTCAAGTGCTTTCACAGAATGCGTTAGGGCACCACTGCAAACATTAAAATTTTCGTAGTATAAGTATATCATAACAAACCTTCATGCGCCTCGTACATATGGATTAAACAAAACATATATTTGTTTTCATCAAAATAACAGGCTAATATCTGATAAAACGTATCATTATCGGAGAAACAAACATATAATGAACTTTCTCAAGTATTGAGTCCGCTCCTAGCCGAGGAAATTGTACCCCACACTAAATCATGAGCTTAAAAGTGAAGCTTTTGTTAACCAATAAATAACAGAAGAGGTCAACAACCTAATAATCTCAAGTACTTTAGCAACCAATGTAAGGAGGTGTGAGAGGTTGGAACTGGAGGGGCTGAAAAGAGGTAGAGATAGGCCGAAAAAGTATCGAGAGAGGTGATTAGGCAAGATATGATAACAGTTCAGCTTACCGAGGACCTGATCCTTGATAGAAAGATGTGGAGGTCGAGAATTAATAATAGGCTATATTTATGTAATTTGGTGATGGTTTATGCCCC
The DNA here is from genome assembly GCA_034376525.1 of Nicotiana benthamiana. Lineage (NCBI taxonomy): Eukaryota > Viridiplantae > Streptophyta > Magnoliopsida > Solanales > Solanaceae > Nicotiana > Nicotiana benthamiana. The sequence goes on along the minus strand of CM067330.1, from coordinate 957,761 downwards.
AGCTTAATTACGTTTCACTGTTATAATGTAGTTAATTAATAAAAAATGGGCTCTAATTGTGAATTTCACACGTTGCAGGAGTGAGCAGCTTCATTGAGGCCTTAAAGCTTTGATTGAAGCTATATTGAAGCAAGAAAAACCCCTAGGAGCTGAGTACGCGAGAAGACGAGAAAAAGAATAGAAGAAATGAAGGCCTGGACTAGCTCGGCCACTAGCGCGGCCGCGCTAGCCCAGATGGTCGAGGCAGAATGGTAGGGCATTAGCGTGTTCACGAGCGCGGCCGTGCTAGCCCAGTTCCGGAATATTAATTTTCAGGAGTAAACTTGGAAGTCGGGGGTAAATTCACCTAACCTATAGAAAGTCAAGCTCGCCCAAGGATGGATTATCAAGGTTTCATAGCTTAGCGGAAGAAAAGGAGAGGCAAGAGGCAAGGAGGATAATTCAACATCGAGTTCTTCCTTTCTTCCTTTTTGTTTTTATGATTTGTGATGAATTTGAATATTGTTGTGATGGACACCAGTATGAGTAGCTAACTATTTAGTATAGGGTTTTAATTGAACCTATTGAAGGATGAACTTCTTGATTATGCTAATATAGATTGCCAGTTTAATCTCTATTATTTCAACTAAGTGTTTGTTGTAGTTAATTGACAGGTTCCTCAATTAGATATGCCTATTTAGTATGCATGACTTGGGAGAGAGTGCATATTTAAGTAATTGTTGACCAACACCACTCCCAAAGTATTAGAGGGATCTATAACTGCATGTTTAAAGGTAGAATTAGGGATAACGAAGCATTGGGTGCAATCTAAAGTGAGTTGTAATAAACAACGTCAGCTAGCGTATCTCGGGAGAGTGCGTCTAGTAGATTATCGTAATTACTCAGGAGAGATTTACGGTAAGAGGAGCGCTCCGGATTGATATAGATGATTTGGTGATTCTATGTGAAGCATAACCGAAAGAGATTTCATCAATATGGGAAATCATAGCCTTAGAACCTTCTCTTAATTGTTACAACTTAATCATAGTTAGTTTTCAGTTGTTTATTTACATTCATTCTTAGTTAGTAGAAATATCATCAATTGTTATTTACAATGTTTGGGAAGCTGATTCCGTAAAATCTAGTAAGTCTAACAAAAGTAATTGATAGGTTAATTCCTTGTAGGTTCGACTCTGGGTTGAATACTCCGATTATATTTGCAACATCCGCGTGTCCTTTTTAGAAGGCATAGTTGGCGGCAATTAAATTTTAGCGTCGTTACCGGGAAATTAACGGTGTTATCAATTACAATTGAAAGAAGTACAAAAATTCTTAGTGCAGTCAGTTTTCTCTATACCAAATCATTACATTGAAATTTTAACGTTTGTTGACTTGGTCGTACATGTGCATGCCTAGAAACTCATTGAGAACTGGTGAAGAATTTGAAGCATTTCATATCCCAAGAGAGTTTTCAAGGCCTTGAATCGGGCCAACCGGAAAAACAAACAACAACAACAAACAACTGAACAATTCGAAACAGACATGGGAGATCACGACGAGAACCCAGCTGCACCAATAGTGCCAAAGGCTGCTCTCTATGACTGGCACTACCCACAGCTGAAAATCTGGCCACAGCTATTGTACTCCCGCAGATACAGGCTGAATCATTCCAAATCACGAATAACATACTGCACTTGTTGCAAAACAAGGGACTATTTTCGGGGTCACAAGTTGAAGATCCTCAACAGCACTTTAAAGAATTTTCTGTCAATTTGCAAAATCCAAAGGCAGCCCAACATAACTCAAGAAGCAATCAAGTTGTTGTTATTCCCATTCTCAGTGGTAGGAGCTACTCAGACCTGGCTAAACTCGCTCTCCATAAATCTCATAACAACTTGGGAGGAGTTAGTCAAGCAATTCCACAACAAGTTCAACCCACCCAACAAGACTGCTCAACAAATTGATGAAATTTTGAGTTTTAAACAGAGACCAATGGACACACTGCATGAAACGTAGGAACGCTTCAAAAGGATGTTGGTTATATGTCCGCACCATGGTATTCCAAATCTGATGTTGGGGAGGCGGTTTTACATGGGATTGTCAGATAGTGTAAAGACCATAGTTGATGCTTCAGTTGGTGGAGCATTTTTGAGCAAAACATGGAGAGATGGCCAGAGTCTGCTTGACAAGATGGCACAAAATTCGAGATGAATAACCAGGAATGCACCTATCACCCCAGTGGTTCACTCAGTGCCCCTTGATCCATCCAACTCTATGGCTGAAAATATGGCCACCTAATTGACACAGATGAGTATACTCACCAAAAAGGTGGAAGAGTCGGGGCAGAAGCAACAGGTACACATAGTAGATACTACCAATGGGCAAGCGCATCTTGCATTAGTCAACCAATTGGTAACCAGTGGAATGCAGAACATGATCATCATCACTACCCCAAAGACAGGAATTATGTGTCTAATTATGTAGGCCAGAGACAGGGGGTCAAAATTGGGGTCAGCAGCAATAGCCATACAGGCTGGTCCAGCCACAGTTCGACAATGGAAACATGGGAAGTATAAGACCCCCTAACAATATGGCACCTTACCCAAGGCCACAGGGATATAACAATCAGAATCAACAAGGCTATCACCCTCCTCAGCAGCAGCATGGTGGAAGGCAGGAAGATGGGTTTGCCAGACTTGGGTCAATGATGCAGCAGATTATTGGGTCTAATGCAAAAATTAGTGAGAGAGTAGATGCACATGCTTTTAGCTATCAAGAATATTGAAATGCAAATGGACCAAATTTCAATGTCTCTGAACAATCGTCCTCATGGGACATTACCTGCAGACACCCAGATAAATCCAAAAGATCACGGCCCGAAGCAGTTGATGGCGGTGAGTCTACATAATGGCAGAAATTTGGATGTAGAGCAAGAGAGGGCTCGAGAAACCAGACAGGCTGAAACACTCATACCAGTGCCCATTGAGCTGGATGAGTCAACGAAACTGACAGAGGTGACAGTCCAGCCTGCCCGAGAAGAAAATAACATTCAAACTGAGGCTGAGAAAGAAGCTGAGACAGCCCGGGAACCAGTAGTTGAGGTGGCAGCTGATAAAGAGCAATCCCAAATCATTGGGAAAAAGAGACCTCCTGCACCATTCCCTCAGAGGCTGGCTAAGTACCAAAAAGATGAGCAATACAAGAAGTTCTTGGAGATGCTAAAACAAATCCAGGTAAATATTTCATTGATTGATGCTTTGAAAGAGATGCATGGTATGCAAAAATGATGAAGGACTTAATATCCCGAAAATTCGATTTTCAAGACTTGGCCACAGTTATTCTTACTTAGACCTGTAGTGCAGTGGTGACTAGACCAATTGCTGAGAAGCTGTCTGACCCAGGGAACTTTACAATTCCATGCACTATTAGTAAATTTGCTTTTGCTAAGGCACTGTGTGATCCAAGGGCCAGCATAAATCTTATGCCCCTAGCAATTTATAAGAGGCTGGGAATTGGAAGAGCTAGACCCACATCTATGTTGTTGCAGCTGGCTAACAGGACGGTAAAAAGACCCTATGGTATCCCGGACGATGTGTTGATTCAGGTAGAGACATTTGTGTTTCCTGCAGATTTTTTGATCTTAGACTGCCAAGTGGATGAAGAGATTCCCATAATTTTGGGGAGGCCGTTCTTGGCCACTGGGAGAGCTCTCATTGATTGCGAGACTGGGGAGCTCAAATGAGACTGAACGACGAAGAGATAACATTCAATGTGCAGAAATCTATGAGGCGACCAAGTGAATTCCCCAATTGCTTTTTTATTGATGCCGTGGATATCATTGTAGAAACTACTGATGAGATGCTAACAATTGAGAATCCTCTTGCTGCATGCCTGATGAATTTAGATAAGGTAAATGGAGAAGAACAGGCAGAATGGGTGTTGGCATTAAAGGGCAGAGGGTTCTGGGATAGAACTTTTGAATTTGAAACCTTGCACTTGGAAAATAGAGAAACTCCTCCAGCCAAGCCATCCATCAAAGAACCAGCAAAGTTGGAGTTGAAGCCACTGCCCGCCCATCTCAGGTATGAGTTCCTTGGACCTGACTCCACATTACTTGTTATTATCTCATCTAGTTTGCAGGCACAACAACTCTTGCAAGTACTCAAGGAGTGTAAGACTGCCATTGGGTGGACCATGGCAGATATTAAGGGAATCAGTCCAGCCTACTGTATGCATAAAATTCTGCTGGAAGAGGGCCACAAACCTTCCAGGGAACACCAAAGAAGGCTGAACCCCAACATAAAGTAAGTGGTGAAGAAAGAAGTGATAAAGTGGTTAGATGCGGGAATCATTTTCCCAATCTCTGATAGCAGCTGGTTTAGCCCGGTTCAATGTGTACCTAAAAAGGGTGGCATGACGATAGTTAAGAATGATAACAATGAACTGATCTCTACGAGAACCATCACGGGCTGGAGAATTTGCATGGATTACAGGAAGTTAAATCTAGCTACCCGTAAAGACCACTTCCCATTTCCCTTCATTAATCAGATGTTAGACAGGTTGGCAGGCAGGTCACAGTTATGTTTTCTGGATGCGTACTCAAAGTACAATCAGAGCTCCATTGCACCAAAGGACAGAGAGAAGACCTCTTTCACTTGCCCGTATAGCATTTATGCCTTCCTGAGGATGCCCTTTAGCCTATGCAATGCACCTGCTACATTCCAAAGGTGCATGATGGATATATTCACTGACATGGTGGAGGACATAATAGAGGTATTCATGGATGATTTCTCAGTGGTGGAAAACTTATTTGATGAGTGTCTTGTAAAGCTGACTCGTGTGCTGAGATGGTGTATTGAGACTAACTTGGTTTTTAATTGGGAGAGGTGTCATTTCATGGTACAAGAGGGCATAGTCTTGGGGCACTGGGTGTCAAGTAAGGTAATTGAGGTAGCATCGCGCGAAAGTTGACTTGATAGCAAAGTTGCCACCTCCAATTTCAATCAAAGCAATCAGGAGCTTCCTTGAGCATGCCAGGTTCTACCAGAGATTCATAAGAGACTTCTCAAAAATTGCCAACCCTCTCTATAAGTTGTTAGAAAAAGATCACCCTTTCTTGTTTTCTGATGATTGCAAGGTAGCACTCGAGGAGCTGAAAAAGAGGCGGATCACAGCACCTATCATTGTTGCCCCCAACTGGGAACAACCATTCGAACTCATGTGTGATGCCAGAGACTACGCAGTGGGGGCGGTGCTGGGACAGCGGAAAGACAAGCTAATGCCTCCAATCTACTATGCTAGTAGAACGCTGAGTGGAGCTCAGCTGAACTACACTGTGACTGAAAAGAAGATGTTGGCTGTGGTGTTTGCTTTCGATAAATTCAGATCATACCTGATTGGCTCTAAGGTAATTGTATACATTGACCATGCAGCTCTCAGGTAATTGAGACAAAGGAATCTAAACCGCGCCTAATTTGTTGGGTGTTGTTACTCTAAGAGTTCGACCTCGAAATTCATGACCGTAAGGGCATAGAAAATCGTCAAGTCGTTGATCATCTATCACAACTTAAGGGAGCTGAAAATTCAACTGTAGATGAGGACATTCTAGAAACCTTTCCGGACGAGGAACTGCTCGCGGCAAATCTTGAGGAAGTGCCATGGTATGCAGACTTTGCAAACTACATGGCATGTGGCATAGTTCCTTATGATTTGTCCTCAGTGCAAAAGAAAAAGTTTTATCGTGACTGCCGCATGTATTATTGGGATGAACCTTACCTGTTTCGAATTTGTGTTGATAATATGATCCAGAGGTGTGTCCTCGAGATAGAATAATCTTCTGTTTTGCAGGCTATGATGCATCAGCATATGGAGGGCATCTCGGAGGAGTTAGGACAGATGAGATGCCCATGCGCCCGATTCAACAGGTGGAAGTATTTGATGTTCGGGGAATTGACTTCATGGGACCTTTCGTCGGCTTCTTTGGCAATAAGTACATACTTGTTGCTGTAGATTATGTGTCCAAATGGGTAGAAGCTACCGCATTTCCCACTAATGATGCAAGAGTAGTGGTGGGGTTGTTGAAGAACATATTCACCATTTTGGGACACCGAAAGCTATCATCAGTGATGGAGGCACCTACTTCTATAATCGAGCCTTCGAGAAGTTGCTGGCAAAGTATGATGTACGCCACAATGTGGCTACCCCTTATCACCCGCAGACCAGTGGGAAAATTGAAGTATCCAACAGAGAGATAAAGAGTGTGCTAACCAAGACTGTGAATGCCACAAGAACTGATTGGGCGAAAAAGCTAGATGATGCACTCTGGGCGTAAAGAATCGCTTTCAAAACACCAAGTGGTATGTCGCCATATTAAGTTGGTGTTTGGGAAGGCCTGCCACTTGCCAGTGGAACTTGAATATAAAGCTTGGTGCGCACTGAAACAGCTGAATCTTGACATTGAAGCTGCGGGCACAACGAGAATCACTGAATTGCATGAGCTTGACGAGTTCAGATGTCTGGCTTTTAAGAGCACGCGGTTGTACAAGGAAAAATAAAGAGATTGCACGACCAGAACATTGTGGAGCGACATTTCAACCCCGGCGACAAGGTATTGCTCTATAATTCAAGACTACGTTTATTCCCGGGAAAGATCAAATCACGATGGTCTGATTCGTTTCGAGTGATCGAAGTATTCCCTTCAGGAGCTGTGGAAATTGCCTCGGAGAAAGACTCTCACACGTTTAGAGTCAATGGGCACCGATTGAAGTTATATGTAGGTATGAGTGAACCAAAAGAAGTGACAGAAATCCAATTGACAGAACCTCAAAGGTCGAGCGAGCCTTAAATGCGTTTGTCTGTGTCGTGCCACGACATCAAATCAAGCACTGGATGGGATGCAACCCATTAAATTGTTGTAATCATCATGCCACGACATTGATTAAGGCGCTGCTTGGGAGGAAACCCAACGATAGTAATAGTTGTTAATTGTGAAATTTTACAACATGCTAACAAATGCAGTTGACAATGGATGGGTGATAAGGCCATCAACAGTGGTAAGAACAGGTGAAAAACATGAAAAACAAATCGCCCAGGAGCGCGCCCGCGCTACTGGTCGTGCTACAGGCCATGCATATGGGCAAACATTCTGCCTAGGCTCAAAAACATTAGCGCGTCCGCGCTTGTGAACGCGCTATTGGCCGCGCTACTAGCACGATCGCGCTAGTGCCGCGCATATTGGGTACTGTGCTACGACCGCGTTAGTCCACCCAAAAATTTGACAATTTAAGTGTTATATCTTCTGATTTGGGTCCAAATTTTTTTTTTACGTTAAAAGTTTTTTTGTAGTCCCTTAGTCTAAATTACCCCAACTAACATTCCCCTCCTTAATCCTCAACCCACTGCCCAAATCAAACACCCCCGGCAAACCTTTCCCAACCCTAACCCCTTCTTCTTCAACGTTCACTCCTCCTCTTCCTCTCCCATCTTCTTACAAATTCCTAACCACACCCCCTCTCCACTTTCTTTTCTTCTCCCCACATTCTCTCACTACATGTATGTTGCTCTTGTTACATTTTTTTTCTCTGTTTTTCAATTTGTTTTGCAAAATTTTGTTTGTTTTAGTGTGCATTTTTGTAGTTGTTTTTCTGTGTTTTTGAGTAGTAGAATTGGTAACACATGTTGTAGTGTTTGTGGCTGGTGAGATTGGTGGGGTGTTGCTTCATTTGATTTGTGATTTTGGGGAGATATTGTGGTGGGTTGATGTTATAAATTGCTTGAAATGGGTTGTGAGTGCCTAATGCCCACAAGGTGTTTGTGGAAAGGCCTTAGTGAAGTATTTACGTAGATTGTGACCACTTATGCGGGTGAAGTCTGAGTAACCACATTGTGTCACAATTTTGTGTTGGGCTGTGCTAATGTGTTCCCGTTTTTCAGGTACCATGGCTCTATCTCGGAAACGCCACGTCACAGGCGCATCTTCTAGCGGCCAAGCCGGCTCATCCAGGACACAAGGGTCAGCCCTTGCATGCCCCTTTGATAGTAACAAATTTTACTCGGCCAAGGCTCAGGACCGCTTTGCGGAGAAGGCTTCTAAAAAGCCGATTCCGAAAAGGGGTATCAACATCGGTTCGGTCCAGCTACACTGCCCTCACATGTACACTGAGATGGTGAGGCGAAGGTTGCAAACCTTCATTAATTAGCTAGGAGAGGGCAATGTAATGGTTGTTTAGAGAGTTTTACGCCAATGTGTCGGAGCATGACAATGGAGTAGTCACGGTGCGTCGAAAGGTGGTGAATGCCTCTATTGAGGCGATACGAACGCTGTACTAGTTGCCCCCTCCTGTGGTTGATTATGATAACTTTTATGGGTGTTAGAATAATAGTGTAAATAGGAGTAAATAACCATAATCAAATATGTAGTAGGAGTAGGATATATTATGTGTGTATATATAGAGCTCATTATAGCATTGTAAATAATATCAATAATATTTTTCTCCCGTGCGTTCTCACATGGTATCAGAGCAAAATAGTTATCGTTGTGCATAAACTCCAGCGACTCCGGGAAAAAGAAAAAAAAATTGCCTTTTTTCCGGTAAATAGTACTGTCCGAGGGAAAGTCCATATCTGTTAGTGTTGTGCAAGAACCAACACTTCCACGAGATAGATCATCTTCCGACGACCAAACCCCAAAAATTTATCCGACAGAAACCCTTCCACTCGCCCTCACGCGCCGCCGGGATAATTTTTTCCTGCGACCTCCGACTTCACACGCCGGTGCGTGAGGCTTCTTCCGGCCATTTTTTGGCCGCGCTTCTTCAGGATAGCCTGGTCGTCCTCAAATTCAGAGCCTATCCATAATTTTATTTTTTGATTCCGACCACTTTGATTTTTTCCGGCAGCTACAATACTTTCCAGCAAACACGGTGTTTCCTTCAACTGTTTCAGCAAATTGTGAGTTGATTCTTTCTATTATTCGGTGATAATCCAACGATGTCTTTGGGAGTCTATGCTTTCGGGTCTAGAAACCCGGGTTTTGACAATTCTGGTGTTATGATTACCTCAGAATCTTTAATGGGAGGTTCAAATTACTTATCTTGGGCTTCAACTATCGAGTTGTGGTATAAAGGTCAAGGAGTTCACGATTATTTAACAAAAAAGGCTAGCGAAGGTGATGAAAAGGCCAAAACACTGTTGGAGACGGTCGATGCTCAGTTATGTAGTATCCAGTGGCGATCTATTGATTCCAAGTTGATTCCCTTGTTCCGTCAATTCTAGACATGTTATTTATTTTGGGAAAAGACTCATAATTTATACACTAATGACATATCTCGTTTCTATGATGTAATAGCGAATGATAAGCTTGAAGAAACATGAATTGGGTATGGCTACTTACTTGCGACAAGTGTAGCCAGTCATGGAAGAATTTGAGACGTTTATGCCAATTTCTGCTAGTATTGAAAAGCAACAAGAAGATGTTTCTAGTTCTTACACTAGCTGGACTCCCTAATGACCTTGATTCAGTACGTGACCAGATTTTGGCTAGCCCGGTTGTCCCCTCAGTTGATGAACTATTCTCTCGATTACTTCGCCTTGCTGCAGCACCAAGTCACCTAGTGAGCTCATTGCAGACACTTGATTCATTTGTCCTCGTATCCCAGTCAGTAGACAATCGGGCATCTCATACTATGGAGAGTAGACGAGGAGGAGATCGTTTTGGAAGATCTAGACCCAAGTGCTCTTATTGTCATAAACTTGGATACACTCGTGATGTGTGCTATTCTTTACATGGCCGCCCACCCAAAAATGCTTATGTTGCTCAGACTGAGACTACAGGTAACCAGGAATTTTCTTTATTTGAAGGGAAGTGATAAGAATGGACATTCCCAGATCTCTGGAGCGTGGACAACATAAATGGGGGCCCAACATCGGTAATAATAATTGGGATGGGTCTGGCTCTGATACCATGATAAGAATGGACATTGGGCCTAACTCAACCCCAAAAGCTAGCTTATGAGGTGAGGATTGCCCAAGCCATATAAGGAAACCAAGGACCTCAAATCCCTCCGATGTGGGACAACTCAACAGGAAGTATAATGAGTTCCTTCAGTATCGAGCAAGTAAGTAGACATCTCCACAAGTAGCTTCTGTTGCTCAAACTAATACTTCTGTTGCTGGTAATTCTTTTGCTTGTGTTTCCCAGTCTAGTACTCTAGGACAATGGGTTGTAGAATATTGCGTATCAGTCTTTCCCACGGTTACTTTAGCCAATAGGTCTCAAACCAAAGCAAAAGGAGTTGGACAAGTGACTCCCCTACCCTCTGTCACTCTAGATTCCATTCTCTATGTCCCTGGCTGTCCTTTTAATCTTGCATCTGTTAGTCGTTTCACTCGTGCCCTCCATTGTGGTATATATTTTATTGATGATTCATTTATTATGCAGGACCGCAGTACGGGGAAGACGATTGGAACAAGACTTGAATCAGAAGGCCTTTACTATCTTAACTCACTAAAATCCTCCAAGGCATGTCTAGTTATAGATCCTCTGGACCTAATTCACATACGTGTAGGACATCCAAGCTTATCCCAAGCTTCAGAAGATGGTGCCTAGTTTGTCTAGTTTATCCACATTAGAGTGTGAGTCATATCAGCTCCGGAAACATACCCGAGCCTCTTTTCCTCGTAGTATTAAGAGTCATGCAGAGTCTATTTTTTCTTTAGTTCATTCTGATATATGGGGTCCTAGTAAAGTCAGTTCAACCTTGGGGTTTCGTTATTTTTTTAGTTTCATTGATGATCATTCAAGATGTACTTGTATTTTCTTAATGAAAGATTCTGAATTGTTTGATATATTCCAGAATTTTTGTGATGAAATTAAAAATCAATTTGGTGTTTCTATTCGCAATTTTCGCAGTGATAATGCCTTAGAATATTTATCTTCTCAATTTCAGCAATTTATGACTTCTCAAGGAATTATTCATCAGACCTCTTGTTCTTATACCCCTCAGCAAAATGGGGTTGCAGAGAGAAAGAATAGGCACATCATTGAGACTGCTCGCACACTTCTCATTGAATCTCATGTTCCGGTCGTGTTTTGGACGATGCAGTTCTCACAGCTTGTTATTTAGTTAATCGGATGCCTTCCTCTCCCATACAGAATCAAATATCGTATGCAGTATTGTTTCCCCAATCACCCTTATACTTTGTTCCCCCGTGTTTTCTGGAGCACTTGTTTCGTTCATAACTTAGTCCCTGGGAAAGATAAGTTAGCTTCTCGTGCTCTCAAGTGTGTCTTCCTTGGTTATTCTCGTGTTCAGAAGGGATATCGTTGTTACTCACCAGATCTTCATAGGTACTTTATGTCCTCTGACGTCACATTTTTTTGAGTCTAAACCTTTCTTTACCTCTTCTGACCACCTTGATATATTTGAGATCTTACCTATACCGACCTATAAGGAGTCTACTATAGCTCCTCCTTCACCTTCCGCCACAGAAGTCTTACCCGAGTCTACTATAGTTCCTCATTCACCTTCCGCTACGGAAGTCTTACCCATTCCAACAGTTGAGGAGTCTAGTGTGGCAACTCCTATACTCCATGTCACAGGAACACCACTTTTGACATATAATCGTTATCCGCACCCAGCATCAGGCCCAGCTGATTCACGTCCTGCACCTGACTATGCTCCTACTGCGGACTTGTCTCTTCCTAGTATACCAATTGCACTTCGGAAAGGTATACGGACCACCCTTAATCCTAATCCCCATTATGTCGATTTGAGTTATCATTGTTTGTCATCACGCTATTATGTTTTTCTATCTTCTTTGTCTTCTGTTTCCATTCCTAAGTCTACAGGTGAAGCATTGTCTCATCCAGGGTGGCGACAAGCTATGATTGACGAGATGACTGCTTTACATAAAAGTGGTACTTGGGAGTTCGTCCCTCTTCCTTCAGGTAAATCTACTGTTGGTTGTCGTTGGGTGTATGCAGTCAAGGTTGATCCGGATGGTATGTTGATCGTCTTAAGGCTCGTCTTGTTGCCAAGGGATATACTCAGATATTTGGGCTCGATTACAGTGATACCTTCTCTCCCGTGGCTAAGATAGCTTCAGTCCGCCTTTTTCTCTCCATGGTTGTCGTTCGCCATTGGCCCCTCTATCAGCTGGACATTAAGAATGTTTTTTTACACGGTGACCTTGAGGATGAAGTTTATATGGAGCAACCACCTAGGTTTGTTGCTCAGAGGGAGTCTCGTGGCCTTGTATGTTGCTTGCGCCGGTCACTTTATGGTCTAAAACAGTGTCCTCGAGCCTGGTTTGGTAAGTTCAGCACAGTTATCCAGGAATTTGGCATGATTCAGAGTGAAGCTGATCACTCTGTATTCTATCGGCATTCTCCTTCGAGTCTATGTATTTATCTGGTGGTCTATGTTGAAGACATTGTTATTACCGGCAATGACTGGGATGGTATTACTAAATTGAAGCAACATCTCTTTCAACACTTCAGACTAAGGATCTGGGCAAATTGAAGTATTTTCTGGGTATTGAGGTTGCTCGGTCTAGCTCAGGTATTGTGATCTCACAACGAAAGTATGCCTTAGATATTCTTGAGGAGACAAAAATGATAGGTTGTAGACCTGACACTCCGATGGATCCGAATTCTAAACTTCTGCCAGGACAAGGGAGCCTCTTAGTGATCCTGCACGATATAGACGATTGGTTGGTAATTAAATTATCTTACAGTGACAAGATCTGACATTTCCTTTTTTGTGAGTGTTGTGAGTCCGTTTATGGGTTCTCCGTGTGATAGTCATTGGGATGCAGTTGTTCGCATTCTTCGGTATATTAAATCAGCTCCAAGAAAAGGTTTATTGTTTGAGTATCGCGGCCATGAGCAGATCGTTGGATACTCAGATGTTGATTGGGCAGGATTGCCTTCTGATAGACGTTCTATGTCTGGATATTGTATCTTAGTAGGAGGAAATTTGGTGTCCTGAAAGAGCAAGAAACAGAATGTGTTTGCTCGATCTAATACAGAAGCAGAATATCGAGCAATGGCTATGGCGACATATGAGCTAATTTGGATCAAACAGTTGCTCAAGGAGTTGAAATTTGGTGAGAAGTCAGATGGAACTTGTGTGTGATAATCAAGTTGCTCTTCATATTGCATTAAATCCAATGTTCCATGAGAGAACTAAACACATTGAGATTGACTGTCACTTTGTTAGAAAAAAGATACTCTCGGAAGATATTGCTACAAAGTTTGTGAAGTCGAATGATCAGCTTGCAGATATTTTCACCAAGTCCCTTACTAGTCCTCGTATTAACTACATATGTAACAAGCGCGGTACATATGATTTATATGCACCAGCTTGAGGGGGAGTGTTAGAATAAAAATCTAAATAGAAGTAAATAACCCTAATCCAATATGTATTAGGAGTAGGATATGTTATGTGTGTATATATAGGGCTCATTGTAGCATTGTAAATAATATCAATAATATTTTTCTCTCGTGCATTCTCACAATGGATATGGCCGTAACTTAACAGACGCAAAGTGGGAGTGATTTTTTGAAACGATCTGTACCCCTGGGAAAGAGGTGGTCTGGATGAAGTATGGTGAGAAGTTTCACTCCTCAACACTAACCTTTGAAGGGAAGTGCTGGTTGTCTCTGATTAACAACCGTCTGATTCCGTCCTCCAACACTACGAAGGTAAATGGGCCCCGAGCTGCTTTGATTTGGTGCTTCAACAATGGTATTGACTTCGATGTGGCCTGAGTGATGCACGAGGAAATGTTCATCCACTACTGAGTCAAAAGGTATGGGTTCTTTTTCCCTTCTTTAGTTACTAAGTTTTGCAGGCAATCTCGGATGCCCAAAAATCTACTTGTAGATGGGCTAGTACCAAGAGATCGCAAGTTCCGTGCTGACAAAGTAACCACGGGTAAGGAGCTAGTTGCAGCAGGTGGGGAGGATAGTAGTGCCTCTGATGACTCGGAGGAAGAGGAGGCCTAGCAGGAGGATGTGGGGCCGAAACACAGGCCCATGAGCACAGTGCAGCAGCTGCAGCACCATCGGGAATTGCAACATCTTCTGGAGCTGCCCCGGTGTCCCGTTTCACCGCTTTAGAACAGGAGGTGACTAGGTTGCGTACCTCCGTGACTAATTTGAGTACCCGCGTATACGCGGTGGCTGACTGGCAGGTGAAGTCGGAGAAGAAATTTTTAGGCTAGCTGAGAGCTCTGGGTCGTGCTTGCAATGTGAACCCAGACACCGTCTCCGATCAAGAGTGATTTTTTAGGAAAGTTCTTTTACCTCACTGTTCTTTAAATTTTGATGCCACGAGGACATGTCTACATTTTAAGTGTGGGGTGGGAGATACTTCAATGTATGTATGTAATCGTACAAATTGATTGCTTGATGTTTCTTTTGTTTGCTTTGATTGTTTTTGGTGTTTTGACTAATAATTTTCTTAGGTAAGTTTAAAGTAGGTAAGTGGCTTGTCCTAACAACGGATCTCTTTCGGCGGAGTTCTTGAAGGACTAAGTCAAGGAATAAAAAAGGGAAATATGAAGACTCTTCCTAATGACAGATCCTTTAAACAATTTTCTCGAGGGAAGTAAGTCTAGAGAAAAGACTAAAAAGATTTTTATTTTTTTAGGTAGTGTAGTAACTCTCCCTTGATTTTTCTTTGGGCCATGGTTCTTTTCCAAGAGTTTAGCTTGAACCGTATGTAGGTAATTTTTGTTAGTTTTTTTTTTTAAGTTTGTAGTTAGGATTAATGGGCCACGAGCTAAAATCGAAAGAGAGACCCTTAGCGTTGATACACCTGAACACAATAGACACTAGAGTGTAATGCTTAGTCTCAGTGGTTGATTCTCACTAAAGTGTCTTAAATTGTAAGTTTGTCATTGACTTGAATGCTCAGAAGAGAATGTCTTAATAAGCCAATCTGGAATGAGTCATATACCATGTGTGTGGGAGTTTTACTGTATTCCATGATTCACATTTGATGCCTAGAACTTGCTCCGTGCGTGTGCAAATCGAAATAGTAGTTTCATTCAGTCTGAGAAGTGATAAAGGCATTTCTTTGTTGAGCCAGACATATAAAGTAAACACACCTAATTGTAATACATCTTAGTTAACCTCGTTAAGCCAATAAACCTGTTTCTTTGGCAACCACATTGCGAACCTTACCTAATTGTTTGAATAGCCTGCTGTTTGAACCCTTTTACCTCCCATAAGCACTTGAATGGTATTGAAACTATGCAAAAGCAGAAGTGTGGGGTGGTGGTTTGGTTCTTTAGTGGAACCATTGAAATAGAGAAAAGGTGCAGAATTTTGAAGAATAAAAGAAGAAGCACCACGAAAAAAATGTTATATATAAATATAGCAGTTGATAAGTGGTAGCTTGATGCAAATGCACCTAATGGATGGGGATGTTGTTGTAAAAGTGGTGGAATGTTTGGTTGACATAAGTATGGTTTTGAATGTTAATGTAATTGTATTAAAAAAGTGCTTAGGGAGGCTAGTCACTATGTCCAAATATATCATACCCGTCCCTTAGCCTACATTACAACCAAGTGAAGTCCAATTGATCTTAGACTAAGTGGGCTCGATTAGTAGAGTAGTACACTACGGGCAAGCCTATGGTGCATCTTTGTGGCATGTGAATGTTCTTTTTTAGAGTGAACGAATTTTGTCTATCTAAGTTCCTAATTGTTCTAAATATCATAATATGTGGAACTACTCTCTTGTGTGAATGTGGGGGCATGTGATTCATGAATAAAAGACAAATCTTGACTTCTATGTAGAGTAGCTTGAGAAAGTATGAATATTGCACGGCACGTGAGAGTCAACTTTTGAGGCTAGGATTGTTCACTACTAGGTGTAACTTATGTGATTTGTTCTTGGTGTGATGCGTTAGGGAATGATGCTTGGTAAAGGAACCTCTATAGAGTGTGGTGGATTGCTCGAGTACTAGCAATAATTTAAGTGTGGGGTGTTGATAATAGGCTAGATTTATGTTTGCCCCAACTTAATTATGTTTCACTGTTATAATGTAGTTAAATGATGAAAAATGGGCTCTAATTGTGAATTTCACACGTTGCAGGAGCGAGGAGCTTGCATGAGGCCTTAAAGCTATGATTGGAGCTACATTGAAGCAAGAAAAACCTCTAGGAGCTGAGTACGCGAGAAGACGAGAAAAAGAAAAGATGAAACGAAGGCCTGGACTAGCGTGGCCACTAGCGCGTCCACTAGCGCAACCGCGCTAGCCTAGATGGTCGAGGCAGAATGGTAGGGCATTAGCGCGTTCACGAGTGCGGCCGCACTAGCCTAGTTCCGGAATATTAATTTTCAGGGGTAAACTTTGAAGTTTGAGGGTAAATTCACTTAACCTATAGAAGGTCAAGCTCGCCCAAGGATGGATTATCAAGGTTTTCATAGCTTAATGGAAGAAAAGGAGAGGCAAGAGGCAAGGAGGATAATTCAACATCGAGTTCTTCCTTTCTTCCTTTTGTTTTTACGATCTGTGATGAATTTGAATATTGTTGTGATGAACACTAGTACCAGTAGCTAAATATTTAGTATAGGGTTTTGATTGAACCTATTGAAGGATGAACTTCTTGATTATGTTAATATAGTTTCCTAATTTAATCTCTATTTGTTCAACTACGTGCTTGTTGTAGTTAATTGACAGAATCCTCAATTAGTTGTGCCTATTTAGGGTGCATAACTCGGGAGAGCGCATATTTAGGTAATTGTTGAACAACACCACTCCCAAAGTATAAGAGGGATCATAACTGCGGGTTTAAAGGTGGGATTAGGGATAACGAAGCCTTGGGTGCAATTTAAAGTGAGTTGTAATAAACAAAACTAGCTAGCATATCTCGGAAGAGTGCGTCTAGTAAATTATCGTTAGTGTTATCAAAGGCGAAAAGCGGAAAAAAGCTCTAATGTACGTTGGGGGTTTAAGCGCAAAGTGCAAATAAAGCGTGAGCTTTAATGAAAAAAGGCGCAACGGGAGAAAAAGTAAAAGTATGCATAGTAGTCCAAGACTAATCATTATAAGCATGAATAACAAATATATGGACAAAGAAATTGAAAAAAAATCATGAAAAAGTGAAATATCAGTTGTTTAAGGTCGTCATTTCAGGATTACACTCATTGACGAGGAAAAGTATACGTTAGAGCTTTGATGCAGCACTAAAGCGCCCACAAAGCGAGGTGAAGCGTTCAACATGTTTTGAGCCTCACTTCAGGGCTTAAGTGCGCTTTAAGGGCGCCTTTGACAACACTTATTATCGTAATTACTCGGGACAAATTTACAGTAAGAGGAGCGCTCATGATTGATAGAGATGATTTAGAACCTTCTCTTAATTGTTTACAACTTAATCATAGTTACTTTTCAGTTGTTTATTTACATTCATTCTTAGTTAGTAGAAATACCATCAATTGTTATTTACTATGTTTGGGAAGTTGATTCCGTAGAATCTAGTAAGTCTAACAAAAGTTATTAATAGGTTAATTCCTTGTGGATTCGACTCTGGCTGAATACTCAGATTATATTTACAATGTCCGCGTGTCCTTTTTATAAGGCATAGTTAGATCAAGAATCAAGGTAGACGGCTAGTAGGTAGTCGAGAGTATTAGTGTCATATATTCTATTTTTGTTAGATTTTTTTAGTATTACTTATTGTTCCTTTCATTTTGTTCTCTTACTATCTTGTTGGTTATTGCTTGGTGCTATTGCTTTTCCTCTCGTCTTTCGTGAGCAGAGAGTCTATTGGAAACAACCTCTCTACCTTCAAGGTGGGGGTAAAGTCTGCGGTACACACAATCCTCCTCAAACTTCACTTGTGGGATTACACTGGCTTTTTTGTTGTTGTTGTTGTACTTTAGCAATCCATGCAAGTTCTCCTGTTTATCAATTTTATCAAGAAAATTATACATAACATAGACCATCTAATGGGAGCTTTTGTCTGATGTGTGCGAGCAAACTAACCATCTTATTAGTATAAAAAAAAAAAGAGGAAAAGAAAGACGTCACAGCGATACAAATAACACAAACCGAGAAGTCTCTTCTATTTTTATTATCTTCCAATTTCTTTAATGAAGATCTTCTGAAAAAATAGCAAGAGCGCAATACATACCTAGAAATGTAGGTAACACCAGTTTGTCCAATCTTGTGCACTGTTTCAAGGGTAACATTTCCTGAAGCCTGCCACCATTACACCAAACAAAGCATATCATCACAAGATATCAGTTGACAAAAATAATAAACAGGAAACCAAGCAGTATCCTTTTTTATGAGCTAGGAGTTTTTATCGTAAAATCAAATCTTAAATGCTATTTCTAAGCTTCGTATATACTGACAGTTTGTGGAGCAGTAAAATTTTAAATGAAACCAGAAGTACCTCTGTCTCAAACCTCCCATTGATCAAATCTACAGACTCCTTAAGCATGGATACATCAATATCTCCATTAGATAATGGAACAACCATATTGTCCAGCATTATCCTAGTCAACGAAGTCTTTGTTTGAGATGCATAGTCCAGAACCTCTCGTACTTCTGCAATTGTCCTGGTTTCAACCTGTTGGATAGGAGAAAAGGTTTAAAGCCTGCCAATAATTACCAGAAACTGAGCAAATTCAGAAAGGACCATATGCACAAAACTGCTAAATACAATAACTTAAGTTCGGGTATCGTAAATCAGACAGTTTGGGTTCCTACCAGCATATTCTTGATGCTGACACATTTATAAAATTTTACCTTACTTATCAAAAAAAGTATCTACATAATTAGTCGTTTTTAACTATCCAAAGTAGGTGCAAATTACCAACTTAATGAAAGACAACACCAATAAGTATTACGCAAAGACAGACCTAAAATACAATATCTCCCAAACCTTTTGGCTCTTAGGTTATATTAGGTTGGATGATAACATTGAAAAATTCCTGAAAGTAGAAATTTTCACAGTTTTTCCAGCAATATATAATGTTATTTTTACTTTTCTCTTTACTTTTGTAACAAAAGCAAAATATTATCAAGAAAGAATACCCACGGAAGTGGAACCCATGTACATTGTTGTGTGCCGAAATCCAAAAAAGATGACCTTGAAAACTACTCCAAAATGTAACCTGATAAATTATTATGTCAGCTAACTGCTTTAACGTGATCAAATAATACAATTTTCCACTCCTGTTTCAGTTATCCAAAATCATGATATATTCTGGGATACTACTCTCAACTAAACATGTCTAACGGGTTGGGTTGGACCGGTTCCGGACCGGTCCGGACCGGTGTAAACCGGGACGGGACCGGCCCGGTTACCAAGGGGCCGGGTGGGCTGGGTTCGTGGGGGGAGGGGTTTGGTCCGTTTTGTTTTTTTTTAACGTGTAACCGAACCGGACCGGCCCGGTTCGAATGAACAGTGGCATGTACCGGTTAAACCGGCCCGGACCGGCCCGGTACCAACAGGAATTTTTTTTTTTTTTTAATTTCTGACTTCTTGGGGCCCATAAGACCGTTGGCAACGGTCAGAAATGCTTCAGATCCGTTGGCTAACGGATTTATTTGCAAAATTGGCCATTTTTTGTTTATTTTCTTGTATTTATTAATTTACAATATTAACCCTTCTTAAAATCTATAAATACCCTCCCCTCTTCTTCATTTCTTCACTCAAAATTCTTATCTCAATCTCAATTCTCAAATTCTCAGTTTCTCTTCCCTTCAATTTGCAAGTTTTCATATTCTAATTTTATAATTTTTATTTGGCTCTCTTTTCTTGAGTTTAATTTACCGAAAATTGTCATTTGGAAATTGAAATTCGAAGTTTGAAGTTCAAAGTTAATATACTTGCTTGATGTTTGTTCGTGGTAACACCGGAATTGTGTAATCAAGTGTTCAATTTATTATCGAATTCAGTGCACTCCCTCCAACTCTTTCTCTTATTTAATATTTTAATTGCATATTTAATTTTAGCTTATACTTTAATTTTTACAATATGTTTAGTGCTGCTAAAAGAGCGTGTAGAAAAGTTTCTGGTAAGGGTAAAAATAAAAAAGAGGTAGTCCTGTAGCTTCCGATAGTAATAGTAATGACCCAATAACACATGTTTCTGAATCATCGCCTAATGATAATGTAGAGATAGATTATGAACAATTACAAGAAGATTTGGAATAGAAGATAATGAAATTGGAATAGAAGATGAGATACCACCTACACCTACTAGTGGAAATGTTGGTAGTGTTGGAGTTGGAGTTGCTAGTGCTACAAGGGTAGACCACCAGTGGCTCCGACTTCTAATCGTAAAAGAAGAAGTCCGATATGGAAATTTTTTGAAATAATAGAAGGTACTAATAGAGTTAAGTGCAAACTTTGTAACGAAACTTTTAAACATTTGACTGAAGGAAATTTAGGGGGGACTGGGACACTTAGTAGACATATGATATCTGAGCATCCCATAGAATGGGGCAGTAATGGGGATGGAAGTCAAACAACTATTAACCCTACTATTGGAGGTCTAGTAAAATATGATAAAATGAGGGATCGACAGGAATTGGCAAAAATGATTGCTTTGGGTTGTCTGCCTTTTTCTTTTGCTTCTTCATCGTATCTTATTATGTATATTCAAAGGATTTACAATCCTTTATTTAAAGGTATCCCTAGAAGTACTTGTAGAGCAGAATTTTTTAGACTTCATGGACAATATCAAACATACATATGTTATTTGTTTAGCCACCTTCCTTCTAGAGTATGTCTAACTTCTGATATTGGCCATGCTGTTAATGGAAATGATTATTTGACAATTACATGCCATTGGATATATGATTACTTGTATGCAAAAACGTATTATCGCTTTTAAATATGATGAAGACCAGAGTCATACTGCTACGTTTATAAGTAGTACTATTGTTGAAATTGTTGAATTTTATAATCTAAACCAAAAAGTTTTGTGTATGTCTTTTGATAATGCTTCAAACAATAATGCCGCAATTTTAATTTTAAAATTGTATTTGCAACCACCTCTTGATGATATTTTTCATGTTAGGTGTGCATGTCATGTTTATAATTTAATTGTTAAAAGTGGCCTTGATTTATTTTCAGTTGAGATTACTCATGTTAGAAGAGCAGTTGATGTTATTCAAGGAAATAATAGACAATCTAGAATAAAAGAATTTAAGACTAAGTGTATCCAGTATAACCTTAAACCTAGATTCATGCCAGACGAAATTGTGTTACTAGATGGAATTATACATCTGTATTTTTAAAATGTTGCTACAAATATAGATTTCCAATAACTGAAGTTGCTAATGCACATTGTACTGATCCTAGGAGTATGTTAACAAGTGATACTTGGGAGGTCATTAATGATGTTAAATTTTTACATAAATTTTATACTGTTACTGTTGTGTTTTCAGGCGCATATTACCCCACTGTTACTATGGCTTTAGTACATATAGCTGAAATTTCTTTTCTACTATCTGAATTTAAGAAGAAAGAAAATATAAGGATGTTGTTGAAAAAATGCAAGCAAAATTCAAAAAATATTTCTTTCCAATTCCTCCGATTTACTTAATTGGTGCAGTTTTAAGCCCTTCTATTAAAATGTCCGATTGTCACCAATTAATGAATGTTTTATATACTTATATGGAGATTGGAGAAACTGAAACCCCAAATTTATATGTTTCTATGAACAAGCTAAATGAATATTTACAACAACTATATAATTATTATGCAAATGAATGTGATAATGCTGCTCGTACTTCTGGTAATGTTAATCCCGCTATGCAATGTAGCAGTTCTGCTACTGTGGATGATGAAGAAGCCCTTGATAGTTTTAA
Organism: Nicotiana benthamiana; assembly: GCA_034376525.1. NCBI lineage: Eukaryota > Viridiplantae > Streptophyta > Magnoliopsida > Solanales > Solanaceae > Nicotiana > Nicotiana benthamiana. Next base: position 935,941 of record CM067330.1, on the reverse strand, counting down.
TATTTTTTCTACATTTTTTAACACTCAAACCAGTAGCAGGAATATTGATGAACTTCAATTCTACTTGCAGAAGCAAAAGGAGCCTCGCACAAAGGAATTTTCACCATTGGGATGGTGGCACGAAAATGAAAAGCAATTTCCTGTTCTTTTCGCTATGGCTCGGGCATGCTGAATGTGCCAATTTCTACTGTTGCATCGGAAAGTGCATTTAGCCAAGCAAGACAACAACTTGGAGACACCCGCCACTTTGGAAGTTTTAGTATGTTTCAGATATTGGATTAGATCGAAACGAAGAAATCAAGGAAAGGAAGATGTTGATAGCCCAGAAGACGAGGAACTTGGAGATATATTAACAAATGGAAACCCATCCAAATTTAACAAGCCACAAGAAGGTCAATCGGTTCATACTGGTTATGATGAACTTGCTAGGGCGATGCAAAACATTTGAAATTATTACTTTACTAGTTTACTTGTTAGAAAAAATGTAAACATTTCATTTTCTACATTTTCAATTTAAAATTAAGAAATAAATTAGCACTTGCAATAAGTGCAATTTTTTCCCGTCTTACTTGTATTCATTCAATTATTACAAAATATTAATATAACTTAATAGTTATACTATACATAATTCCAAAAAAAGGTGAAAATATACTAAACCTGGCTCGGCACGGCCCCCTCAACCCGTAACCCTTATGGTTCAATTTTTACCCGAACTAACCCAACCCGCTACGAACCCGTTACTGAGCAACCCAGCCCGGCCGCGCCCGAACCCGGACGGGTCAAAAAACTTTGGCCCGTACCGGACCGGCCCACCCATTAAACAGCTTTACTCTCAAACCCTATGCCCGGGGTCTTTCGGAAACAAACTCTCTACCTTCAAGGTAGGAGGGTAAGGTCTGCGTATACACCACTCTCACCAGACCCCACTTGTGGTATTATACTGGGTTTGTTGTTGTCGCTCTCAACCCCTACAAGTGTATCTAGATACAAAAATGTAAAATTAAAGTCTCGAGGGGTAGTGCAAACATCTCTGAACTTGGACTAACTTTTGATTTCAACAGATAAGAATTCAGTTCTTCAGTGAAAGGATATCAGAAATAGCATCAATCATAGAGTTCAAATCATCAACACTATAAATAGTTTATGATTGAAATGGCTCTAGAAAGATGTTTATCTGACCAAATATAAAACTGACAAAAGAGTATTGCAGAACTGATGGCAGAAGCTAAGATTAAATGAATAATATATTCCAGCAGAATAGGTAATTGAACTGTCAGGCCGAACTAAACATATCATATGTGCAAACTATAACCATATCGAATAATTTAATCCAAAGGTATATGCGGCCAACCTCAACCCCCATCTGAAGTTTATTTTGTTCCAAATACTGATCCACGGAATTTAGAGCTTTGCTGACACCTCCAGCAGCAGATATGTGATTATCTTTTATCATTACCATATCAAATAAGCCCATTCTGTGATTCTTCCCCCCACCAATCAATACCTTCACTTAAAGCCAGGTAAAAAGTCAGCCAAGATAAACTATATATACATGTGATAGCCTCTCACAATGGATGATTTTGACGAGTAAATATTTACCGCCCATTTATCCACCAAACGTAATCCTGGAGCAGTTTTCCTAGTCTCCAAGATGGTAGCAGGGTGTGCAGCATCTGCCATCGCCTGCAAATATTAAAAAACTCACTCTTATTCTAACCATTACTACAGAGGCAGATAATGAACTCCATGACATCTTGAAATAACATCATCAGGTACAAAAAAATCTAGTTTGTTTTTTCATTAAAGAGGTGAAGATATTTGGTTCTGGTTCAATGAAATCTTTCAAAATTCTTTTAAAACATGACACCTGCAGCAGTGTCCATATCCTGAAAAAGGAACACATGGAATTAATTTTTGTGGCCAGATATTTGATATTTATTACCTGATTTAGAGAACCAAAAGGGATTCATTGAAAGGTAAATGCAAGTAGTTGTACCAAAAGTATCAAAACTCACAGCTCCTTTTGCAAATTCCAACAACAATTCTGTTTAGATTTCACACATTATTTCATTTCCGGGTGAATATTTGTACCGTCCTTATTAGTTACAAATTTTGTTAGTACTTTATAATTTATGTTAACATTCATTACTTAATTTATTCTCGTCTACTGAGTTTTAGAAAACGGCATGTGTATAGTTACGTCTTTGAATGTGCATTTGCACCTATTGTTTGTGATGGATTAAACTGAGGAATCTTTGTCATAGACTGATTGCAAAATTGTTTTCTGTGGGTGGCTCTCACACCATCTAACATATCAGAAGAGTGGACGTACACAGCCTTATAAAGAATACACAGAATCTGTTTCCAAGACTTGCACTCTTGACTATTGTACTCGAAATGTTGAAGGATATTTCATTGATTTTATATATCATACAGGAATGTGTAAATTTGGATCAACACATACGTTCTGCAACAAAATTCAGTAATTTCGGACATAGAACAATTGACCAGTCTCATATCTAGTACGCTTGACTTAACTTTGGAATACTGAAACCAACAAATCAATGACAATAACCATTTCCATTCATTCCAATATCTTTCCAGATCTTTATTAATTATGAGCTACTTACATGAGGACAAACACACCTTAGTTAGTGTAGCTATTCCGCTCATCCTTTGCATAAAATTGAGAACAACTCTCTCAGCTATAACAATGCTGCGAGCCTTTCCTACAAACGCCAAGACTAGATTATTATTAAGTCAAAGAATCATTAGCAATTCATTATTTCTCACATATAGTTTACCTTGTACTTTGCCGAATTTCAAGCCTTTATGAACTTTATCACCATCACTTATAGACCACTCCATCTGATAATGAGAACATGAAGAAATTAAAAACCCCTTTTTTCAGACATTTCTTCAAAGTAGAAATACCAGTTATCAGAACAACCTAATTGAAAAAATCAATACCTTTAGTGAAGGATCAACTTCCGCAAATATCATCTCAGCAAGTGCAATTCCTGCTACAATCCCATCTTCCTTTGCTAGAAAATGAGCTTCGGATTCCATGTCTACAGGAATTGTCGCCTTACAACTCACATCTCCTGCATTTCACACAAAGAATACATTGGACAAAAAGACTTTTACAATTGAGTACTCAAATTCACAATATTGCTGAAAATATTGCTGTTTCCAAGAAATTAACTTAAACAAACGTTTCCATCACACAGAGAGTCAGACTGTACATGACAATATGCTCCGGCTCTTGAACTTAATATGCAACTTTTAACACCAAAGGTTTGGGTGGGCGACACGTACCCCTCAATCCTTAACAAGAGGTCTCAGGTTTGAGCCTGAGAATGGAGTCGCCTTCGCCTTTATCCCAAAGTGGGACTTCCTAGTGCAAATCCGGATTAATCGGACCTCAAAGCGGGTTCCGAACACTGAGTAGGAAACAGGGAAGACAAACAACTTTTTGGCAGAACTACCCTCCCCCCCCCCCCAAAAAAATGGATAATATTTATTAAGAACACATTACCTGTCCTAGTCGAAAAAGAAAATTAGCTCTAAACTAATTGAGGCTACACACGAAAAAATGAATCTTGCAGAAAAAGAGGGGAAAAAAAAAGAAACTATAGCTAAATTTCATAACGCAACACCCAATTAATTAAAAAGTTTACTATTAGTTTTCCTTAACAGCATTTCCTCAAGTACAATAACTTACGGCGACCCATTTGACAAACATAAGATTAAAAAAAAAAAAGCTAAAACCAAACCTAAATCCCCAGCATCTTCAGAGAGGGCAAGTTGAATAACACCCTTTAAATCATAAGTTGGGTGTGCTGGTGGCTTCACCACTAGTGACTCCAATGCATTTTTGGTGGCTATTGCTGACATTTTCACAGCCAACCTGCAATTTTCCGTACAAACTTTGATCAGAAACTCATAAAAACGATTTTATCAGTAAATAACAATAAAAACATGATTAACAAGAATCTTTTTTCTTTCTTCCTTGGTGGAATTGAGTGGTTTTAAAGAAACCTTGGAGCTGTAACTGCATGAGGGTGCACTATTGCAGTGAAAGGAAAAACTTTAAACATGGAAATTTTGGGGTGCGAAAGGATTTCTGTAGCAAATAGCTTTGCTGAGCTTAATGCTTTCTTGGGTTGTGAGAACGTCGAGAAAATGACAAATATAGTCCCTTATGTTTGAGGATAAGTTTAAAGTAGTCCCTTAAGTATATTATGAATATTATTGGTACCAAACACATATTCCTACCAAACACATATTCCGGCGATTATATTTTCAACATAACATTATCAAGTCAATTGATCTTTGAGAAATCTATCAGTTACCAAGATATATTAATGATAATTGAATCAAATAGTGATGAATAATGTAAGTAATAAATTAAAAATCGATTATTTTTAACATAAAATAAATTCTTGTACTTAGCAAAAGTAAGCTGCAAATGAAGCTAGAATATAATGGCAAAAAATCATATTATATAATAGCAAACAACTAGACTAAAAATACAAATGACTAATATATACCATAAAATTTTAGAAAATTTATGTACAAATATACATATATATATAGGTGTAATAATAAATTAAATTAGCTACTTTTATTATCGGTTTGGTTCATCTATTTCGGTTATTTTTAATTAGACCAAAACCACATCAAATTTGATTGGTTTTTGAAATTCAAACTAAAACCAAATCAAACCTAAAAAGTATCAATTTTTTAATCAATTTGGTTCAATTTTCAATTTAATTCGAATTTCTTTCGAGTTTTTATGAACACCTTTATGAAAGGTGAATCAAAACCTAAAAAATTGCACTAGAGACAAAAGAAAAATACACTGAAAATAGCAAAAATCATACCTCAAAAGGTCTACATTAGACTCTAAATGTATACGAAAATTAGTACAAACTACAAAAAGTTATACCTCTGCATATGAGGTCCCACTAAATCTCCTTTTTTTTTTACCGTTCTCGTGAAATCTAATAGATATAATTTGTAATTTTGTACAAAGATCAAAAGTATTAAATTTTTACAAACTTAAAGGACCAAAGCTGTTCAAAGTGCTAAAGGATAACTTTGAATGTATCCTCATATATAAGGGACCATTTTTGTTATTTTTTTGTTCTTTAAAATGAAAAGAAGGCTTTTTAAATAAAAGGGAAAAGGACCCAAAATATCCTTGAACTATTCGAAATATCTTAAAAATATTCTCTATTTATTTTTTGTGCCAAAAATATCCCTGACGTCTCTGTTTTGGACCACAAGTGTGCTTAAACCGTTAGTTTTACCATTAAAGCTGACATGGCAATCCAACTAAGTTAGATTTACTTACATGGTCATCCACTTAAGCAATCTAGCATTACAAAATTATTTTTTCGAGAAAATTATTTTTCGAATTTTTTTTTGGTAATTAAGGCTTTTCATTAATCACCAATGAAGTAACATTACAAAATCATAGTCTAGCTTTAACTCAGCTGACTATCTCTAATATAACATTTTAAACTGTATCTAATCCTAACTACCTACCAATACTATATTCGAAGGTGTTGTGACTGTTTTCTAATTCATGGGGTACCTCTAACATTACAAGTGTATACTATGTCTCTTAAAAGGGCTGCATTGCAACGAAATGTCTTGTTGAAGATTCTTGAGTTCCTTTCCAGCCAGATAGTATATGCAAACTCAGCGACTACCATTTTGAAGATGGTTGCTCGACATGTTCGACCCTTGGCTTTGCTTACTAGCCACTGCATTTTTTGGTTCCAGTCATTGAGGTGAGGATAAGTCTCCTTCAGCCAGTGCATTATTCTCTCCCATAATTCAACAGTAACTCGGCAGAATAGTAGCAAATGGTCTCTGGTTTCTGGGTGATTTTAGCGTAAGGTACATTGCTGATCAACACTCATTCCCCAGCTGTGCAATCTATCTTTTGTTGGAAGTCTATCTTGTAGGAACAGCCATAGATTGAAGGTTGCCTTTGGCGTTGCATAGTTTTGTATGATCAAATTCTTCCATGGGACTCTCGGCAGGTCTTGCATCTGTAAATGTATAACTGTCTAACTGAGCAGCCCTGCTCCTTCCAGTGTTGGACCCTCTGCAAAACTTCTCTCGATTGGATGATCTTTCTGACCATCCAACTTGCCTGAGCAGGAACTGGAATGGTTTCAAGAGGTCTGTTTTTGATGTAGTATACAGTGATCCACCTAATCCACAGTTTGTCCTTTTTATGAGCTAGGTCCCAGCATGTCTTTGCAATGGCAGCTTTATTCCAGAGCTTGAGATTAGTGAGATTCATCCCTCCTACTGATTTTGGGGTACACATGCTGTCCCAGGAGATATATGCTTTCCTAGTGATAGAGTTCATCCCAGACCAAATGAAGCTCCTACAAATGCCTTCTATCATCTTCAGGACTTTAACCGGGAATATGAACAGTTGTGCCCAGTAAGCTTGGATACCAAAAATGACATATTGGACCAGTTGGATTCTCCCACAATAAGATAGTGTTTTGGCAGTCCATGAAGTGATCTTGGTAGTGATTCTTTCCACTAGAGGTTGCCATTAGAGCAATGTGATTTTCTTGGTGGACAAGGGGACTCATAGGTACTTGAATGGTAATTCACCTTGCTCATAGCCAAGGTGGTCGAGAATCTGTTTCTGAATATCCAGTGCAACCCCCCAAAGTAAACAGAGCTCTTGTTCAGATTAGACTTTAATCCAGATGCTTCAAAGAATTGAGAGAAACATCTGGATAGGGCTATGACAGAAGTAGTGTCACCTTTGGCAAACAACAGCAAATCGTCAGCAAAGCACATGTGAGTAATGCCCAGTTTTTGACATCTGGGGTGGAACTAATATGCTGGATTTCCCTTTTGTGAGTTGCATGATTTGCTTAAGTACTCCATGACCAGAGCAAATAGGAAGGGGGAAATAGGGTCCCCTTGCCTAAGTCCCCTAGGAGCAGCAAAAGGTTCAGTTGCCTCTCCATTGACTAGCACAGAGAAGCTCACTGTTGAGATGCATTCTATTATCCATTTGGTGAAAGTGCTGGGGAAGCCAATCTGTTCCATAACCTGCTGTAGGAATGTCCATTCTACTGAGTCATAAGCTTTCTGGAGATCGATTTTAATCATGCATCTGGGAGACACATGTTGTCTGGTGTAGCTTTTGACTAGTTCATGTGCCAGAATGATGTTGTCTTGGATCTTTCTGCCTGGGATGAAACTTGCCTGGGCTTCACTGATAATGCTTGCCATCACCTTCTGCAACCTGTTAGCCAGAATTTTTGAGATCATTTTATATAGGACAGAACAGCAAGCAATTGGCCTATACTCTTTGCTGTAGATGGTTTGGACACTTTAGGAATTAGGGTAATAGTGGCACAGTTGATGGGTTTATACATCTTGGTTGAGGAGAAAAACTGCTTGATGGCAGTGGTAACCTGCCTCCCAATGATTCTCCAGCTCTTTTTGAAGAACACAGCATTGTAGCCATCTATCCCTGGTGTTTTGTCATCTCCAATAACCTTGAGACTCTCCACAATTTCCATATCAGTTGCATCAGCACATAGATCCCTTCTTTGTTGTTGTGTCAGTTTTGGACCATTTGTCATGTACATTTGATTTATAGCTGGCAGGGTGGATGCAGCTGTTCCCATCAGTGCCTTGTAGAATCCAATGATCTCCTTTTTGATATCTTCAGCAGTAGTAATTTTGGTACCCATTACAGTGATAAGTTCAGTAATCTGGTTGTGGAGTCTCCAAGTTGTATCCATTTTGCTCTGGCCTTCTGCTGCAGAACACTTTCCTCAATCATTGACCATTTTTCCAGTTTCAGCACCAGCTCCTTCTCCTTCTGCTGCAGGACATCAGAGTAGGCCTGTGTCATCTGGGCTTGTATTGTCCCCAGTTCCTGTATGCTAAGGTATATTCTTTGTGAGATAGTCTTGAATTCCTTAATATTTAGGTCTTTCAGAGGACTTTTCAGAGCTTTGAGTTTAGACCATATTGCCTTCATAGTATCTGAATTTCCAGCATGCCAAACTCTTGCCACAATCTGCTGGAAATCTTCATGATCAGCTCATACATTAAAGAACTTGAAAGTCTTTTTCCCATTCCAGGAAGATGATGTTAGTGTCATATCATGGGATTATGATCTGATATTAGAGGAAGGTCATATTCAGTTACCACTTGGTTCCACTTGATCATCCATTCATAGTTTCCAAATACCCTATCCAGTCTGCTGCATACTCTGTCCACATCAGTCTGCTTATTTGTCCAGGTGTAATATTCACCCCTCCAAGGCAATTCTGACAAACCAGATTGTTGAATACATTTGGTGAACTCTTGGGTTTCAGGGAATCTGACATGTTTGCAAGACTGCCTTTCTTTGTCACATAAGATAGCATTGAAATCACCAGCAACTACCCATGGATCTTGCATCCCCGATGACAGTGTTTGGAGGTTGCTCCATAGTGATCAACACTTATTTTGAAAATAGTAAAAAAATTCAAATAAATTATTCATTAATTTATATATTATATATAATATACAAAATAAATTATTTTGGAGCGTGCTTTGTTATATTGTTTTGGAAAATTTTTACCTTTTTCGGAATAAGTGTTTGATCATGAAAATTTTAAATTTCACTTGAAGTTGAATTTCAAATTTTTTTGAAAATTTGAAAACTCCAAAAATTGTAAGAACTCCGGATGAACCAATTGGAAACATCTCCGTACATAAAATAAATATGTAGGGGGACATTGGATCACCTTGTCTAATCCCTCTTATTGGTGTGAAAGGTTCCGACTTGGTACCCATTCACTAGGATTGAGTAGCTATGGTGGTTATGCAAGACGTAATTAGATTAGTGGTTTTTGAAGGGAATTTGAAATAATTTAAAGTTCTATATATGAATAACCACTCAAGTTTATCAAAAGATTTTTCAAGGTCTACTTTTAGTAACATGCTGCCTTCTTTTGCTTTTGCTTTCCTAATGTAATTCACAATTTCCTAAATAATTAAAGCATCATCACAAAGCACGTTTTCCCTTAATAAAACTAGCTTGACGAGGACCAATTAGATTAATGAGAAAAGGTCTTAATCTATTGGCAATGATTTTGGTAATAATCTTATAGATGGTGTTACATAAGCTAATAGGTTTAGAATTCTTTATATTGTTAGCATTTTCAAACTTTGAAATTAGGCACAAGCAAATTTTATATATGGGTGGTAGAATGTGGCAGTCTTTAAATACCTTGTGACATAAGGCATTCACACTAACTTTTATGGTGCTCTAATACTTTTGATTGATAAAGGAGTGCAGGCCATCCGACCCAGGAGACTTATAGGGTTTAAAAGAGAATAATGCATTCCTAATTTCTTGATTCTCAAGGGGTAGATCTAGACTTAACAAAAGATTGTTAGTGGATATAGGAGGATCCTTTCCGCTTGTATGCCAATTTGAATAAGTATGGGAGGTGGTAAAGAGGTCTTTGAAGTAGTTTTTAGTATGAGTCATTATACTTTGGTGGTCGTCTATCCAGTTTTCCATGTCATCATTGAAGAAAACTATTCTATTTATCCTTCTTCTATCGATGACACTCATGTGAAAATTTTGGTATTGACATCACCTTCATTTAGCCTTAATACCCCGAACCTTAATTTTCAGTATTCTTCTTCTAATTTGAGGATATCATTGAATTGTTGTGTAAGGGTGTCTTCTATTTTTTGGAGAAATGGGCTTGTATGATAATTACGGCTTCTTTATAGTCCTCCTAGTCTAGCTAGAAATTTTTTTATGAATACTACCAAAATTTTCTTTACTCCAGTGTCGTATATCTTCTTCAAAAGAAGTAGTAGTATTTAGAAGGTCTTTATTAGTCCAATTCTTTTTCATAAGATTAATAAAATCCAGATGGCAGCATCATATTGTTTCTAGTCTAAAAGGCTTGTTCATGTAATTTTTATTAAAATTATTAAGGGAGATTAGGATAGAGTTGTGATCCGAGTATGTCTTGCGCAAGTGGATTATGGAGGCTTGGGGGTATTGGTCAAGCCATTCCACAGTCGAGTACACTTTATCAAGCCTTTCGATTATTAAGCCTGTATTTATTTTTCTATGGTTTGACCATGTGAATTTTAAAGATAGAGGAGATGTCGGGCCTGCGGACGCTTGCAGGGCTACCTCGGTATCTCGGTGGATTGAAGACTGGCACCCAAACTACTGTTGCTGACCAAGTGCTGCTTTGGTATCTGCACAGAGTACAGAGTGTAATATCAGCACAACCAACCCCATATACTGGTAAATGTCTGGCCTAACCCCAGCGAGGTAGTGACGAGGCTAGGACCAGACTCCATATAAACCTGTGTAATTGTATAATATATGGCGGAAAATAAATAGGAATAACAGTTTAAATGGAATGAGGGGTACATGCTTCAGGGAAAATCTCAAATCAAATAGAAATTTAATAGAATATGGAAGGACAGTTCAATATCTAGAAGATAGCAATAATGCTACTGTTGCGGTGTGCAACCCGATCCCTTATCATTTAACATCGTTGCGACATGCAACCCGATTCATATATATATGGCTATTGCGACGTGCAACCCGATCCAATATAATATCTGTTGCAGCGTGCAACCCGATCTATATATATATATATATATATATATAACGATTACGGCATGCAACCCGATCCATGTAATATCTGTTGCGGCGTGTAATCCGATCCAATATAATATCTGTTGCTGCATGCAACCCGGTCCATATATATATAATAATAATGTTGCAAGGAGCAACCCGATGCATATGTAATATCAACAATAATAGTAATAACAGCCCCGGTAAGGGATCAACAATAAACCGGACCATCCTAGTAAGGGAATTCAATAATACAAGTATATATACATCGCGGCAAGGAAAAAATCAACTATAACCAATCTCAACTCAACTCCTACTCATCTCAGTTATCACCATTTCTCAATCGTAAGTAACTTCCACAAAAATAAACTAAGTCTTTACTCATTATCAAGAATTCACCCACTAAAGCATTCATAGAATCATTTAAGAATAGAATAAGTATCAATTTAGGACTCACGGTTATGTTCATGACCAATGTATAGATACTCGTCACATGCCTATACGTCGTACTCAACAAGAAGCAAATAGCAACTAGGACTGAACTCCTAATCCCTCAAGCTAAGGTTAGACCGATCACTTACCTCAAACTTCCACAGCCAACTCAAGCCTCAAATACCGCTTTTCCATTCAAATTTGGCTCCAACCCAATCGAATCTATACATAATCGATTAATAACATCAATAAATGCAAAACCATCCAATCCCAACGCTTAATTATAGCTTTCTAATCATTTTTCTCAAAAACCCAAAAATCGATCTCGGGCCTGCTTGATCAAAACACAAGGTTCGGACCAAAATCAAATCACTCATTCATCCACAAGCCTAAATATATAATTATTTTCGTAATTCGATCCCAAAACGAGGTCTAAATCACAATTAATCAAAAAGCCCTAATTTTACCTAAATTCCTAATTTTCTACTCTTAATATCATATTTTAGGCCTAGAAATATAATGGGTGTTGTTAAAAATCAAAGAAAACAAGTTAAAAATTACTTACCTAAGAAGTTTTGGTGATGAGAAGATTCAAAAATTGCCTAAGAGCTTTGGAAAAGAAGAAGTTTATGAAATTTTTATGAAATCCCGTAATGCTACTGTTTTGGGTCTTTTAAAATAACTAGGCAAAATTACTCATCGCGTTCACGATAGGCCCATTGCGTTTGTGATGAGAGGACTATTAGGCCTTCACATTTGCGTAATAGGGCTCGCGTTCGCAGAGCTTTGGCTCTTCAAGCCTTTGCGTTCGCAGGTCAGTGGTCGCATTTACGATGAACAAAAGGATGACCCCTCCCTAGCACCTTACGCGTTTGCGAAGGGTCTCCCCTCTCAGCTTCGCATTCGTATCACAATCTTCGCGTATGCGAAGAAGAAATTGGGCACGTGGGATTTTTGCTTTACGCGTTCGCAAGAGGGTCCACGTGAATGCGAATGGTTAAATCCCTGGGCACTAATAGTAGAAATCTACAATTTTTCTCAAGTTTAAAACATCCTGAGAGACACCCGAGTCCTCGGTGCTCCTAACCAAACACACGTACTAACTCATCAATATCTTACAAACTTATCCATGTGATCAAATCGCCAAAATAACCTCAATAACAACAAATTAAACATGAAAATCAAAGATTTTCCTCAAACTTCTTAAAACATCAACTTTAGCTATTTAGGTCTGAATCATGTCAAATGATATCTGTTTTTTTTATCAAATTTCACATAAACATCTTAAATCATACATAAGACCTGTATCAGGCGCCGCAACCAAAATATGGGCCCGATACCATCATGTTCTAATCGGATTTCATTTTAAATTTTCTTAAACAATTTCACAAAATAATTTTCTTTAAGAATTCATTTCCCGAGCTTGGGACCTCGAAATTCGATCCGGGGATACGCCCAAGTCCCATATTTTCCTAGCCAAATTTTACCATTTTTCACATATTTTCATATTTAAGCTTTACGGCTACGCGCTCTGACTGTGCACACAAATCGAGATGACTCTAAATGGGGTTTTCAAGGCCTCGGAAGCAGAGAATTCAATTAAAAGGTCGTCACATTCTCCACCTTTAAAACAATCATTCGTCCTCGAACGGACATAAGAAGGAAGTACCTGAGTTGAAAAAAAGATGGGGATGACAGCTCCGCATATCTTACCCCGACTCCCAGGTCGATGCCTCTGGGGGCTGACCTCGCCACTAAACACAAACAGAAGAAAAAATCTTCGATCTCAACTAACGAATCTGCCGATCTAGAATAGCTTCCGGCTCCTCCTTATAAGACAAGTCCTTGTCCAACTGGACAGTGCTGAAATGTAGCACGTGGGATGGATCGCTGTGATATTTCCGAAATATGGGCACATGAAACATTGATGCATGGCTGAAGCTCGACGGAAAATCCAGTCTATAAGCCACCTCTCCCACTCGATCAAGAATCTCAAATGGACCAATGAACCTAGGGCTAAGTTTGCCCTTCTTCCCGAATCTCATCATGCCCTTCATAGGCGACACTCGAAGCAATACCCGCTCACGACCATGAATGCCACATCTCGAACCTTGCGGTCTGCATAACTCTTTTGCTAAGACTGAGTTGTACAGAGCCAATAATCTTGACCTTGTCCAAGACCTTCTGAACCAGATCCGTACCCAACAACCGAGCGTCTCCCAGCTGAAACCATCCAACTGGAGACCGACACCAGCTTTCATATAAAGCCTCATAAGGAGCCATCTAGATACTCGACTGGTAGCTATTGTTGTAGGCGAACTCTATTAAAGGAAAAAATTGATCCCATGAGCCTCCAAAGTTAATTACACAAACTCGGAGCATATCCTCCAATATCTGAATAGTCTGCTCGGACTGTCCGTCCGTCCGGGGTTGAAATGTTGTGCTCAACTCAACCCATGTGCCCAACTCTCGCTGAAATGCTCTCCAGAAACGCGAAGTAAACTGTATACATCGGTCCGAAATGATAGATACGGGCACACCATAAAGGCGAACAATCTCCAGGGTATAGATCTCAGCTAAGCTTTAAGAAGAATAGGAGACTACCACATGAATGAAGTGTGCTAACTTGGTCAACCTACCAACAATGACCCATATTTCATCGAAATTCTTCTGAGTCTGCGGGAGTCCAGTAATGTAGTCCATAGTGATTTGATACCACTTCCACTCGGGAAGCTCAATCCTCTAAAATAAACTACCAGGCCTTTGATGCTCGTACTTGACCTGCTGACAATTCAAGCAACGAGCCACATATGCTACGATATCCTTCTTCATTCTCTGCCACCAATAATGTTGTTGTATATCCTGATTCATCTTTGCGGCGCCCGGATGAATAGATTATCGGGAGCTATGGGCCTCCTCTAAAATCAACTTTTTGAGCCCATCCACATTAGGCACACAAACTCAACTCTGCAATCTCAAAACTCCATCATCATCGAAGGTACATTGTTTGGCACCTCCGCGCTGCACCGTGTCTCTAAGGACATACAAATGGGGATCGTCATATTGTCGATCATGTATACGCTCCAATAATGAAGAACGAGTGATCGTGCAAGCTAACACACGAACTGGGCTCAGAAACGTCCAGCCTCATTAACTGATGGGCTAAATCCTGAACATCCAAAGCAAGTGGTCTTTCACCGATCGGAATATAAGCAAGACTGTCCATCCTGGCTGAATTTCTATTCAAAGCATCGGCAATTACATTGGCCTTTACCGAATGATATAGAATAGTGATATCATAGTCTTTCAACAACTCCAACCACCTCCTCTGCCTCAAATTCAACTCATTTTGCTTGAACAAGTACTGAAGACTCTTGTGATCCGTGAACATCTCACATGCCACGCCATACAGATAATGCCTCCAAATCTTCAATGCGTGAACTATGGAAGCCAACTCCAGATCATGAACCAGATAGTTCTTTTCATGAATCTTAAACTACCGGAAGCATAGGCAATGACCTTGCCATCCTGCATCAACATTGTACCAAGCCGAATACGAGAAGCATCATAATAAACTATTTTAGGCCCTAAACATGTGGGCAAAACCAACATTATTGCCGTAGTCAGATCTGTCTTGAGCTTATGAAAGCTCGCCTCACACTCATTCAACCACCTGAAAGAGCACCCTTTTGGGTTAACCTGGTAATCAGGGCCGCGATAGATGAAAATTCGTCCACGAACCAACTATAGTAGCCAGCCAACCCCAAGAAACTCCGAACCTCTGTAGCTGATGCCCGTCTAGTCTAGTTCTTGACTGCATCAATCTTCTTCGAATCAACCTGAACACCCTCTGCTGATACAATATGACCCAGAAATGCAGCTGAACCCAACCATAACTCACACTTCGAGAACTTAGCATATAACTGACTCTCCCTCAGAGTTTGAAGAATTACTCAAAGATTCTGCTCGTGCTCCTCCTGGCTGCGAGAATATATTAATATATCATCAATGAAGACTATCACGAGCGAATCTAAATAAGTCCTGAGCACTCGGTTAATCAAATTCATAAAAGTTGCTGGGGCATTCGTCAACCCGAATGACATTACCAAGAACTCGTAATGCCCGTATCGAGTCCGAAAAGCTATCTTAGGGACATCGGATGCCCTAATCTTCAACTAATGGTAGCCAGATCTCAAGTCAATCTTTGAAATTACCTTAGCACCCTGAAGTTGATCGAACAAATCATCAATCCTTAGCAGCGGATACTCATTCTTGATTGTAACCTTGTTCAATTGCCGGTAATCAATACACATTCTCATTAACTCACCTTCTTTTTGACAAATGACACTAGCGCACCCCAAGGCGAAACACCGGGTCTAATGAAACCCTTCTCAAGCAAGTCTTGCAACAGTTCGTTTAACTCTTTCAACTCAGACGGGGTCATACAATACGGCGGGATATAAATGGGTTGAGTGCCAGGAGCCACATCAATGCAAATGTTAATATCCCTGTCGGGCGGCATACTCGGCATGTCTGCAGAGAATACCCCAGGAAACTCACGGACAACGGACATAGAATCAATAGAGGAAACCTCAGCACTAGAATCACGAACATATGCCAAATAGGCCAAACACCCCTTCTCGACCATATGCCGAGCCTTCACATACGAGACAACATTGCAAGTAGAATGTCCAGGAGTCCCCCTCCACTCTAAGTGAGGTCTACCTGATAAAGACAAGGTCATAGTCTTGGCATGACAGTCCAAGATAGCATGGTAAGGTGATAACCAGTCCATCCCCAATATAATATTGAAGTCAACCATGTCTAGAAGCAATAAATCTACACGAGTATCAAGACCCTCAATCACAACTACACAAGAATGATGGACTCGATCTACCACAATAGAATCATCCACTGGTGTAGACACATAAATAGGGACACTCAATGAATCACTGTTCGTTACCAGATTCAGTGAAAAATAAGATGACACATACGAGTATGTAGACCCTGGATCAAATAAAACTGAAGCACCTCTATCACAAATTACAACAGTACTTGTGATAACCACATCTGAAGCCTTAGCCTCGGGCCTGGGTAGAAGAGCATAACATTGGGGCTGGGCCCTACTATCCTAAACTACGTCCCTTGGACGGTCTGCTGCTGGCTGGACTTCACCTGTAGCGGTCTGAGCTCTACCTCTAAATCCTCTACCTCCACCTCTAGCACCTCTACCCCCACCTCTAGCTAGTTGGGCGGTTTGTGAACACCTGGTGCCGGACACCATAGCACGGGAACCTTGCTACTACGAGTGAGTACCTACCAACCTCGGGAAAGCTCTCCGGATATGACCATACTCATCACACTTATTACATCCACCTAAATGTTGCGGTTGAAGAAATTGAGACTGACCCTGGCGACCTGAATGACCACCTTGAAAACTCTGGATCAGTGGTGCATTGATAGGAGCTGGTGGTGCACAGTAAGGTAGTTGATTAGAATACTCCATTTGGGGACCATAACTACTTGAAGCACCGTGAGAAACCTGAAGAGCTGACTGAAATGGCCTAGGAGGATGGCCTCTACCATATGAATCTCTACCTCCAAACAAGGTACTACTGAATCTCCCTAAATGATAGGGTCTCCTATCCCCCCCCCCCCCCCCGTTATAGTACTATCTCAACTCTCCAGGACACATTGGTCAACTCCTGGAAGGATATCTCACCCCCAGCCTCTCTAGCCATCTGGAGACGAATTGGCTGAATGAGTCCATCCATAAACCGTCTCACTCTCTCCCTCTCAGTGTGAAGTATAATAAGAGCATGGTGGGCCAAATCTATGAACCTGGTATCGTACTTGGTGACAGTCATAGATCCGTGCTAAAGGTGCCTGAACTGCCTCTAATAGGCCTCTCGTTGTGTAATAGGGAGAAGCTTCTCCAGAAATAGTTGTATGAACTGCTCCTAGGTCAAGGCTCGCGATCCTACTAGTCTAGCTAAGCAATAATCCCTCCACTAAGTCTTGGCAGATTCAGACAAGCAAATTTTAGCAAAATCAACCCCATTGGTCTCAATAATACCCATGTTGCGAAGAACCTCATGACAGTTGTCCAGAAAATCCTGAGGATCCTTATTAGATACACTGTTGAAAGTAGTAATGAAGAGCTTGGTGAACCTTTCCAATCTTTACTAGGCATCGATTGACATGGATGCACCATTGCCGTCTGAGCTACTACAACTGGTTGAACTACCCCAACTGGCTTAGCCGCTGGAGTCTAAAACGGGAGAGCTGCCTGCTCCGGAGTACGTGTGGTAGGAGTCTGGGCTCCTCCTCAAGCATCAGAGCTGGCTGGTGCTACAGAAAGTAACCCTGCCGTGGTGACACTCTCCATAAGTCCCACTAGACGGACCAGAGCATCCTGAAGAACTGGGGTAGCAATAAACCCCTCTGGGACCTGAGCTGGGCCCACGGGAGCTACTAGGGCTGGAACCTCATCATCAAAATCAACCTTAGGCTACGCTACGTGTTCTACTGCCCTGGGCTGAGCTCTGCCCCCTGCCTCAGCCTCTAGCATGGCCTCGACCTCGCCCTCTATCCCTTGTGGGAGCTGCTGCTGGGGGCTCGGGCTACTGATCGGTAGATGAGGAAGCGCGTATTCTCGCCATCTGCGAAAGAACATTGTAGAAATTCAATTAGCATTAGGAAACCAAACCACACGAAAAGATAGGACAAATGTGAAGTTTTCCTAACTTTGTAGCTTCTGGGGGATAAATATAGAAATCTTCGTACCGATCCCTCCGTCTGATACCAACTTGTCACTATCCAGATTTTCCACCCTCGGGGGGTCGTGATGTCATCTACTCGTAGAAGCTAGGCTAGCCACTAAGTTATGAATTTTTAACTCTTTTGTTTTATTCCTTTTTACAACATATAATAACAAGCGATAAACATTTAAATAACAGCAGGACATGAGATTTAAGTGGAAGACATAGACAAACCGAACTAAATGATTGGAAAATCCATATATGCCTCTACCCAAAAAGTGGCGTCACATCATTCACGGACTACTAAGATTTACTACATACAACCGTTTGAAAGAAAGTGACATTGTCTATCTTGAATACAAGAGATAACATAACATAAATAAAGATAAAGGAGATGGCTGGCCTGCGGACGCCTGCAGGGCTACCTCAGTGTCTCGGTGGACTGAAGGTTGACTCCCGAACTACTACTGCTGACCAAGTGCTACTCCGATATCTGCACATAGTGCATAATATAGTATCAACAAAACTGACCCTATGTGCTGGTAAGTGTCTGGCCTAACCCAGTGAGGTAGCGACGAGGCTCGGACCAGACTCCATATAAACATGTGCGATTGTTTAATGTATGGCTGAAATAAATAGGAATAAATAGATTAAATGGGAGGGGGGGGGGTACATGCTTCAGGGAACATCTTAAATCCAACAGAAATTTAATAGAATATGGAAGGACAATTCAGTATCTACAAGATAGCAATAATGCTACTGTTGTGGTGCGCAACCTGATCCCTTATCAATTAACATCGTTGCAGAATGCAACCGATCCACATGTATATAACTGTTGCGGCTTGCAACCCGATCCAATATAATATCTACTACAGCGTGCAACCCGATCCACATATATATAGCTGTTGCGGCGTGCAACTCGATCCAATATAATATTTTTTGTGGCGTGCAGCCCGATCCACATATATAATAATAATAATAATAATATTGCGGCGCGTAACTCGATCCACATGTAATATCAACAGTAATCGTAATAACAGTCCTGACAAGGGATCAATAATAAACCAGACCATCCCGGCAAGGGAATTCAATAGTACAAGTATATATTCATCCCGACAAGGAAAAAGTCAGCTATGAACAATCTCAACACAACTCCTACTCATCTCTGTTATCACCATTTCTCAATCATAAGTAACTTCCACGAAAATAAACCAAGTTTTTGCTCATTATCAAGAATTCACCCACTAAAGCATTCATAGAATCATTTAAGAATACAACAAGTATCAATTTGAGACTCATGGTCATGCTCCATAACAACATATAGATACTCGTCACTATGCCTATATGTCGTATTCAACAAGAAGCAAATAGCAACTAGGATTCAACTCCTAATCCCTCAAGCTAAGGTTAGACCGAATACTTACCTCAAACTTCCAAGGGCAACTCAAGCCTCAAACACTGCTTTTCTTTCAAATTTGGCTCCAACACAGTCGAATCTACATATAATAGATTTAATAACATCAATAAATGCTAAACAGTCTAATCCAATGCTTAATTATAGCTTGCTAATCATTTTTCCCCAAAAATTCAAAAATTGATACCAGGCCTGCTTGGTCAAAATACGAGGTTCGAACCAAAATCAAATCACCCATTCATCCATGAGCCCAAATATATAATTATTCTAGAATTTGACCCCAAAACGAGGTCTAATTCACAATTAACCAAAAAGCCTTAATTCTACCCAAATCCTTAATTTTCTACCCTTGATCTCATGTTTTAGGCGTAGAAATCTAATGAGTGTTGATAAAAATGGAAGAAAATAAGTTAAAGATTACTTTCCCAAGAAGTTTTGGTGAAGAGAAGCTTCAAAAATTGCCTAAGATATTTTAAAAAGAAGAAGTTTATGAAATTTTTATGAAATCCCGTAATGCTACTGTTTTGGGTCTTTTAAAATAACTGAGCAAAATTAGTCATCGCGTTCGCGACAGGCCCATCACGTTCGCGATGAGTCAGGCCTGTTAAGCCTTCGCGTTCACGTACAGGGCTTGCGTTCGGCGGAGCTTTGGCTTTTCAAGCCTTCGCATTCGCGGGCTTTTGGCCACATTCGCGATGAACAAAAGGATGACCCCTCCCCAGCACCTTATGCGTTCGCGAGTTGAGGGACGCATTCGCGAAGGGTCTCCCCCCTCAACTTCAGTTCGCATCACAACCTTCGCGTTCGCGAAGAAGAATTAGGCACCTGGGATGTTTTCCTTATGAGCTCGCGAGAGTGTCCACGTGAACGCGAAGGGTTAAATCCCTGGGCATCAACAGCAGAAATTTGCAACTTTTCTCAAGTTCAAAACTTCCCATAACACATTTGAAACACAACCGAGCCCTTAGGGCTTCTAACCAAACACACGTACTAAGTCATCAATATCTTACAAATTTATCTGTGTGATCAAATTGCCAAATTAACCTCAATAACAATGAATAAAACCTCAAAATCAAAGATTTTTCTCAAACTTCTTTAAACATCAACTTTTGCTATTTAGGTCCGAATCACGTTAAATGATATCTATTTTTCACCAAATTTCATAGAAACATCTTAAATCATATATAAGAGCTTTATCGGGCACCAAAACTAAAATACGGACCTGATACCATCATGTTCTAATTATATTTTATTTCAAATTTCCTTAAACAACTTCAAAAAATAATTTTCTTTAGAAATTCATTTCTCGGACTTGGGACGTTGAAATTCGATTCTGGGCATATGCCCAAGTCCCATATTTTTTTACCAACCCTTTGGGATTGTCAATTCATGGGTGCGGATCCGTTTGACCAGAACGTTGACCGAAGTCAAATTTATTCATTTTATAGCCAAGTTTACCATTTCCACAAATTTTCATATTTAAGCTTGCCGGCTACGTGCCCAGACTACACACGCAAATCGGGATGACTCTAAATAAGATTTTCAAGGCCTCAGAAGCACATAATTCAATTTAAAATAAGTGATTACCTTTTGGGTCATCACACAAATATAAGCTAGAGCGAGTGTACAAGGCCTGATCATCTATAGTCTTGATTATTATTCTTGTTATTACTAATATCATTATTGTTATTTGGCTCTAATTAACTATAATTTACATTTGAAGAACATTCCATAATAGCCATTAGTTTAATTCTAAAGATTTCCTAACAAAGAAATATTAGAAACCAAATGTACCATTCCTTATTCCATAAACTGTGCTATTGATTTTATCTGATCTTAATTTAAATCTTAATTTTCATCAATTACTAATATTAAAGTATGGGATGTAACAAAATGGTCATTAAACAAAATAAATATATCCTATTATCAACACCTCACACTTACACCATTGCTCATCCCCGGGCAATCAACCATATCACAAGGATTGAGTCCAATAGTGTAACATCTTTGCCTCAAGTGTTGACTCTCGTATGCTGCGCAATATTCCTATCTTACGTACTTTACACAAAGGTCAAGATGTACCTTTCCTTCATGAATCAAGTGCCCTTACATCACATTTGAGAGTAGTTCCATAAGCAATAAACATTCAACAATTAGGAACTCAAATAGACAAAATTCACTCATTTTCAGAAAGAACATTCATGCCACAAAAAATGCACCATAGGACTGTATTGGTTGTAATGTAGGCCAAGGAACGGGTACGATACATTTGGATATAAGAGTGACTATACCTCCCTAAGCACTTTAATACATATATTTTCACATTCAGAACCCTACACTTATGTCGCACCATGACTCTACCTTTACATCAATATATATTAACTCCCTGCTTCTTTAGGCACACTTAATCAAGAGCCACTATTCATCAAAGAATATTTTTCACAACAATATAACTATTTTATTATTAATATTATTTTCCATTCAAGTGGCTCTTACTTATTCAAAACCGTGCACCTTTTTCCCGATTTCATTAGTTCCACTCAAAAGCCAAAGAACCACCCCATACTTTAACCTTTACCAGTTCATCACAATTCAAGTGCTTATGAGAGGTGAAAAGGTTCAAACAAATGGTTCATTCAAACAACTGGGTGAGGCTTGTAATGCAGTTGCCAAGAAAACATGATTACAGGATCAAAGGGGTTAACTGTGGCACATAACAATTAGGCGGGTAACATATACATATCTAGTTCAACAAAGAAATGCCTATATCACTTCCAAGACTGAACAAAACTACTATTTCGCTTTGCAAACATACAGGGCAAGTTTTAGGCATCAAATGCACTGCACAAAATATAATAAATCTCACAGACACATGGCACATGACTCACTCCATATTGTATTATCAGAACACTCTCGTATGAGTACTTAAGTCAAGTTAAGAACATACAATTTAAGACATTCTAACAAGAATCAACAACTAAGACTAAGCGTCACACAAAAGTATCTAATGTATTCAAGGCGTAACAACAGTAAGAGATCCTCTTTCCATCTCAGCTCATAGCCTATTAGTACCTGTAAAAATAAAAATAAAAAATTAACTACACTCAGTTCAAATAAAACCCTTGAAAAGGAACCGTGATCCAAAGAAAAATCAAGGGGCAATTGATACACTACCTACAAAAGAAAATCTTTTCTTCTCTTATTTTCTTATTCTTTTAATATCCTCTTAGGCCCTCAAGAAACCCGTCGAATGATATCCATCATCGGGACAAGTCGAACCATACGGTTAGACAACTAAATAAAAATCAAAATCAAGCTATGTTTCTATATATATACAACATAAAAACTAAGTATCCCCCAACCAACACTTAAAACATGTCATACAAAACAAAACTGTGTGAGGTAAAAGAACTTCCCTGACAAATTAGTCCTGATCGGAGACAATGGCAGGGTCAAGGTAACACGCCTGCCCCAATTCTTGCAACCATACCATGATTTTCTTCTCTAATTTAGCATTTTGGGAGGCTAATGCATTAACTCTAGTCCTCAAGTCTGTGACAGTGGTATGCAGCCTTGCCATTTCATGCTTTAAGGCTGCTAACCGAGTAACCCGAGCAACCCAGACAGTCCTTCGGCTTCCGTAACATGCTCATGGGTGGGCGACTCAGCTCCTACTTCCTCCTGCTCATCATCTCCCTCATGTGCATCTGAGTTATCACTATTAGTACCTTCAGGTGCCATAGGTTCCTTCCTAATAGTCACCTTATCTGCTCAAAACTTTGCCTCTTTCTGCACTTTTCCATCCACGCTCAAGTTCTCCGATACCCGTGCTGCCCGACATAGCCTAGTGACAAGGGAAGGGAAGAAGAAACCGTACCGTTTCACCAGACTGCAAGTAAACATCTCCTCGTGAATAATCTTGGCCACGTCAAAATTGTGTCCATTCATGAAACACCAAATAAATGCAGCTCGAGGGCCATTCACTTCAGTGGTGTTGGAGGACGGGAGTAGACGGTTATTAATGACATATAGCCAACAGTTCCCTTCAAAGGTTAGTTTCGCCGAATGGAACTTATGCCTATGTATCATCCATACAACTTCCTTTCCAGGGACACATATTGTTTCAAAGAACAACTCCCATGTGGTGTATCGTCCTCCATGGTCTTTATAGTAGTCCTCCGCCTATGCCACAGGTGCGGGTAGCTGGTATGCTCTCCGAATGGCCTCAACAGAGGCATCTACATCTTCGTGCTCACTGTGCACAAACCATTCACATGTTCTTTAAAGTTGGCATCAAACTCGCGCACAACCATCAAATTTGCTTCATTCGGTTCTTCAAAGAAAATATCCAGCCCGCATCGGGCCAACTCAATGTAAAAGTTGGGAAAGTCATATCGAAGATACCCTATATCAATACCCCTCTCTGGTATAGGCTTCTTGGATGCTTTGTCACCAAATCCGTCATGAGTGTAGTAGAGATGAACCTGTAACTATCATATGGACGAGTAGTAGTTGAAGCATGTGCTTTAGAGGATCCAGCTTGGCTGATGGAGGAAGCACCAGTAGTTCGGCATTTCTTGGAGGGCGCCATCCTACCTGAAATAAAGGACATCAATAGCAAAACACAAGAGATGTGAACCAAAGGCGGTTACTCAGACTTCATCCGCACAATTTGTCACAATTTACATTAACTACTCATTGTGGAAATTTAACAAACACATTATATGCACCATTCATCGGAGTCCCCAGTTAACTAGGTGATAGGTTAAACTCAACCACAATTGCTCCAATGTCAACCACATATGTCAAGAGACACATCTACAACAACCTCAACAAACCCACTAGCATACAAGAGCACAAGGACTGCTCCCACAGCATAGTCACTAGCATCACACATCAGCTCAAACGGTTATTCCTAGTTGGGAGCAACTATGATAGGCGTTGTTACGAGTCTCTTTTTTAATTCCTCAAAAGCTACCTTGCAGTCATCTTAAAGAACAAAACGGTGATCCTTTTCAAGCAATTTACACAAGGGGTTAGCAATTTTGGATAAATCTTTCATAAATCTCCTATAGATACCGGCGTGCCTAAGAAAACTTCTGATTGCTTTCACGGAGGTGGGTGGTGGAAGCTTTTCTATCATATCAACCTTTGAATAATCCACCCCAATACCTTTACTTGACACTAGGTTCCCCAAGACCATACCTTCTTGTACCATAAAATGGCACTTTTCCTAGTTGAGTACCAGATTAGTCTCGATACCTTTCAACACTCCCCTTAAGTTCCCAAGGCAATCATCAAATGAATTCCCCACCACTGAGAAGTCATCCATGAAAACCTCCATTATCTCCTCTACTATATCTATGAAGATGGCCATCATGCACTTTTGGAATGTGGAGGGTGCATTGCATGCCCAAACCATTCGCCAGCATTTGCCGAAAAGCATAGATTCCATAAGGGCAGTGAACGACGTTTTCTCTCTATCCTTTAGGGAAATGGAAATCGGATTATGACCCCGAGTACCCATCCAAGAAGTAAAAGTGAGACCTCTATGCCAATCCATCTAGTATCTAATTGATGAATGGCAGTGGGAAATGGTCCTTCACGGTAGCCAAGTTCAACTTCCTGTAATCCATACAGATTCGCCAACCTGTGACTGTTTGTGCAGAGATCAACTAATTTATCTCATTTTTCACTACCGTCATACCTCCCCTTTTCGGTACACACTACACTAGGCTAACTTAGTTTCTGTTAGAGATGGGGAATATGATTCTCCCATCTAACCATTTAATCACTTCTTTTTTCACCACTTCTTTCATATTGGGGTTCAAACTTCTTTGATGCTCTCTGGAAGGTTTGTACATATCTTCCAGTAGTATCTTATGCATACAAAAGGCTGGACTGATCCCTTTAATATCTGCAATGGTCCACCTAATTCTAGTCTTGCACTCAGTTAGTACCTGCAATAGTTGTTGTGCGTGCAATCTAACAAACTACCTGAGATAATAACAGGTAAAGTTGAGTCAGGTCCTAAGAATGCATACCTAAGACGGGATGACAGTGGCTTCAATTACAACTTTGGTGGCTCTTCTATTGATGGCTTAGCTGGAGGAGTTTTTCTTTCCTCCAAGTGTAAAGGATCAAATTCAAGCTCCTTTTTCCAAAAACCTTGGCCTTTAAGAGCAAGTACATACTCTGCCAAATCTTCACCATTAGCTTCATCTAAGTTCATGAGACAAGTACTAGAGAGTCTTTAATGTTCAATGCTTCATCGTCTTTCTCCAAACTACATCCACCGCATCTATTAGAGAGTAATTGGCAAATTCTCTGTGTCTGTGCATAGATTTTTGCACATTGAATGTTATCTCTTCATCGTTTAATCTCATATTGAGCTCTCCACTTTCACAATCAACTAAAGCTCTTCCAGTGGCCAATAAAGGTCTTCCCAAAATTATGAAAATCTCTCCGTCAACTCGACAGTCGAGGATGACAAAATCTGCTAGGAACACAAACTTCTCAACTTGTACCAATACATCATCTAGAATCCCAGAGGACCTCTTCACTATTAGACCAGCCAACTATAGTAGCGTAGACGTGGGTCTAGCTCTTCCGATTCCTAGCCTTTTGTATATAGATAGGGGCATAAGATTTATGCTTGCTCCCATATCACACAGTGCCTTAGCAAAAGCAAATTTGCATTGTGCTAGGGATTGTGAAACTCCCTGGATCAGATAGCTTCTCGGCTATGGGTCTCATCACAACAACACTGCAAGTTGAACCAGTGTAACCGTGGCCAAGCCTTAAAAGTCAAACTTGCGGTACATCAAGTCCTTCATCATCTTTTCATAACTAGGCATTTCCTTTAAAGCATAAATCAATGGAATCTTTACCTGGATTTGCTTCAACATCTCCCAAAATTTCTTGTACTACTCATCTTTCTGATACTTGGCCAATATTTGTAGGAATGGTGCTGGAGACTTCTTCTTCCATGTGATTTGTTTTTTCTCTTGTTCGAGCATTATTTCTATTGTCGTTTCCGATGTAGCCTTAGTCTCTTTCACAACCTCTTCTTCTTTGTTGGTGTTATCTTGTGCATTCTGTATCATCACCTCAGTTAAACCTGCTAAATCATCTATCTCAATGGGTACTAGCACCAGTGTCTCAGTCGGCCTACTTTCACGATCAATTTCTTGCTCCAGATCTAAGTCCCTACCATTTCGGAGACTCACTGCCATCAACTACTTCGGGCCCTACTCTTTTGGATTGATTTGGATGTATGCAGGTAACGCCCCATGAGGACGATTATTTAGGGCCATGGAAATCTGTCCTAACTGGATCTCAATATTCTTAATCGCTGACTTATGTGAGTCTACTATGTCAACTAGTTTTCTAGTGGACCTAATCACTTGTTGCATCATTCCCCCAAGTTTAGAAAACCCATCTTCATGTCTCACAATCTATTGTTATGGAGGTTGTTGATAAGTTTGCTTTTGATTTTGCTGGTTATACCCTTGTTGTCTTTGGTAAGGCACCATTTTCCCCTGTGGACTGGTCGCGTAGCCCCATGATTATTGTTGTTATTATACTACTGTTGAACTAGTCTATATTGCTGATTTTGCTAACCCCAATTCTGACCACCTGGTCTTGGTCCCCCGTAGCTAGCCACATAATTCATGTTTTCCTGATATTGTTGACTATCACCTTCTACCCTCCATGAGGAGAAATATGGTTGGTTAATTCATGACGTACATAGACCCCTATTGGTCGCGTCAACTATGTGTACCTGCTGCTTCTGGCCTGATTCTTCAACCTTCTTGTTGAGGATGCTCATTTGTGTCATTAGAGTGGCCATATTTTCAGCTATGGAGTTAGCCGGGTCTAGAGCCACTGAGTGAACTACAAGAGTGATTGGAGCGTTTTTTGTTTTCCATCCTGAGTTTTGTGCCATCTTGTCAAGTAGAATCTTGCCATCTTTGAATGTTTTGCTAAAAAATGCTCCACCTGCTGAAGCATCAACATTGACTTTCAAACTATCTGCAAAACCCATGTAAAATCTTTGCCCCAATATTTGCTCCGGAATACCATAATATGGATATGTAACCAGCAGACCCTTGAATCTCTCCCATGTTTCGTGTAGTGTCATAGTTAGTTTCTGTTTGAAGCTAAATATCTCATCAATTTGCTGAGGAGTCTTATTGGGTGGATGAAATTTGCTTAAAAATTACTTGAATAATTCCTCTCAAGTAGTGATAGATTTGATAGGGAGTGAATTAAGCTAAGTCTGAGCCTCTCCTGTCATTGAGCATGGAAACAACAACAAACGTATTACTTCCGATGTCACATTGTGCTGCCTCTACGTGGCACATATTGATAGGAAATTCTTTAGATGATGCTGAGGATCGTCAATGTATGACCCGAAGAATAGTCCCTTGTTCTGCAACAGATGTAGCATGTTATTTGTAATCTGGAATGAATCTGCTTGTATCTGAGGGACTACAATGGCAGTTGCTAAGTTGTCAACGGTGGGTTGTGTCCAATCATACATTGTTGCTTCTAGCACAAGAGGTGCCACACCCTGATCATTTAGGTCATTTGGGTTGTTTCGGTTGTTTGGGTTATTCACGTTGTCTTTGTTGATTAGATTATCATCTTCCATGTCTCGTTCAATTTCTTTCCCATTAAGTCTCTTGTTGTTTGCCTTTCCTGCTTGCAAGGTTCAATTCCTTGAACACCTTCTCAGGATCTGATAATGCTTCGAACAATTCATCAGTTCTTGAGGAGTTTGTAGGCATGCACCTATAACAACCACAGTTACAAATGTTAGAATTCCAATGGTCAGCTTAAATTGAAGAAAATTTGACTACACCAAGCATTATTGCACTTATTTTTAACTGCAATCAATAACACAATTAATTTCCCAGCAACGGCATCAAAATTTGATCACGCTCAACAATGCCTTATAAAAAGGACAAAGCGGCCGCTGCAAATATATTCTGGTTAATAAGTCCGGAGTCGAATCCCACATGAAATTAACCTATTGATCATAACTATTAGGCTTATAGAAATTCACATATTCAATCTTCAGAGATATTTGAGTAACAGATTGGGTGTTTATTAACTAAATGTTATGTATTAAAAATGCAGTAATTAAGAACTAGCTATAATCTGGTTGTAAGCAAGAATGAGAATGGTCTAAGATTTTGAATTTCCCTCTTGTTGGAATCTTTTCCACTATATTTGCTATAAATTTGCATAACTTCTCTATTGATCATGAGCACTATGACAGTTGTAACTCTCTCTCTCTCTCTCTCTCTCTCTCTCTCTCTCTCTGTCTCTCTCTCCCCCTCTCTCTCTCGAGTAATTACAATAATATACTAGATATATTCTCCCGAATTGTGCAAGCTAGCCTTAGTTACAACTCACTTAGAACGCACCCAAGATTTCATTATCCCTAATCCCACCTTTAAACCCTGCCAATTGATCTCTCACATATGTTAGGAGTGGTGTTGTTTAACAATTACCTAAATATACACTATCTCCGAAGTAATATATACTAAATAGGCACAACAGGTTGAGGTCTTTTCAATCAATAGCAATCACAATATAGTTGAACAAACATAGAAAATACTATGTCATATCTATATTTACATATCAAGAAATTTGTCCTCCAAGAGGTTCCAACAAAACCCTGATTAAGAGTTTAGCTACGCATAATTTGTTTCACAATCATAATAGTACAATTCATCATTAGTGACAAAACAAGAGGAAGAAAGACACAACTCTATGCCGAATCTTTCGCCTTGTCTCTTGCCTCTTCTTGCCTTCAATAATCCTTCAAAAACCTTGATACCTTCTTTTTGGGCGAGCTGGGCTTCTTATAGGTTAAGGAGATTTGACCCCAAACTTACAAATTTGCCCCTGTAATAAAGTTCCTTAGAGTGGCGAGTGCGGCCGCGCTCGGACCGCGGTCAGACCGTGCATATTGCATTCTTTTCCGCCCAACGAGCACGGCCTGAGCGCGGTCGCGGTTGGCCCACGCTAATGGAACTCAATTGTCTTCTATTTTTTCCTTCTTCTTTCATGCGCACTCATCTTCGGTTGGACTTCCTTGCTACAAATTAACTCCAAATACTGTTTAATCTTAGGACTTGCTCATGCAAAATTCAAAATTCATAATTAGAGCCATTTTTGTCATTTAACCTTCATATAACAATAAAGTATAGCTAAGTTGGGACATAAATGATCGCTAAACTACATGAATATAACCTATTATCAACTATAAACATTTATATAGTAATTTTTATCTATTTATTCATACACAAATTTGAATCTCATATAGGAAAACTTTAAATTTGGTAGTCAAAGTTGTCTTAGGTTGCAAGTTCGAACCAAAGTGTGATCTATATTGTTACATTTGTTTGAATCTCCTTGTTTAAGACAACCCTTCGTTAAAATTCAAGTTAAATAGAAATACAATAGCAAAAGAAAGGCCTTTTTTATCTGTCAAATTTACAGTTGAAAATATAATGCTAGATACCTTTAAACTTGGGATTCTACATTTTATGTCAATTATTAGACACACATCAAATAACTTCTCATTCTAAACTAGTATTTAAAAGGCGATGCATTTTACTTATGCCTCAGCGAGGCGTAAGCCTCGAGGCACTGAGAATAAGCTCATGGATATTTCATTTTAACATTTTATAAAATAATATAATTGTAATAAATATTTATAAACATGTCAAAATTATATAGATTAAAGAAAACTACACACACACAGAGATACCTACAGATGTGCTTCATCCCCATAAAAAATTAGTCAAAATTATCTATTACATGCTACTTACAAGTATAATCGAAAAGAATAAGATTTTCTACATTGAGGAACAAAAAGGATGACTAACCTGCAATTTAAACTTTGGCTTTGATGCTATGAAGGAGAATTAAGTTCTCTTTGTATTTGTAAACATAATTGAATATTTGCTGCTTTTACGAGATATTAGAAGACTTACAGACAAGATAAATAATTGAAAAAGACTATAAATTAGGGCTTCAATACATAAAACATATCTTGAATTTTAAGTTTAATGCATTTCAGTTACTTTTTAAAACTTTTGAGTAATTACTAGCTAATTTTTGAGAATTTGGGTATTATATGAAGGACTTAGAGCCCATTTGGATGGGCTTATCTTAAGTGACTTTTAAGCCAAAAGCCATAAGTTAGAAATTCTAACTTTTTGCTTTTGGATTTTTGTGTGGTTATTTTAGCTTTAAAACAAGTGCTTTAAAGCAATTTCTTACTTTATTCAAACACTACAAAATGACTTAACAATTATTTTAGCTTAAAAGCATTTAAATAACTCTATTCAAACGGGCTCTTATTCAACAATTTTTTTTGTAATTTGAAAAAGTCTATGGGGCTTACGTCTCACTACAAAAGCGCACTCTAAACGCCCGGGTATATATCCCAAACACTCGAGCGTACGTACTGATTTGATGTGCGTATGACTCTTGAGGCTTTCGCCCAACACAATCCCCTTGAGGCATTTTTGGTGCTCCTTACCCGAAAATGCCTTTTAAAATACTGTTCTAAACATACATGCTTTAGTCAATTATCTTAAATTATATTATGCTTCTAAAAGTTGCACAGTATACCACTTTTTTACTTTTCCTAATTTCCTTCTGATGAATTGCTTTCTTTAAGAAGGGGTATTATGCTACGGGAAATATCAAGTAATAACAAAATTTCAGAATAGAAGCATAAGGAATATCGTAAATTTCATATCAGTTATAATAAGCAAAATAGTAACGAATTAATATTCACTTTTATTCTTTATTGTTACGGCATGCAACCCGATCCAAATCATATAATACTGTTGCGATGTGCAATCCGATCCAAATAATATAATACTTTTGCAGTGTACAACCTGACCCCACCTATCCTCCTTTATTACTCCTTATTCTTTATTGTTACGGCATGCAACCCGATCCAAATCATATAATACTGTTGCGATGTGCAATCCGATCCAAATAATATAATACTTTTGCAGCGTACAACCTGACCCCACCTATCCTCCTTTATTACTCCTTATTGAGGCATGCAACCCGATCCCAGATAATATTGTTGTTGCGTGTAACCCGATCTCAACATACAAAGCAACACCAATCACAAAAGAATCCCGACAAGAGAATAATAATATAACAATAATATCCCGGCAAAGGGAACAATGTCACAACAATAACATCCTGGCAAGGAAAATAACTATAACAATCCTGTTTCAACAGTAAATTTATAAAATAAATCTCAACCAGAGCCAATACTCGACAATCGCCAATTACTAAGAATTCATCATAAATCTTGCACCACAGTTGCTAACCATCAAACTAAGCATGATCAATACATAATAAAATCACAACAAGTCCAAATATAAGACTCACGGGCATGCTTGACACTACCGTATAGATACTCGTCACCTCACGTATACGCGCACTCGACTCTAACATAACAAATATGATACAACACCTATTCCCTCAGGCTAAGATTAGGCCAAATACTTAGCTCAATATCACGGGAAAACTCAAGCCTCCAGCACCGCTTTTCCTTCAAATTTTGTCTCAAATTTACTTGTATCTAACCCAAATTGACTTAACAACATAATAAATCCCTAAGAATTCAACTCCAATGCTAAATTATAGGTTTTCTATCATTTTTCCGAAAAGTAAAAAATCTTCCCCGAAACCGTTTGATCAAAACTCGAGGTTCGGATCAAAACTCGATCGCTCATTTACTCGCGAACCCGAATATGCAATTAGTTTTGAAATCCAATCCCAAAAGAGGTCTAAATTCCAATTATTCAAATAGCCCTAACTATATCCAAATTCCCAATTTCTACCATGAAAATTCTTGACTTTTGATTAAAAATTATGAAAATTGTTGGGTAATTGAAAGATTAGAGTTTAGAATTGATTACCAATACTTTGGGGATGAATTTGTGTAAAGAAAATCGCCTCTAGGTCTTGGTAGTTTGAAAATATGAAGAAAATGGATTCTGCTCGTTTTTAAATATGTTTTAAAAAGACTGGGCAAGCCTTCATCGTGTTCACGATGGGCCTGCCGCATTCGCGATGGATCATGCCCAATGGCCTTCGCGGTCCCATTCAACGGCTGCGCTCGCATAGAAAAAATCGAGCTCCCCTCCCCCGGGCCCACTAACTCTATGCATTTGCGCGGGCCAAAACGCGTTTGTGTCGCATCTTGAGCTCCTCGTTCGCGGAGAACAAAATGATCCCTGTGGAAATTTACCTTATGCATTCACGAGTGAAGTTGCGCGAACGCGAAGAACAAATTCACTGCACACCTGCAACAACTATGACAACAGAAATTCTAAGTCTCAAACACCCCCTATCCGAAACTCACACGAGACGTCGGGGTTCCGAACAAAACATGCATACTAGCCTAAAAATATTATACGGGCTTACTCGTACGATCAAATCGCCAATAAATCCTAGAACTTCGAGTTTAGCATCAAAATCAAAGAAAAATCTCAAGAACTCTTAAGTTTCAAATTTCACAACTGAGGTTCTGATTTATGTCATTTGAACCCCTTTTCTTACCAAATTTTATAGGCACAACTTAAATATCATATTAAACTTGTACTGGATTCCAAAAACCAAAATATGGGCCAAACACCATCAAATTCAAACATATTTAAATTTTCAAAAACTCTTATAATTTGAATTAAATAATTTATTTCAAAAATTTGTTTCTTGGGCTTCGGACCTCAGAATTCAATTTCGTGCATATGCCTAAGTCACATATTTTTCTATGGATTCTCCCGGACCATCAAATCACGAACCCGAGTCTGTTTACCTTAAATATTGACCGAAGTCAACTTAAATTTAATTTTAAAGGTAAAATTAGCATTTTCCTTAAATTTTCGCATAAAAGCTTTTTGGATATATAGCCGGATCACGCACGTAAATCGAGGTAAAATAAAAGGAGGATTTTAAGGCCTCAGAACACAAAATAGACTTTTAAAATAAGTGATGACTCTTTTGGGTCGTCACAGTATTGAGTTGTTGGGCGTATGGCTCTTGAGACTTTTGCCCCATAGCATTACCTCGGGTCATTTTTGGTACGTCTTACCCCAAAACGCCTTTTAAAATACTGTTCTAAACATACATGCTTTAGTCAATTATCTTAAATTATTTTATGCTTCTAAAAGTGGTACAATATACCACTTTTTACTTTTTCTAATTGCCTTTCGATGAATTGGTTTATTTCTAGAGAAAAGGGTTGATTAGTGGTGGATTTGAATTTGACATTGTGGTTAAGGAAAACGAGTGGGTCTTGATGAGTACTTTCTAAAAGGGTGATGATTTGACTTTGTATATGATATTGCTACTCCATAAAGTCTCACATTAGATAATATTGTGTTTGGTTGGTCGAGGAAAAAAAATATTATCGCCTTATAATAATGCATTATTTGGTTAGTGGTATTTAATTATGCATATATTAGGTTATAGGGGATCATCTATTGGTTATTTTATATGTAATAGAATATAAAATAAAAATATATGCATTAGAAATATAATATGGGGACTAATCATTATAGCTATTTCTTTTTATTGCTCATCACATGATAATCTCTTAATTATTAATCATCGCATAAGCAATCATTGTATTACAATTTCAGATAACTAATATGACCAAAAGAAAATTAATTTTGAATGAGTAAAGTATAACTAAATCATATATATTACTTAAAAGAAGATGACATATTCATTTTCCTCCCCACCTCTAAAATGTCTGCCAATACTTTATTATTCAATTATTATGACTTCCAGAAACTACGACTTAATTCAAAGTCTTCCAAAAACCAAAAATAGCCACAATTAATTATTTAGTTTTGAAAAAATAATATATTTGCATTCTCACATTTATAATCACCTCATTTTGTCCAAAACAAACGTCACTAAAATTTTCTATCCTCTTTGTTAGCACATTCTTGACCTTCTTTTCCAATAAAATGTTAGTTTGTGATCAAAGTATTATGATCATAAAATATAATACATTATTTTATTTTTGTTTTTT
Organism: Nicotiana benthamiana; assembly: GCA_034376525.1. Lineage (NCBI taxonomy): Eukaryota > Viridiplantae > Streptophyta > Magnoliopsida > Solanales > Solanaceae > Nicotiana > Nicotiana benthamiana. The sequence continues at coordinate 901,574 of CM067330.1, read as the reverse complement.
TTTATATATCTCTATAGTTTTGTTATAAAGCAATATTATTATCTTCTTGTCCCACCAACGAAAAATATCTTGTGAGGTTAAACTCTTGAATTTATATATATGCGTATAAGATACATTTGCACTGAGCGTAAATAATTATACATTTGCATGATATTTTATTTATTGCATGCTATTTTATTTATGTTTCTTATGTTTAGATAATTATTTACGCTATTTCTGCTGGAGTTACAAATGCTCTTTTGTTTTTGTTTTATTTTCCCTTTCCTTCACTGAGCCGAGGGTCGACTGGAAACAGCCTCTCTGCCCTTTCGGGTAGGGGTAAGGCTCGTCTACATATTACCCTCCCCAGACCCACTTTGTGGGACTATACTGGGTAGTTGTTGTTGTTGTTGTTACGTATAAGATACATGTCTAATGCATTGTCCTTAGGTTGGAATTTTCTCCTTTAGAGGTATACTTCATTCGAAATCCGTTTATGTGAGCTTTTTCACATTAAAATAGATTTTGCTTTGGCCCTTGAATCTAGTCGTTTACTCTTGGGAGAAATTAAAAAATAGCCAAATTTATAAGTGGTCATTGAAAAATAGCCACAGTTTCAAAAAATATTACAACCCTTATTCACGTATGTTGGTTCATGCCATAAGTTAGTTGACGTAAATCTAAGAAGCGATTATCTTTTTTTTTGGGTAAACATTCTATCCATTAATATAAAAAATATTTACAAGTTGAAGCTTTAGTAAGAGTTTGGACTACACCTACTCATTTACATCAATCTTCTATACTAAATTTTAACTTGCTCTAGGTACATCATAGTATAGGAACAACTAGTAAACTAAAACAACCAAGAAAGCTAGGAAACTTGTTAATTTTGTCCAAACCAAATTGCCAACGCCTGCAACTCCTGCCTCAGATATGGATTGACAGGGCTATTTCTCTGCACAGTTGAGATTCTTCATATTTTTTCCTATTAAATCTGATGTTATTCCTTTCTAGCCAGATAAGTGCAACTGTGTTGATGAAGGCACAAGCTGTTATACTGTTAAGTACCACTCTACTCTTTGCCTTGCTACACACCCACTGCAATTCTGTTTCCCAGTCACCCACTGTCCTGTGATATCCCAACCAGGTGCATAGTCTAATCCTAACTGGGCAGTCAAAGAACAGGTGGTTAAAGGTTTCAGTACTTTGATCACAGAACACACAATTTCCAGGAACTAGGATACCAATTTTCTGTAGTCTGTCTACTGTAGGCAGCCTCTGTTGAGCAGCTAGCCAGACAGTAAACCTGTGTCTAGGTTGAGCATGCGCAAGCAATATCAGATTCTTCCAAGCAACCTTACTGTAAGTTGGAACCAATGGCAGACATAACTTCTGAATATGGAACTGTTCCAGCTTGCAGAAGTCTTGCAATCTACTGAATAGGTTGCCTTGTATCAGTTGAACCCCCATAATGTCATCCCTTCTATCCAGTATCTTCCGTACAAGTATTAAAAGTTGATTCCTTACAAGTATCTTCCTTAAAGAGTGTATAAGAGTGATTAACAAGTATTAAAAGTTGAACGAATCAAGGATGTTGTAACTAGTATTCTCGGGTAAACCTACGGGTGCTTAATATTCTAAAGAGGTCATACTTTAAGGTATTTGAATCATATAATATCTGTATCATAGTGTTGAAATCAAACGAGTTATGAAACAAAAGTCGACAAGAGTTGTCGTATCTTAGGTTCATAGTTTTACTTAAACATTAGGTCAAATGTTACTAAGATTTTATCCAAATTTACTTAGAATTAAGGGGTGATCTACCCACCGAACTAAATATCTATGAGTTTAGTTTCTAATGTATTAAACCGTTCATCGATACGATCTCGGAGTAGGGAGATATTTACATATTTGCGAGACTGCTCCAAGCACCTCTCTAAAGATTCAAGACTCAAACAAAGGGCAAGCAACACAATATCAAGTGTCGGGAATCCTGTGGCGCTAGTAAGTTTCTTGTTCTTCTTATTGTTGCTGATTTTTGTGTTGTTTCAGATCGTGTGGGAGGTTGTTTGAGGTTTTATGCTCTGTAAATACTCCTTCAAGTTATTAATATTAACCCCAGGTGATTCTAAGCCTTTTAAAGTGATTCTAGTGCCGAAATATCCTAATTGATTGCTAGTTTCACTTCTTTGTTCTTGTGGCACCATTAAAGGGATATTTCGTGAAGAATTAAGGTCAAATTGGAGTTGTTATTTATGATTAAAGGTAAGGAACCTCTTACTCTACATGTATTTAAGATTATCCAAGTTGCGGCTAAGTCATTGAAGCTAGAACTTGTAAAATATATATATCAAAAGGCTTAGTAGTAATGTTATCGGTTGGCGGACTGTTTTAGGAGCCTCAATATGATTAACACTGATGTTGTTTGTGCTGTTTGGTGGTTGTTTTCACTTGTGGGAAGTCATATAAATTGGGGAGGTGCTGTCTATTTTATCGTAAAATAGGTTGTGATCGGTGCATAATAGTTAGGACGCTTAAACATTAACGATAGTGTCATTTCTCCTATTGTAGACTAAGGAGTCGTGACATTTGCACAAATTGAGGTTGGGCAGTATATACAAGGTATGTGAGGCTATCCCTTCACATCTTTTGAACGACTCCAATTGTACATAATATAATGAACGAGCTTTAGAAGATACTTTACTCTTAGAAACTAGCAGTACTCACATTGTTTCCCCTCTTATGGAACGATTGATGTTGATGTTTCTTCTCTTATTCTTATGTTACCAATGTTGTACTTCCTGATTCTTATAAGGTTCACGGTGAAGAGTTAGTCCTAATAATGTGTAGATGATACCGACCTTACGTCACTCCGAAAGGTCTAGAACGTGATTCCATAAGTCGAATATGCATTGTATATGTATCTGTTTTACTCTACCGAGCCACACTATAGTTGATTGGGTACGACACCAATTGTGCAACCACTGATAAGTTGGATATTACCGAGCTCCACGTGGTCGGGTACGATTCTACCGAGCGTTATGATGGCCGGGTACGTTTTTACCGAGCCTATTATGGCCGGGTACGATATGATGATGATGCCCACAGAGTATAAAGTTTACGTACATATACAAATGTATCATGCATTTCATGTCAGTAGCCCATAGAGGTACCCAGATATTACGGGTTGTATATTCTCTATCCATGCTTACATTACCGTTCGTTCTTATGGTTCCCTGCCTTACACACTCAGTACTTTATTCGTACTGATGTCCTTTGTTTGTGGACACTACATGTTGTGATGCAGGTCCTGGTAGACAAGCAGGCGCAACTCCCCCACCTTAGTAGGCTATCCAGTTCGGCGATGGTTGGGGAGATCCCTTCTTCGTAGTTGACTTGGTCTTGGTATGCATTTTTTATATAGATATTATGAGTATGTCGGGATCCTTTTCTGGAAATGTTGCAGCACTTATGTTCCTTTAGAGGCTCATAGACATGTGTTGACTCATGTATAGTTTGGTACGCCTTTGTCGGTTGGTTTTTATTATATAGTCTTTCATGGTAGCGTGGTAGCTCGTACCTTATATATAGTTTCTTGATTGTCTAGTAATCCCATGTTCATGCCATCATCTTTTATTGTTGGTTCTCCATGATCCATGTCTACCATTTATATTGATCTCGTCGGCCCTGAAAGATAATATAGAAGGTTAGATAAAATGTACGTTGGTGCTCGACAATTATGGCCAGGTGCTTGTCATGTCCCTCCATTTTGGGATGTGACAAACTTGGTATTAGAGCAAGTGTGTCCTAGGGGTTGTCTATGAGCCGTGTCTAGTGGAGTATTGATTATGGATGTGTAGCGCGCCACATTTATAATCAGGAGGCTACATAACATCTAGGGTTGTTGCCTTTTTCCTGAATCTAGATCGTGCATAGAGTTGATTAGTAAGTGTTCGTCTCTAATATTATCCTAGTTTTCTTTCAGTGATGCCTTCGACTCGGAAGCAAACGATTAGTAGACGGCTTGATACAACAGTGGGAGAGTGTACGGGTTAAGTGCCCCAAGCCAGAGCATGCCAAAGTGAGGCTCAGAGTGAGATGCCCTCTCAGGTCTCATCTACTATGTCTCCTCCAAATGATATTAGGAGTCACCCAGCACCTCTAGTTCCTCCGTCTGGCACTACAGACCAGGATATGCAGAGTGCTTTGCAGTTGTTGACTAGCTTGGTAGCTTCTCAGGCTCAGAGGCAAAATACTGGTGCTGCTGATAAACCAATTAGTACGAGAGTTTGTGATTTTATTAATTTAGACCCTCTAGTGTTTACTGGATCAGACCCCAAGGAGGACCCGCAGACTTTTATTAACCAGGTTCATCGTACACTATGCGTTATGCATGCTAGTGATACAGAGGCAGTAGAGTTGGCTACTTATCGATTACGAGATTTAACAGTTTTTTGGTATGATAGTTGGGAGAGAAGTAGGGGTCCGAACACTCCTCCAACTGTGTGGAAGGAATTTTTAGGCCTTTCTTCATCACTACTTGCCAATCAAGATACGACGAGCTAGAGCTGATAAATTCTTGAACCTCCAAGAAGGTAATATGAGTGTTCAAGAGTATAGTATTTAGTTTGATTCTTTAGCAAGGTATGCTCCCCATATGGTGGCAGAGATGAGCGATAGGGTGCATCTGTTTGTGAATGAATTGGGATTGTATCTAATAAATGAGTGCACGATAGCCTCCTTGTTTGAGGGCATTGATATTTCCTGTATTCAGGCTTATGCCCAGACCCTAGAGGATCGTAAGCCCCAACAAATGGCAGATAGGGAGCATTATAGGGGCCAACATAAGAGGGCGAGATTTGCAGGGTATTCTGATGACTTCAGAGGCAGTGTCAGGCCCCAGCTTTCGAGGAGTTTGACGCCATTGTAGCTAGTGCTCCTCCACAGTTTTATAAGACTTTATATGATCATTTTACCTATTCTGGTCAAGGTTAGAGTTCACGGGCATCAAGCTCACAACATTACAGGGATACTAGTCAGACGATACCCCGAACACCATGTTGTGATCATTGCGGAAAGGCCCACTTTGTATTGTGTCATCGAGGTTCTGATGCATGTTATTCTTGCGGATATCCTGTCTATATGATATGGGATTGTCCTAACAGAGGAGATGGTGGTATGGATCAACTGGCTGGATCTGTGTTTGGTTCTTCCTCATCAGTTCGACCTCTAGTAGGAGGTTTTCAGCAGTCGACATACCGAGGTAGAGGTAGAGGTGCAGTGCAGAGTTTGAGCGGTGCTCAAAATCGAACCTATACTCTAGTAGGTCGACTTGATTTTGAGTTATTTCTAGATGTTGTTATACGTATTGTTTGTGTTTTATTACGATGTATATGCGTAGACTGATCCGGGATCCACATTATCATATGTTACACCCTTTGTGGCTAATGCATTGAACCTGAATTGATAAGTAAACCCCTTGCAGTATCTACTCCAATAGGAGATTCTATGATTGTTAGAAGGGTATATAGATGTTGCACTGTGATGATTTGTAGTCGTCAAACCTCGGCAAATTTCTTTAAGTTAGAAATGGTTGATTTCGATGTGATAATGGGAATGGACTGCTTGGCCTCATGCTACAGAAATATTGACTGTCGTACGAAGATGGTTAAGTTTAAATTTCCTGGTGAACCCGTCATTGAATGGAAGGGGAACATTGCTACACCGAAAGGTAGGTTTATTTCCTATCCTATGGCAAGAAAAATAATCTCAAAAGGTTACATTTATCATCTCGTTCGCATTAGGGATGCGAAGGCAAAGCCGCCTACTCTACAATCAATCCCCGTGGTCAATGAATTTCTAGATGTTTTCCCAGATGAACTCCCAAGCTTTCTTCCCGAAAGGGAGAATGAGTTTAGCCTTGATGTGTTGCCTACCACTTAATCGATCTCCATCCCTCCATACAAAATGGCCCCGACAGAGTTGTGAGAGTTGAAGGCGCAGTTGAAGGACTTGCTGGATAAGGGCTTTATTAGGCCTAGCACTTCACCTTGGGGTGCGCCAGTTTTGTTCGTGTGGAAAAAAGATGGGTCGTTAAGGATGTGTATCGATTATCGATAGTTGAATAAGTTTACTATAAAGAACAATATCCACTTCCAAGGATTGACGACCTTTTTGACCAACTCCAGGGTGCCAAGTATTTCTCCAAGATTGACTTACGTTCAGGGTATCATCAGATGAGGATTAAGGAGAAGGATGTTCCGAAGACGGCTTCCGAACAAGATATGGGAACTTTGAGTTCGTGGTTATGTCGTTCAGGCTAACAAATGTCCCAGCTACTTTTAAGGATCTAATGAATACTGTATTCAGGACCTATCTTGATGTGTTCGTGATTGTATTCATTGATGACATTCTAGTGTATTCTCGTACGGATGCAAAACATGCGGTCCATTTGCGGAAAGTTTTATAGACGCTTCAAGATCCTAAGTTATATGCTAAGCTCTCCAAATGTGAATTCTGGCTGAACTCAGTAACATTCCTTGTCCATGTGATATTTGACGAGGATATTAGTGTCGACGCTCAGAAGATCGATAAGAATTGGCTGAGACGTATAACACCATCAGAAGTCTACAGCTTTCTAGGGCTAGCAGGATATTATAGGCAATTGGTAGAATTTTCCTCTTTATCAGCTCCATTGAATAAGTTAATACAGAAAGCTACTATGTTCCAGTGGTCTGATGCTTGTGAACAAAGTTTCCAGGAGTTAAAGAATCGATTGACATCTGCGCCAGTGCTCACTCTCCCCAAAGGAATAGAAGATTATGTGGTATATTGTGATGCTTCAGGTATAGGTTTGGGGTGAATATTGATGCAACATGGAAAGGTGATTGCTTATGCATCAATACAATTGAAGAAGCATGAAAAAAATTACCCGACCCATGATTTGGAATTGGCTATAGTAATATATGATTTGAAGAAATGGCGGCATTACTTATATAGAATCCATGTTAACATCTACACAGATCACAAGAATTTACAATACATCTTCAAGCAGAAGGAGTTGAATCTAAGGCAACGTAGGTGGCTTGAATTACTGAAAGACTACGACGTCGAGATATTATATCATCCCAATAAAGCCAATGTTGTGGCAGACACTTTCAGCCGTAAGTCAATGGGAAGCTTAGTACATATTGAGGCAGGTAGACGGGGGTTCACTAAAGAGATTCATTTGCTAGCCAATATAAGAATCAGATTGTTAGGTTCTGATGACAGAGGTGTTGCTGTACATAATACATCTGAATCATCTTTGGTAGCCGAGGTAAAAGCACGACAATATGAAGATCCCATCTTAGTCGATTGGAAGAGAGCGTTCAATAGTGTTAAATTATGGCTTTTGAGATCAGAGGAGATGGGGCACTAAGATACCAAGGTCGACTAATTGTGCCTAATGTGGCTGGGTTGCGAGAGAAGATTATGAATGTGATTCATCAATCCCGATATTCCATCCACCCTGGCTCAACAAAGATGTATCATGACATTAAGAAGCAGTATTGGTGGAATAACATGAACAAGTTTATTGCAGAATTTGTAGCCCAGTGTCCTAATTGTCAACACGTACATATAGAACATCAGAAACTCGGTAGATTTCTTCAGAATATAGAGATTCCGACTTGGAAAGGGTAGGTGATTAATATGACTTCGTTATTGTAAAATAACTTACACGGCTGAAGATTATGTGATTGTATATCAAGGAGATTATTAGGCTTTACGGTATGCTGGTATCTATTATATCAGACCGAGGAGCTCAATTTATGGCTAACTTTTGGAGGTCTTTTCAGAAGGGTTTAGGCACACAAGTAAATCTCAGCACTGCATTTCATCCATAGACTGATTGACATGCTAAACATATCATTCCGACACTTAAAGATATACTATGAGCATGTGTTCTAGATTTCAAAGGGAATTGGGATGACCATCTTCCACTCATAGAATTCTCCTACAATAATAACTACCATTCCAGTATTAAAATGGCCCTATACGAGGTATTATATGAGAGGAGATGTATATCACTAGTTGGATAGTTTGAAGTCGGTGAAACAGAATTATATGGGCCAGATTTGGTTCACTAAGCCAGTGAGAAGGTGAAAGTGATACAGGAGCAATTGAGAACGGCACAAAGCAGGCAAAAGTCTTATTTCGATGTCCGACATCATGATCTGGTGTTTGAGGTTGGTGATTGGGTTTCCCTGAGGATCTCACCGATGAAGGGTGTTATGCGTTTTGGGAAGAAAGGTAAGCTGAGTTCGCATTATATCGAGTCGTATACAATTCTTCAATGAATTGGACAGGTTGCTTATGAGTTAGAATTACCATCCGAATTGGAATTTTTCCACCCGGTATTCCATGTATCTATGTTGAGAAAATGTATTGGAGACCCTTCTCGGGTCGTTCCTATCAAAGATGTACAAGTTACAGAGGATCTATCATATGAAGAAGTGCCAGTGGCTATATTAGATCGGCAAGTCCGCAAGCTGAGAACAAACGATGTAGCTTCCGTCAAAGTATTGTAGAGGAACAAGAATACATGGGAAGCAGAAAAGAAGATGAAGTCTAAATACCCTTACCTATTCCAGAATAAAGATAACAAGGATGCTGGTAGAATGCAGGATACATTGGAAGGTGAAATGGCTCTATGAGGTATACAATAACTTGAGAATACTCTTCCTTAATACAAAATGGTGATATGCAGATAATGTAAATATCCATAATGATTTTTGTAGCCTTGTGAGGCCATAAGTTGGGTTTAACTACTTGCAATTTTGTTTAGTATCCATTTTATAGGGGAAAACTCAGCTAGAAATTTCTGTTGGAATCCACGAAGAGTTAGGCTCCCCATAAACCCCTACATTCGAGGATCAATGCTCCTGGGGGGGGGGGGTGTTACAAACCATATTCACGTATGTTGGTCCATGCCATAAGTTAGTTGACGTAAATATAAGAAACGATTACTTTGAAATGATAAGAAGTTAATCCTATTGATCTTTTATGATACAAGAGTGTATAAGGGTGATTAACAAGTATTAGAAGTTAAACGAATCAAGGATATTGTAACTCGTATTCTTGGGTAAAACTAGGGGTACTTAATATTCTCAAGAGGTTTTACTTTAAGGTACTTGAATCATATAATATCAGTATCATAGTGTTGAAGTCAAACTAGTTATGAAACAAAAGTCGACAAGAGTTGTCGCAACTTAGGTTTATAGTTTTACTTAAGTATTAGGTCAAATGTTACTAAGATTTTCTAACAATTTACTTAGAATTATGGGGTGATATACCCACCAAATTGAATATCTATGAGTCTAGTTTCTAACGTATTAAACTGTTTGTTGATACGATCTCCGAGTAGGGAGACATTCACATTTTTGTGAGACTGCGCCAAGCACCTCTCTAAGGGGCTCACTTAGGCGATTTAAGACATTTGGATTTATATATGATTCCTCCAACCAATTTTAAGTCATTTTTTCACTATATTTATACCTTAGAGCCCTAGAAACACAATCTCAAGGTTCTTTCAAGATTCAATACCCAAACAAAAGACAAACAACATAAATTAAGTGTCGGGAATTCCGTGGCGCTTGTAAGTTTCTTGTTTTTCTTGTTGTTGCTCATTTTTGTGTTGTGCCAGATTGTGTGAAAGGTTGTTTTATGGGGTTTATGTTCTATAAATACTCCCTCAAGTTATTAATATCAACCCTAGGTGATTCCAAGCCTTCTAAAGTGATTCTAGTGCCGAAAACCCCTAACTGATTGCTAGTCTCGCTTCTTTGTTCTTGTGGCAGCATTGGAGGGATCATTCGTGGAGAATTAAGGTCAAATTGGAGTTGTTATTTCTACTTAAAGGTAAGGAACCTCTTATTCTATATGTATTTAAGATTATCCAAATTGCGGCTAAGTCATTGAAGCTAGAACTTGTGAAATATGTATCGAAAGGCTTGGTAGTAATGTTATCGGTTGGTGGACTGTTTTAGGAGGCTCAATATGATTAACAACGATTTTGTTTGGGCTGTTTGGTGATTTTTTTCACTTGTGGGAAGTCATATAAATAGGGGAGGTGTTGTCTGTTTCATCGTAAAATAGGTTGTGGTCGGTACATAATAGTTACGACACTTTAACGTTAACGATACTATCATTTCTCCAATTATAGACTAAGGAGTCGTGGCATTTGCATAGATTGTGTTTGGGCAGTATATACAAGGTATGTGAGGCCATCTCTTTCCTTCTTTTGCACGAATCCAATTGTACATAATGTAATGAACGAGCTTTTAAAGATACTGTACTCTTAGAAGCTAGCAGTACTTACATTGTTTCCCCTCTTATGGAACGATTGATGTTGCTTCTCTTATTCTTATGTTATCAATGTTGTTGGTACTTCCTGATTCATATAATGTTCATGGCGAAGAGTTAGTCCTAATAATGTGTATAGAGGATACCGACCTTACGTCACTGCGAAAGGCTTAGAATGTGATTCCATGAGTCGAGCATGCATTATATATATGTATCTATTTTACTCTATCAAGTCGCGCTATAGTCAGCCGGGTACGACACCTATTGTGCAACCACTGATAAGTTGAATTTTACCGAGCTCCACGTAGCCTGGTATGAGTCTATCGAGCCTTATGATGACCGATTACGTTTTTACCGAGCCTATTATGGCTGGGTATGATATGATGATGATACCCATAGAGGCATATGTTATAAAAGTATATATATATATATATACACACACACACACACACACACACATATGTATCATGCATTTCATGTCAGTAGCTCTCAGAGGTACCTAGATGTTACAGGTTGTATATTCTCTATCCCTGCTTACATTACTGTTCGTACTTATGGTTACCTGCCTTATAATCAGTACTTTATTCGTACTGACGTACTTTTATTTGTGGACACTGCATGGCGTGTTGCAGGTCCTGATAGACAAGCAGGTGTATCTCCCCTACCATAGTAGGCTGTCCAATTCAGCGGTGATTGGTGAGATCCCTTCTTTGGACTTGCTGTGGTCTTGGTATGCATTTTTGTTATAGACATCATGGGTATATCGGGGCCCTGTTCTAGCAATGTTGCAGCACTTATGTTCCTTTAGAGGCTCATAGACAGGTGTCGACTTATGTATAGTTTGGTATGCCTTGTCGGCTGATTTTTATTGCATAGTCTTTCATGGTAGCGTGGTAGCTCGTACCTTATATATAGTTTCTTGATTGTCTAGTCATCCCATGTTCATGCTATCATCTTCTATTGTTGGTTCTCCATGATCCATGTCTACTATTTAATATTGATCTCGTCGGCCCTAAAAGATAATAAAGAAGGTTAGATAAAATGTACGTTGGTGCTCGGAAAGTATGGCAGGTGCTAGTCATGGCCCTCCAGTTTGGGTCGTGACAAAAGTCATCGAAATTTAGCCATTTTTTATGTAAAGATAAATCTGGATGAAAACACTGTCCAAAATCCGAAAAATACTCCAGCATAATATACTGGAATTCCAGCATTATATACTGGAGTTCTAGCTAAGTATAATGGAACTCTGTATATTATACTGGAGCCAGCAAAGTCTAACGGTCCAACATAATATGCTGGGAGTTCATACATAAGTGCACCGAACTCCAGTATATTATGTTGAAGCGGTCTCTATTGCAGCAAAATAGTGACTAGTTTTCAATGAGTTGGCAAACATTGACTATTTTTGAATGACCAGTCCGAAAATTGGCTAGCCATGCTATTTTAACTTTACTCTTTGGTGTAAAAAGATAATCTAGTTTATTAGCAATTATTACACAAATAGCCGTTTAAACTCATTATTTACTATTTTGTCATATACATAATTTATACATTGATTATGTAAACTTAGACATATATAATACATAAATTATATTTTTAGTTTAAGTGTTGGGGTTACGGCTATTTGGGTCAATTCTTCAGTTTATTACTACTCCCTAAGAATGAGCTGGAAATATTGATCTTTGTATGGGAGCAGACGAAATTACTTGGTGACTTTTCTTGCTGATCCAGCTTAAGAAATGATATTCAACATCTCAAAATATTTGTAACACAGAATTTTACATACACCAAACTTATAAATCAAGTATTTTCATTGTAACAGATTCCCTGAAACATGAAAACAAAGCTATAATGAAATACCAACTCAAGCAATAAGGTTGGAAAAGAGCTATCTGAGATATTCCAGCAATTTACATCTTTTTCTTTGATTACACAGTGAAGGATCTTTTGTTTGACATAAGTAAAATGATTCTTATTTGCACCTTTCAGCTATTCAGCTGCTTTTACTCCAACCCTACAGCAGAAATAATGGCATTCATGCTCGTTTTGTACGCCTTCCAACTTCAAGGGCGAGCTCTGTGTCGATCTTCAGGGAAATGTCAAGTGCTTTCACAGAATGCGTCAGGGCACCACTGCAAAGATTTAAACTCTCTAAGTTTAATATCATAACAAACCTTCACGCGCCTAATACTTGAGGAGAAAACCTCTGTCAACTTTGCTTATCAAAAGAATAGTTACATAACATAGACTATCTGCTGAGACCCTTTTTGGTCTAACATGTGCAAGTAAACTGACCATCTTTTTCGTTCGTCTGAACGAGGCAAGTATACTAACCATCTTATTATAAGAAGGAAAAGAAAAGGAACAGAAAGGCGTCCCAGCTATACTAATAACAAACACTGAGAAATCTCTAATATATGTTGTCTTCTGCTGTCTTGTATGGATATCTTCTGAAAAAAATAGCAAGAGCAAAATGCATACCTAGAAATGTAGGTAACACCAGTTTGTCCAATCTTGTGCACTGTTTCAAGGGTAACATTTCCTGAAGCCTGCCAGCATTACAACAACATCATGTCACCAAAAGATATACGATTACAGGAAATCCAGGCGGTGGTACTTCATTTTTATGAAAAATCAAGGCATTGTATCACAGTAAGTCTTTTATATTATGACACTTTATATTGCGCACACTCTCTAAAACTAATCCTCCAAAATTGCACTACTTTTGGAGGATCTGACACGCATCCTGCTACATAATTGAAGAGCCCAAGCAACACAGTTGACACTTGTGTGAAATAGTTAATGAAAATGAAACCAGGCGTTACCTCCGTATCAAACCTCCCATTGATCAATTCTACAGCCTCCTTAAGCATCGATACATCAATATCTCCGTTAGATAATGGAACAACCATATTGTCCAGCATTATCCTAGTCAACGAAGTCTTTGTTTGAGATGCATATTCTAAAACCTCACGTACTTCTTCAATTGTCCTGGTTTCAACCTGTTCGATAGGAGAAAAGGTTTAGAAATCTGTTCAATAATCACCACAAATTGAGCACATTCTGAAAGGACCACATCTCTACTGCCAAATACAATTGCGGAAATTTGGAGATCACAAATCAGACAATTTGGGTTCCTACCAGCATATTCTTGACGCTGACACATTTATAAAATTTTACCTTATTTATTTAGTAAAAAAGTACCTACATAATTAGTTTTCTTAACTATCCACAGTAGGAGCAAATACCAACTTAATGAAGACACATTTAGGTCAAACATCTCTTTCTTGGACTAACATTTGATTTCAGCAGACAAGAATTTAGTTCTTCTAAAAGGCTATTGGAAGTAGCATCAGCCATAAAGTTTATATCTTCACAAATATAAATAGTTTATGACTGGAATGGCTCTACAAAGATGTTTATCTGACCAAAACGGACTAAAAAGTATAGCACAACGGATGGTAGAATAGGTAACTGAACTGTCTCCAAATAAACATATCAAATGTGCAAATGATAAAATTAAAAGATAAGGACACAAATGTATAACCATGTCGAAGAATTTAATGCAAAGGTATACGAGGCCAACCTCAACCCCTATTTGAAGTTTATTTTGCTCCAAATACTGATCCACAGATTTTAGAGCTTTGCCGACGCCTCCAGCAGCAGATATGTGATTGTCTTTTATCATTACCATATCAAATAAGCCCATTCTGTGATTCTTCCCCCCACCGATCAATACCTTTAATTAAAGCCAGGTAGAAAGTCAGCCAAGATAAACTATACATGTGATAGCCTTGACAAGTAGATGATTTTGGTGAGTAAATATTTACCGCCCATTTATCCACCAAACGTAATCCAGGAGCAGTTTTCCTAGTCTCCAAGATGTAAGCAGGGTGTGCAGCATCTGCCATTTCCTGCAAATAAGACAAACTCAGTCCCTTCTAATCACTACTACGGAGGCATTTCGGAGTGGAATTATTTAGTTAAACGGAGGAGCTTTCTCATAGACCGCTTGCAAAATAGTTTTCAATATGTCGCTCTGGCACCATCTAAGGTCTCAGAAGAGTGGATGTGCACAGCTTTATAACGAATACACAGGACTTGTTTCCAAGACTTCTCTTGACTTTCTGGTGAGATGGAGAACTTTTACCATAGGTCAAGGCTACTTCTCATAGAAATATGAAAACAATGAATTCAGAAAGTTCGATCCCTGCGATGGTAGCCTATTTAGGAAAATTTTCAGCATAAAGACAAAAGAGAAGTTTCGAAATATAAATAACATTAGCATCCAAGGGACAGCCTAGCGGTTCATAAAGTGAGTGAAAACTATGGGAGACCAGGATTCAAATTCCAAAAGACAACAAAAGCTATGTGATTTCTTCCCATCAGCCCTAAGACTTAGTCAATAGAGTTACCCGATAACTGTGCTGATGAGAGGCATTAGGTACCCGGCGAAATAGTGGAGGTAGGTCCAAACTAACCGGGAACCACGACTATTAAGGGGGAAAAACTAATCTAAATAAGGTCATATTAATAGCACTCACAGCCCAAGGCAGGCCAAGCAAGTAACATCAGTGGCTCATAGTCATCTCAGAGAAGCTATAATACTTGAAAAATTGAAGAATGGAGACTTTAGTTTTTCTACCATAATACATTGAAATGTAAATCCGGACAAAGTCTCCTAGTTCAACAGTCTATGAGCTTGATAAATGACCTAACAAGCCAATTGCACAAACTCACGAACAACAATAGCTATATTATATATCATAGAGCACTGTCTAAACATGGGCCAACACATATGTTCTGCACGAAACTCAGTATTCTTTGGCATAGAACAATTCAGCAGTCTCAGACCTACACTTAGCTTGAAATACTGAAACCAACTCGTCAATGACACTAACCATTTCCATTCATGGCAATATCTTCCCATATTTTTTTTAATGATGAGCTATTTATATGAAGAGAAACACACCTTAGTTAGTGTAGCTATTCCGCTCATTCTTTGCATAAAATTGAGAACAACCCTCTCAGCTATAACAATGTTGTAAGCGTTTCCTACAAAAGTCGAGGAAAGATTAATAGGCCGAAAAACCATTAGCAATTCATCATTTTATCACGTTTAGTTTACCTTGTACTTTGCCAAATTTCAAGCCTTTATGAACTTTATCACCATCATTTACATACCACTCCACCTGAATATAAGAACATGAAGAAATTAAAAATTACCCTTTATCAAAAACTTTTTCGAAATAGATACGCCAGTTACTGGAACAACTTAATTGCAAAATCAATACCTTTAGTGAAGGATCAACTTCTGCGAATATCATCTCAGCAAGTGCAATTCCTGCTATGATCCCGTCTTCCTTTGCTAGAAAATGAGCATCGGATTCCATATCAAGAGGAATTGTCGCCTTACAAGTGACATCTCCTGCATTTCACCCAAGAAAACATTGAATAAATAGATATCTCTTTTTCAAATTGAGTACTCAAATTCACAAAGGTAACCAGTTGCTTAAAAAGTTGCTATTTCCAAGAAACTTAATCGCACAAAGTTTCTCATCAAGCACAAACTGATAAGAGTACATGACAATATCCTCAACTCTTGATCTTAAAAAGTGCAACTTTTACCACCAAAAGGTTTTAAGTGGGGTGGTTAGTACCCTCCATCCTTAACCAAATGTCTCAGGTACAAGCTTGAGAATAGAGTCGCCTTTACCTCAATCCGGATTAGTCGGACCACACACAGGGCGAGAAACCAAAAAAAAAAAAAAAAAATTTTGACAGGACTACCCGCCCCCCCTCCCCCAACCCCAAACCCGACAAAGCGTATGTACTGTTAAGTACCGGGATCATTTGAACCCAGTATTTTTGACATGAAGCATAAGTTTAGTGTAAAAATTCACTAAAATTGCAACATATATTGAATCTGAACCCATAACTTTAAAAATATGATAGGTTTAATACTAAAAACCTTAAAAGTTGAACCAATAAAATTTAAATCCCGGATCCGCCTCTGCACTCAACCCCATTCCCTAAACTAAAGGTAACACTTACTAAGAAAAATACCTGTAACTTAATGAGGCTACAGAATTTTAAAAAATATTGAAGCTTGGAGTTCCCAAAAAGTAAAAACACAAAAAACACAAAAACAAAAAGAACTATGGCTAAACTTCATAAAGCAACTCCAAATTAAATAAAGAACTTAATTTCTATGCACTAATGGTGTAAAAAATATATACACAATTATGTCACATATTAGGTAATTACAGCATTTACTAAAGTAATAAAATTGAGTGCAACCCATTTGACAATACAATAAGATTAAAAAGAAAAAAGATATAAGCTAAGACCAAACCTAAATTCCCAGCATCTTCAGAGAGTGCAAGTTGCATAACTTCCTTTAAATCATAAGTTGGATGTGCTGGTGGCTTCACCTCTAGTGACTCCACTCTTATATTCTTTGTTGCTATTGCTGACATTTTCACCACCAACCTGCAATTTTACACACAAAACTCAATCAGAAACTCATAAAATCCCAATCTTTATCAGAATATAACCAAAAAACATGATTTTGAAGAATCTTTTTTTCTTCTTAAAGAGACCTTGGAGCTGTAATTGCATACGGATGCACTGTTGCAGTGAAAGGAATAGCTCTAAACATGATTTATTTATTTGGGGTGTGAAATGATTTTTGTGGAAAATAGTCTTTGAGAAGCTTAATGCTTTCTTTGGTTGTATTTTGGTTCATATTTTTTCAACTACTTACTATTTTATAAGTGAGAGCTAACTGGCAATAGCACTCCATTAACATGGCTAGAGTGCTTACGAACATAGATTTATTTATATTTGTTTTAGTAGCTGAGCACGTTTTATTTATGGTTGTTGACCTATGTATTATTTGTAGCACTCCATCTACTTTGTTGATGAGGGTAATTTAGTCATTTAGATGCTGTTCCGGTTACAGATGTACCTTCTTTAGATTTGTTTAATAGCTGAGCACATGCTACAACTGCAGCTTTCATATAATTTTTTATGGTTATTGACCAATTTACCCTTCGCTTATATCATCAATAGCTACCATATTTTTTCTTACTCAATTTTTTTAAAATATTAAAATCAAATCAATTCAGGTGATCTTTTACCCGTGGAATTTTTGTTAGCTTTGACATTGTTTTTTCTAGTTTTTAATAAACGAAAAAGGTTCAAAAATATCCTTCAATTATTTGAAATAATTTAAAAATATTCTTAGTTTATTTTTGGTATTAAAAATATCTCGGCCGTTTATGTTTTGGCCCAAAAATGGCCCTTAACCGTTAGTTTCGACATTAAAACTGACATGACAGTCCAACTTGGTTAGAATTACTTATATGGTCGTCCACCTAAGCAATCCATATGTGAAATTATTTTTTCGAAAATTTTATTTTTCCAGAATTTTTTAATAAAATAAAAAAAATCACATTTATTTTTAAAAAAGTAAAAAATTCGAAAAAAATATTTATTTCAGAAGTTTTTTAATTAAAATATAAAATCAACATATATTCCGAAAAAAGTAAAAAATTTACGAAAAAATTATTCTTAATTCGGGTTTATGATTTGTCTAAAAAAAAACTCCATTGTTCTCTTTTATGAATTTCGAAGTTATGTCTTTGAATGCTTTTGAATCCAGTAATAGCGTAGTTATGTCTTGGAACATTATCCCTGTATAATTTTAACCCCATTCTTTAGCTCCCAACAAAAAAGGTAACACACAATGTTTACAAAAAAAATTAAAACTTTATTTGTACAACAACAAAGATGTTGGTTTCTTAATCCTAAACAAGTTGGGGTCGATTGTATGAATTCTCGATATCTATAATCATAAATTCACAAAAGAGCACAATTGAGTTTTTTTAATCAAATTATAAATGCCAATCAAGAATAATTTTCTTGTAAATTTTTTACTTTTTTCGGAATAAGTGTTGATTTTTTATTTTAATTAAAAATTTCGAAATAATTTTTTTTAGAATTTTTTTACTTTTTTAGAATAAATGTTGATTTTGTATTTTATTAAAAATTTCTGAAAAAATTCCGAAAAAATAATTTTCACATATGGATTGCTTAGGTGGATGATCATGTAAGCAATTCTAACCTAGTTGGACTGCCATGTCAGCTTCAATAAAACTAATAGTTTAGGGGTATTTTTGGGGCAAAACAAAGACGGCAGAGATACTTTTGACACAAAAAATAAACGAAGGATATTTTTGAGCTATTTCGAATAGTTTAAGGATATTTTTGGACCTTTTCCGTTTAATAAATAATATGTGAGATACACCGTTATGAACAAAATTTACCAACTTTATTCACAAAACTCTATAACAACAATCCTATATAACACTCATTCACTATAATAGCCATTTTTTTCTTAGAACCAAAATTTAAGTTATATTGTACCTCTCTACAACTATTTTTTTTTACCTATAACAGCAACAACCATATTTATTGTAGAACGCTCTTTGTAAAATTATACCTCTATAACAATTATATAGAATCTTTAAGATTACTAATAGCAACTTTAAAAATATGCAAACAATTCCTTCAATTGAACAAAGTTTCTATTTTGCAGAAGACAATTATTTGAAGATATGCACATGATATATTTTTATTGGATACCTTTTTCCTGGATATTTGGATACGAATCTTCATCAATTGAAGCGTTATATCAATAGTAAGAGAATGAAATCTACAAAATGTCTATAATTAAAAGTTCTTTCATTAATTTTGAAAGAATTTATTTTCTTAGAACCATTAAATTATGTGCCTTAAAATTTAAATCTTTGTACAAATACTTAGAAGCAAATAAATAAGTAAAAAAATAAAATAGGATAAAGGGGTATAACACAACAAATTAGGCAAAAAGAAACAAAAATTAGAGGAAAAGAAAGGATAATCAATCCAAGAGGGAAGAGATTGAATTCACAATTTAGATCCATAACAAGGGAAGTCCAAATTAGGTTCATTAAAGAGATAAAAAGATATACCCATGATATACCAAAAGGAATATCAACTCATTAATCAAAATCTAACTTCCTAACTAAATCGTGAACTTAGCTATTTAGTTGCTACTAAAAATCATTACAAAAATGGACAAATGAGCCTTAATGGTAAATTGTAGCTTCAAGCTTGGATCTTAATCCTTGTAGCATTGCAATGCCTTGATATCTTTTTATGTGGGTCTAGTGTGTTGGGATATATTATTAATCATGCAGTTTAGATATAGTATTATATTTTATTTTTATAGAATAGTTATTTATTTAATTTATTCAATTTAATAAAATACTATTTTAAATAGATCATTTGTTATATGTGTGTCCTTTTAGTTATGTAATAGAAAATTTGGTGTATGGACTCTTAGCTCATGCACAGAAGATTAAAGGGAAATTACATAAGTTACCATCTGATCTATGGCCCAAATCGCGCTTACACACTTTTTGTGGACGGTAATAACATTACACACGCAACCTTTCCAAAGTGTGCCTAGTACACCCCTCCTTTGACCAGGTCTAAGCATGTGTCATACAAACTTGACCAAGCGCGTGAACAATATTTCTGTCTTTATTAAACGGTCAAATACACATTCCAAGGACCCTTTTTAAAAGATTAAAAGGGCCTAAACCCATTTCTATTTACTATAGGACCTGATTTTCATCTTCTTCTTCCTCCATAAAAGCTGTTAATTGAGGATAATTTTATCTTCTTGAAGGCAAAATGTATTCCTATTCTTGAAGCTCGAAGATATTACAATCTTCTTCTATTTCTTCCTTCTCTTTTGCGACATAAGGGTTAAATTTCTAGGGTTTGGGAAAATGTATAGTTTAAGAAAATTTTGCTATTGTGGTGAAGAAGATGTGGTGATACAATTATGGAGTATCGATAATCCGGTTCGTCGATTTTACGGATGTCCATTTTATGAGGTAAATATTAATTGTACTTTTGTAACCGATTTTATAGTCTCTAATAATTTTTTCTCTTCTATTTTCCAGAGGGACAGTCGATCGGCATGATATTGCTTTATGTGGTTTGACCCCCCAACTCCATAGCACTTGAAAGTGGTGATCTTGGGGCTACTGAAGAAGAAGAGGGCATTTGATGCATTGTTGAAGGAAAATAGAAATCAAAGAAATTGGAGGGATTGTGTGTGCTGATTTTAATTGCAATTATGTTGAAGTTGATTGTGTTAGGTAGTTATAAATATTGTTATATAATGTAAGAAAAAGAACGAAGGTTTTTTGGTAGATTTTCCTTTGTTAGAAATGAATGAAATATTTGGTAATTGTTAATGTTGTGTTGTTTGAGTTTGTTGCTGTGTGAGTTGAAGGCTTTGCTTGAGTTTGTTGCTGTTGAGTGCTGCTAAAACACACCTCAAATTGTGACTGATATAAACATACAAAAATATAGTCAAAAATGCTAAAATTCAAATAGTAAAACACACCTCAAATTGTGACTGGAACACAGTCAAATAGTGGCTAATATTCAGCTCAAATGCTGAAATTTTCCAGAAATGACATACAAAAATGACACAAATACTTAAAAACATACCAAAATAACAACATTCAATACAACACTAAAGACACATCTGCCCAAGAATTATCAAACAATACCTTCATATATTTCATCATAGAGTAAAGGTGTTCATTACCGTGACCTAAGAGCAACAACCTGCCTTAACAAAAATAAACCCTACCCAGTTATACAGCATACCAAAATAACAACAGGCTGCATAAACAAAATAACAACACTAAGAACAAACCTAAGTAGCAGTTCCAAATTAACCTAACTGCTATTCCAAAATAAATTACAGTTCCAAAGGGAAATTACAGCAGTTCCAACATAAAGTAACAGTGACAATAACATAATTCAGTGGTTGTTCTTGGATGACTGGGCTGATGAACTTGCTTGACTTAAATTGGATTGTGATGCTCCAGTTCTTGAACGAGTTGCAACAGTTCTTTCAAGTTGTCTTCTAGTAATGGCTGGTCTACCATTCCATTTGACACCACTTCTTGGATTGTATGGACACTCCAGAATATCTGCCGAGGACTTCTTTTCACCACCAGGAGAGACCACTCTTGGTTTACCTCCTTCAGACTGCCGAAAACACAAAATATTCAGTAAAGTTCTTAAAACAAACAAGATATAAAATTAACTTTGAACTACTTACAAAAACACGTGTAAACCCACTGCTTGAAATAATCCAAACCCAGAACTTCCCCTACCACTACCAGTAGCAGTAGGGGCAGAAGTAGATGGAGTTGAAGCAGTTCCTCTTCCTTTACCAGCAGCAGCAGGGGCAGAAGTAGTTGGAGTTGAAGAAGTTCCTCTTCATCTACTTGGTTTGCCTCTTCCTCTACTTGGTTTGCCTCTTCCTCTTCCTCCACATCTTTATACATATGAAGCATTTGCTGGAGTAGAACCTGCAGGGCTTGCTTCCTTAGGGTAACTCCTCTTGTTGTGTCCATATCCACCACAATTTGAACATGTCATCTCCATACCCCTTCTTGAAAGCTTTCCAGAAGTAGAATATTCAGTTTCTTCTCTTCTTCTCATCTTCTTTGGTCTTCCAGGCATCTTTTTAATTGGTGAGGGTTCAATTGGTGGATTGGTAGATGTTGGCCACATCTGCATGTTTGACACAGGTTGGATGAATGTTGAATATGCCTTCAAATAGGTGGATTTGTTGTACCAGTGAGATATGTAATTAATTGGTTCAAGGTTCTTGAAATGCATAGCAGCAATAGCATGAGCACAAGGGATACCCTTTAGCATCCATGACATGGATGTACAAGTTTGAGCTTGCATATTCACACAATGCTTCGGCACAACTGTTAATGAGGTATCCTAAACTTCTTAGCCATATTCACCATTCCACTTGATTGTACACCTCATAGATTGGGCCATGTTATCCTAATACACTTTCATAGCAATTGGGGATATATCACATATCCAATTATCTACAAATTCCCTCAACTTTCCTATTCTCTCCATCATCTTCACTCTAATTTCCTCCAACATTATGATAATTGTCTTGTGCCGAGCAGCAAATATCCAAGCATTAAATGTCTCACACATATTGTTGTCAATTATTTAACATTTCCTATCACAGTTGAAGTATGCTCTGCACCAGGCTTCCTTGTTATACTTCAAGAGACTCTCACATATCCCATTCCCAAGCTTATTCAAACTGTCCAGGTGAAAATTCAGTTCTGCCACACATGATACTCTAACACACCTCCAGAAGTTGTTTCTCCTCTCTAGCCCTCTCCAATCTTTGGACCAGTTTTCTAATATATGTCTGGCACACTACCTATGTTCACTTTTAGGCAACACTTCTAATACAATTTTAAGCAATCCCTTAAGCATAAAAAGAATTGAATTAGTTTCCAACAGAAAAAAATTAAAAAAAATAAATATTGACTAAAAACATAAACAGAAGAATATATTCACCTTTTGCATATCAGACATGATAGTAAGATACCTTCCATCTTGAAGCTCCAAGTCATCAGTCATACACTTCAGAAACCATGTCCAAGTGAAGCTGTTCTCAACCTCTACAATGGCCCAACCTATACGAAACATCTTATTATTTCCATCCTTTAAAACTGCTACAAGAAGTTGACCTTTACAAATGCCTTTCAGAAAACAACCATCAATTCCAGTTATCCTTCTGCAACCTTCATGCCACCTTTTTTTCATAGCATAGAAGCAAACATAAAATGAATTGAAGACAAGCTTGTCTTCACCTTGATCTTCTACCTTGACAACACAAGTTGTACCTGGATTTGTTTGTAATGGAATATCTCTATAATCATAGAGTCTCTTGAACTCATCATGCACATCACCTATTATCTCCGTTTGAATTTTTGCTCTAGCTCTATGTGCAGTAGACCTACCAACATACATGTCCAGTTCATCCTTAATGAGTTTCTTTAGCTCCCAAACTTTCATATTTGGTTGATACACAATCTTATCCCTGTAATGATTTGCTAGGTATCTAGAGTTGCAAAGCTTGTTTTTATTTGTTTTGTAACACTTGTGGACAGCACAATACCTTTTTACTTTAAAATTGTTGGATCTGCCATCTTTGCTTGCAGCCAAGATCCATGGACATTTTGGATGCATGCATCTTACCCTCACCCTACAAAGTTCATAAATATATTTTTCAATATGAACTCCTTTCTGAATTGCATACTTACTAACAGCAAACCTAAATTGTTCAACACTCTCAAAAACAACCCCAACTCCCAGGTTATTTTCTTGACAGTTGGATGAAATATCAGGGCTTTTTTCCTCCTCTTGGCAGCCATTTTCTCCTTATGTTCTTCATCAAATTCATCTTCAGCATCTGAAGGAAAACTTTCAGCATCTGAAGACCCAAAGTAAGGCTCATCTGTCCCTACTAATCCTGTGTACCTATTTTGCTTGCTACCAGTTCTTAATTCATCAAAACCAATATCAACTCCTGCATCACCTAGGTTAATATCACCTCTATCTTTTGGCCTTTCACTCATTTTCCTCCTATACTTCCTCAGTTCATCCCTACACTCTACAAATTCTTCATGAACATCAGATCCATAATCCAAATCATCAGGAACATGTAAATCTACACCATCACTCTCATCACTATCACTATTGTCAAAGTCTGAATCATTCTCATTGTCATCCTCACCTTCACTATTATCAAAGTCTAATTCACTATCTACTCCACTCTCTTGTTCTTTTGAAGTTGCATGGGTAGAAGCAGGTTTAGGAGAATGAGAAGGGGAAGGGGAATTTTCATGAGCAGGGGCAGATTCAGGAGAATGAGAAGGGGAAGGGGAAGGGGTATGTTCATGAGCATGGGTAGATTCTGATTCAGAATCAGATTCACTATCTTCCTCTTCTTCTAAGACTGGTGTGCTATTAAAAGCTCCACTAATAGACCCACCAACCCCTTTACTAGCCTCATTTAATTCAACAACACATAAAGGGGCAACATGAGTCATATAAATATCTAAGGTATCCCCATCCTCTAATTCATCACAAATGTCTAAAATATCCTTATATGTGAGAATATTTACCAATTTATCTGTCCTATCCATTGGACAAGTATACAACTCAGTCACATTTTTCCAGTTATAGATCCTAGTGTAGTTCATCAATTCAATAAGAGATAGTAAATTCACATCTACGTCTAAAGTTTATGTTTGACTACCACTCATATAATGAGCAAAGTTACCAGGAACTAATACCCCATCATGGTACCACCTGAGGGTAATAATTTTAAAAGACATTATCTGCAAAAAAAGGACAAATAAGGGACAATAAATGGGATTTCACGGGCAAAAATTGAAATAAAGGAGTAGAGATGAAATACAAATGTGGAGACAAAGACAAAAGCATATCACATTGTTCAAAGCAATGCTATTACAATAATCCGTTAAACCCTAACTTTACACACGCTTCCAAACACAAGACAATTTGTTTCTATAAAAAACTATCTATAAAGGCAACAAGACGACAACTTTACAATAAGATTCCCCTTTAAAAAGTTTGATAACCCTAAGCACAATACAAGAAATTTCAAAAGAACCATGTAAAGGCAACAAGATGACAACTTCACAACAAGATTCCCCTTTAAAAAGTCTGATAACCCTAAGCACAATACAAGAAATTTCAAAAAACCCTATGTTCAACCCACCCACTACTAAAATAAATGGGTAATGCAAAGAGAACAAAACTACTAACCTATTAAACGCATAAATCCATCGGAAAGCCACGATGAAACCGTAGCTTGAGATGGTCGCCTGGATCGCCTTTACAGTCGCTCCTTTTAGGTGTATCGGAATTTGAGTAGTGACTGGGGTAATTTTGGGTAAAATGCATTTTATCTTGTGGGTCGGATAGGGTCAGTTAGAGTCGGGTTATTTATTTAAGGTAATGGGTTAAAATTAAGTATAGTCAAACGCGTGACATACACGGAGGTCTTACTAACAGGATCTGGTCAAAGGAGGTGGGTACTAAGTACACTTTAGAAATATTTCTTGTGTAAGGTTATTATTGTCCATAGAAAGTGTGTAAGGGGAATTCGGGCCAAAGGTTGGGTGGTAAACTATGTATTAAGTCAAGATTAAATTGTTAGTTATTATAGTTAATAAACTATGTTCACAAGATATTGTTGGACAAAATATCTTGATGATTGTAGCACAAGATTATCGTATAATTTGTCTTGATTATGGGAGTAGTTTTACTCCAACTTCTTGTGCTAGTATACTCAGTGTATATTGAATGGATCAAGTAGAGAAAATATATTTTTGTACTGAATGTATAAATATTTTCTCTAATTCATTAAATAAGCTTATACTCCTCATCTTGGAATAATTATTATGATCAATGTAATTTATTTATTATTTTGATTTATTAAAAAGTACAACTCTATTTAGAGTTAGTATATGCTTAGTAGATTGGACAATAACGAATAAACATTTGTGAATAATAATTAGTTGATAGAATTCATGACTCAATTTTGAGTTTGGTGATGCCCCTTTATGTAAGCTTATAAGTTTTCATGTGAAAATCCAGCCGATGGATTTTTTATCCGTCAGATGAAATAGTTTAAGCGGAATTATAAAGGATTTAATTAGTTAATTGAATTAAATTTTTAATGATTTAATTTAATTAAGTGGTATTTAAAATCTTAACACGGAGAGTTAATATAAGCATTAATGAATTCTCGAAATTTATATTGAAGAGTTCAATTGCAGTTTTAGTAGAATAAATTGCCATCAATTATAGTAAGAATTAATTCGTGTTAATTTCGAATTAATACTATAATTATTAGCATCTTGTTATTTATGTGGTCCCTGCTATACCTAGTAAAAATCTGGACAGACTTGGATAAAAAGTACGGAAAAGGCCTAAAAATGCAACTCAACTTTCAGAAATGGTCTATTCATGCCATCCGTTAAAAAATGCTCATTCATGCCACTACCGTTAAAGAAATGGCTCATCCATGCCATTATTACTAAGGACATTGGCATGGATGGGCCAAATAAAAATTGAACAGTTAGTCAATAATAGCATGGATGTGCCATTTCTTTAACGACAGTGGCATAGAAATAACAAATTTTTAACGGATGACATGAATAAACCATTTCTGAAAGTTGAGTGACATTTTTAGGCCTTTTAACTTGGGAGAAAAGTTATTCTTTTGAGTTAGAGTAGGATTCTACTTGCAGAATCCTACACATTTTTGAGCCCCTTTTGTGGCTTAATTTGGGGTCTATTAAAGGAAGACCAGTTTCAACTAATAACTTACCTTTTAGTTATATTGTTCTTGCCACTCAAAAGCAAAATCGTCCAAGGTTTTACTAGATAAATAGCAGAAGACTGCAGTCCTGAATTCTTAATGTCTGGAAGATCTGTGCAACTATTTCAAGAGATTAGTGCTTCTAATCTCGTTATTATTGCATTGTCTAGTTTACATGTATTTGATACCTGAATTGTACGCTTGCTTCCGCTGCACATGTTCTAAAACTATGTTGTGAATGCTAGACCTTATTTTATCACCAAGCTAGTTGCTCTTTGAGAAAAATTATTATCTACCAAAATATCTTGATGATAATTAAATTAAATAGTGATAAATAATTTAAAATTTCAGATAAAGGTAAGTTAATCAATTTAATTTTATAAAGCTTATCGATAGCAATTAGATAGAAACTCTGAACTTTGACACAATTAGTTAAAATTCTTATAGAAGCGAATATTTTGGGATATTCTATTCTTGCACAAGTTATCGCTTCAAATGTCAGGAAGAATATTTTCTCAACTATGGAATATACACATTAGTAATCTATGATAATCTTACAAGTAATAGACAGTAACATATCAACAAGTATTATTATAATTATAACGAGAATATATTTATACTATAAGTTAGATCTTTTTCTTTCAAGATGAGATTTGAACATGTAAGATGATTTACGAATTAAAGGAGAGAAGTTTTTCTTAAAAACGAACAAGAATGCAAATTATATATTTTGCTCTCTTGGAGTTGTTAGCATGGGTGACCACAAAAGTTTATTTTTCACTTCCCGTTTCCTGATTTAGGGAACCTTAGCATGTGCCTCCCATATCTCTCATTTCTTAATGTAGTGAAAAAAAGTATCAAAATTGTACCCTCGTTAGTGCAAGAAGATGAAGTTTGATTGATGGGGTAGATAATAAATTTGCTTCGAAAAAATAATGGAGATAGAAAAATATTATAACAATTATAGTATTTGATTTCAAATAATAAGAGTGTACAATTTCTATATATCATCTGATTATTCTTTCCAATAGTAAATAAATTCAAGGGCCTTCAAGCTTAATCTTGAATTTATATTTGTTGTTACGAACGATGATCTTGGATTTAACTAACACAAACTTTGATTTGAACTCGTACTCCTTGAACCTTGATTTGTTCTTCGTTCTTGAGCTTGAATTTGATTTCTTGCTCTTGTACTTGATTGTTTTGAGCTTGAAACTTGTAGAGAAATTTGTTGTGTTTGATTGACGAGCTCTTTCTTGATTGTTATAACATCTGGTGTCTTTTCCGAGTTTTGAATACCCCTATTTATAGTTGTAGGAGGGAAGAGTTATGATAAGAACCAACTCTTTCCAACCAATCAAATTGAAATGCGACAAGGCCGTATCTGATTGGCCAGAACTTATCACTTGCACACGTGGCACTGTTTCATTAGTCTTTTAATTTGACTTGGCATGCCTTGCAATTTTAACATGTGGCATGATCCTATTGGCTCTTTTGTTTGACTTGGCGTACAACATCATTTGACACGTGGCACCAAATTGAGTCTATAGAAAGATGACATTTTGGGCTTATTGATGTGTGTTCATCATTTGTAGCCGAACTAAATAAGCTGGTCCAACCAATATTTATTGGACTTAAGTAATTAATTAAATTATATTAGCCTAAAATTTATTTGGAATAGGTATATTTAGAATACAATTCAAATTTCTTATTGAATTTAAATTTCATAAATTTTACATGCCTATGGATGAATATTATGATCCTGCACCATTCCTGTTGAAAATGTTGAAATGATGCGTCTAATTTGAATCACTTTCACGTGTATTGTTCGGGAGGAAATCAATTAGTACTATGTTGTTTGACTTGATATGAAAGTTAAAAGTTCAATCTTTTTTAAATATAAAAAGATAATATTTTTTTAAATAAATAAGTAGATTAGCACATAAATTAAAACGGAATATTTTATTTGGATAGGTGTAATTGTAAACAATATATGTAACAGCTCCCAATTACAGGCTACATTGATGATAGTGACTAACGATTAGAACTCAATCAAGTAGAACAACATTAAAAGAAGTAAAAAATGGAGAAGCTAAGTAAGATAGAAGATAACCAAAGAAGAAATGAGAAACTAGACTTAGAATTGAAACTCATACATCTTTCTCAACGATATTTGCCTAATCCGAAATAACCGACCGATCCCCCTTTTAATAAAATCGCCCTTGCATCAAATACTCAACATGTTGGGACATATGTTACTAATTATGTGTTTAGATATAATATATTCTGATAATTATTATGGTTAATAGTTTAATTGGGAGATTATTAGAATATATACTATTAATTATAGATTTGATTTAGATATAGTACTTATTATGATATAATTGTTCATTCAATTTTAATAAAATTTTAAACAGATAATATATTAGTCTTTGTCCTTTGCTTATACAGTAGATGATTTAGTATATAGAGTTTATGTCACGACCACGGTTAGTCCTCCGTGAACCATCGTGACGGCGTCTAGTCTGTACGACTAGGTAAGCCTAAATTGCGGAAGAAAAATCAAATTTGCGAAAGTAAACAATTTAAAGCAGAAATAACGTAATAAACAATATTTTAAAATGCCGCTCAGCATACATAGTATTTAACTCTCAAACTAATACATAAATCCAAGACCCGAAAACCCACGAATCACAAGCTAACATAGCTCTAACTCCGATATGTCTAGCAAGAACAGAAAATACAGATGGGCTAATACTAAAAGCAAGAATAGAAAGGGACTCTTCGGTCTAGGAACGTGGGAGATATACCTCGAAGTCGCTAGAGCAATCGTATCGCCTCAGGCGTGATAGGACTGAGTCGAAGTACCTGGATCTGCACATGAAAAATATGCGCGTAAAGTGCATGAGTACACCACAACGGTACTCAGTAAGTGCCAAGCGTAATCTCGGTTGAGTAGTGACGAGGAAGGTCAGGGCTCTACTGAAGTTAAATAAAAGATAAAGTTCGACAACGTAAAATAGAACAATATAAATAAGTATAATAGTAAAAGTAACACAGGATGTAAAGGATAACAACAACTATACAGAAGCAACGTAAATACAGAAGGAAATACAGCTCAACTCTAATAATATCTATCGGGGATCTGCCAGGATATCATCCTGCAGTTCCAAGTTTACATATCTAAAATGTCTTTCGGGATACAGTCCCATAGTTCAGCTCATAATAAATGGGGATCTACCGAATACCCAGTATTGGAGAATCTACCAAGCACATTCCTATAGTTCCATATAACCGTGCAGGAGAATCTACCGGAATCCCACATCCGTAGTCCCAATATAAATACATAACAACAACAAGAGAAATACTTAGAAATGTCAAACTTCATTTAAGGCAAGCAAATAGCCTAGCCTAGTATGCTGCACACAATTCAAGTAAAGCAGTTGAACAAATAAGGCAATTTAATCACGTAGACATGCTTTCCTAAGCTAACACATACTTAAATAGTGCAAGTAGTAAAATAGGAAAGGGAACATACTAGTAGTTACTTAGTGAATATCGAATTTTCAACAATTAACACAAGTACGCACTCATCACCTTACGTACAAGGCATTTCAATTATCAAATATACTAAATCCTAAGGGAAAAGTTCCCCACACACGGTTAGGCAAGCCACTTACCTCGAACCAGTTCACTTCAATCCGAAATAACGCTCTTGCCACGAGTACTCGACTCCAAATGACCCAAATCTCTTTAATTCAATTGCATAGTGTAAATAACATTTCAAGTAACTGATTCTACAATTAAGTTCTAAGCTAATACACGAAATTAGGTAAAACAACCAAAATGCCCCTCGGGCCCACATATCAAAATCGGGTAAAATTTACATTTTCAGAATCCCCACACCCTCACAAGTCTAACCATATTAAAATTATCCCATTTCAATGTCAAATCCATAATCAAAACTCAAATTCATGGTCTAAGAACTTTCGCCAAATTTTCAAACAAATTCCGAATTTAAAGGATGAGTTTATGTTTATATTAATGGGTTACCAGCAAAAGGAATTAAGAATCGTTACCAGCAAACTCCCTCCGAAAATCTCTCCAAAATTCGCCTCTTACCGAGCCCCCAATACAATTTTGTGTTATGAACTCAAAACCCTCGATTTTGAATTTTATGTTCTGCCCAGATATTTCCGCATCTGCGATCTTGGGACCGCTTCACCGAGGACTTCGTCGCATCTGCGACGTTCACTTAAAGGCCCATTTCTGCATCTGCGATTACTCATCCTCATGTGCAATACAACTTCTGTGGTAAATTACCTGCATCTGCGGAACTTGCTGACCCCCCCTCCCCCCAAATCCGCATTTGCGCTTGCTCTACCGCTTCAGCGCCTCTGCACCCGTGGGTGACATAAACCTAACAGCTTCAACTGCTTCAAACCATTTCAAAATCTCACGTCAACCATCCACAATCATCCTGAAGCCTCCACGATCTCAACCAAACTTACCAATATATCCTATAACCTCATTCAAACTTGTTCTAATCTTCAGAATGCTCAAAATGACATCAAAACACCAAATTCACATCGGATTCAAGCCCAAGAATTCCAAAACCTTCTAAATTATACTTTTGATAAAAAACCCATCCAAACCATGTCTGAATGACCTGAAATTTTGCACACATATCCCAAATGGCACAATAAAACTATTCTAACACTCGAAATTTCATTCCCACACTCAGATCAAAATCTCATTATCGAATTGGAAACTTACAAAAATCATCTTTTGGCATTTCAAGCCTAAATTAGCTACGGACCTCCAAAACACAATCTGAACACGCCCTTAAGCCTGAAATCACTCAAAGAAGCTAATAAAACCATCATATTTCCGACTAAGGTCAATTCTCCAACACTTAAGCTCTCATTTAGGGATTAAATGTCCCGAAACTCTCTGAAACTTAAAATCGGAACATCCCGGCAAATCAAGATATCAAAAATAAATATAGGGAAAACAATTAATAGGGGATTGGGGCGTTAATTCTTAAGATGACCAGCCGGTTCGTCACATCCTCTTACACTTAAACATTCATTCGTCCTTGAACGAGCATAAAGACATACCTGAAGTAGTGAAGAGACGAGGGTAACGGCTGCGCATTGTGAGCAGTGATTTTTGCCTCGCTCGAACGTTCCTATAAAATTCATTAAAATTAGGAATTTTCTTTTATTATTTGAATTTTTAGGAATTAATTACATGATTCTGTGTTTGTTTACATGTTGTGCATTTTTAATTAATATAATTCATAAAAATACAAAAATAACATGTTTGCATTTAGGACTTAAGTTTTACATTTTTTCTTTTGGGTTATTAGTTAATTAATATAGAAAATAAAAAAATTGGTTATTGTTACATTTGTTTAATTTCCTTTTTAAATTTAGAATATAGGTTATTTTAGATGGTTAATTAATTTATTTTGTGGAAGTTAAATATATTTTAGTTTATTTTTATTTTTCATTATTAAAATCTGAAGAATAATAATAATAAAACATAAAATAAAAAATATATAAAAAGAGAAAATGCATAAAATTGGGTATCTTATCAATGGCCATGATTTGGGACAATTTGGAATCCAAACCACCAGATCCATCAAATTAAACCCAAAACCAAAGTCCCCACTCGGTCCACGAATGTCAGGTCCAAAACGGCATCGTTTACGCCATATAAATCTTAGCCGTTGGTTGATCTTGATCAAACGGTCGAGATGCAGGGGGCGTTATACTATATAAGTGTCATATAACACCCCCTGTCCCAGAAACATAGTACTTGTCCCTGTGTAACCCTAAATCCCTCAGGTGTAACGCCACCGTATCCCCACCGTCTCTCCACCGCCGATCGGCGGCGGTGGCGTAACCCCAAAACCACCCAAATAAACACCACTCAATACCCATATTCTCCTCTTTCTAACCCCCCACAAATTGACCTTCAAGCCCTAGCCAAACGTCTTGAGTATTCCCCCAAAGGAGCGGTTGCTCCGCCGTCCACGGCGCGGCCGGCTTCAATGACCGCCAAAAACACACCCCATACTCCCCTAACCTGCCTCATCCCCAATACTTAAGTGGATTCCTTCAAATAACCCTAAAACGTCTCGAATTTTAAATCTAAAATCGACCTAATTTTGGGACATACTGTCAAGACCCCGAATCGAATTCCCAAATGAAGTTATAGATTTGTTCTTACCAAGAAAAAACATATAACTTTATTTGGGGGTTCAATTTGAACCCAATCAAGATGAAGACCGGAAAAACAAAAAAAAGTGACTCCCTGTTGCTATTTATGCTTTGTGTGAATTTTTATTTGTTTTATTGGTTTAGCCATGATTTCTGCTCATTCATTTTTCTGTTTTTCTTTTCTTTTTTGTTTAGTTGCACCCTTTTAATTTTAATCAACGATCATACTCTTTTGCTTCATCCATGGTCATTGTTTTATCATGATTCCTTTTAATTCCATTTACTCAGATTTGTTTCATTCTTTTTTTAGTCTGTATTCTATTTAGGGTTCTAATTTCTTTTATAGTCTGATTTAGTTTTGTTATTAGTAGGTTGGTTAGTAATTGGATTTTACAGTAGTATTGCATATTAGCTGTAGCTTTGCATGTTTCTTTTTGAATGTGCTAATTTCATCTTTTGTTTGAGTTCATGTTAGCTTGTAGTTGTGTTAGTTTAATGGTCTATTAGTCTCAGATTTTCGATTTGAATTCCTGATTAGTAGTTCACGTTTGATTTTGGTTTGGTTATAGCTGTTTATTTAACAAGAATTAGTTTTGAACATTTAATTTAGTGAGAATAGTAATTTTAGTAGACTATAATGGTATCATAGGATTTGGATTAGTTGAGGTAGGTCTGATAATTTCAAGATAGGGGTAATGGTAGTATAGGTATTCCATAAATAGAAAACAATGCAGGAACACCCTAGATCCTTCTAGAATAGGACTAAAATGATAAATCTAAGGCTATAATGTAATGACTTGGCTAACAAGTCAGAAAATAAAGGACCAAGTAAGTAAAAATTGAAAATAAAAGGAGGGACTAGTAGTTAAAACAAAATAAAGGGATTTCCCTAGCCATTGGCTATAAAAAGGGCACCCTAATTCTTTTAAAAATCTCTTACACAATCCGAACCTATAAAATTCCCAAAAATATTTGAAAACAAAATCCTGAAAATTCTTAAATGAGGTCCATTAGCTAAAACATTTCAAAAATTCAGATCTCATTCCTGTAATTCTAAACTAATCCAAAGCAAAAAT
The DNA here is from genome assembly GCA_034376525.1 of Nicotiana benthamiana. NCBI lineage: Eukaryota > Viridiplantae > Streptophyta > Magnoliopsida > Solanales > Solanaceae > Nicotiana > Nicotiana benthamiana. The sequence continues at coordinate 867,627 of CM067330.1, read as the reverse complement.
AAAAAAAATAATTACTTAGGTTGAGTATCTGAGAGTTTCCTTCAAAATCAAGGCACTTAGAGTTTCAAAAACCAATAAAAAATTCAAAAGTACTATTTCATTGGAGGTGAAGTTGATATCAAATTTTGGTTTGGATTTACACCATTTAGTCTAGGTTTGGTTATTGAAAAATTTCTGGAGCTTTTCCGTTTTGGTTTCAAGTTTTTTAAGGTCAATCATGGTATGTTGGTTCATTTTGGGGTTGGTGCAAATCTGGGCTATTAGATTGGTCTCCTCGCTGTGTGGCTGTTGATTGTTGACTGCTGGTTGCTTGTTGCTCAGTGCTGACTCCGGTTTCTTTATCTTTTAGTTTCATTGCAGGTATTTTCCTCACCCCTAATGGCTAAAGGCCAAGGAACTTAGTATTTGAAGTTGTACATTGAAGGTTGCCTGTTAATTTGAGTATTCAGCTGTCTAAAATTCATGTATTCATATGGACTGCTATATTTTTCATACGTTAATTTGTTTTTAGTGTTTTAAATATACCATGGATGCTAATCAGACTTGTATAACTGGACTGTATATAATGTTACATTTTCATCCTATTAGTTTAGAATTAATTCATTATGTGGCTACTTAAAAGATGAACTCTGAGGGCCAATTGTATTTCGAATGAGTTTCTTACACTGTTATTAGCTTAAGGTCTCTTTGGTTATTGTCATTATTATCAAATTTTGGATTAGGCGTATCGCTATACCCATGAGTTGAATAATGTGATGAAGTAGAAGTCAAATGGGGTTTTGTTTGTGATCTGAATAATTTTGGTTTTTTTACAAAAACAAATCGCTTGGTTTAGTGTGCTTATAACTGGCATTATTGAATATTATAAAAATAATAATTTGGCTCATTTAGGAGCCCAGCATGTCCAGGGCTTTATACAGCAGCCTAATCAGGCCAATACAATTTGATGAATGGCTTTTATGAAGGTTGGATCAATTTTCAACCTGGGCCAACAACTCAATATGCTGAAGGACAAGTATGCATTCCTCATGCTAATTTAATTTTGCAATATAGGATCGAGTTTTTTCTGAGTTGGGTGGCAAAACCAAGTGAGAAATTAATAAAGTTTTTAGAGGCACGTCTAATAAAAAATAATAGTTCGCTTAAGATTGGCCTTTAAGGTGATAAAATGAGGTGCGCCGCGCCAAACGGAACCTACAAAATTGCGTGGCCCTCTTCAATTATTCATATTAAAATATTTAGAAATCTGGGACGTGCCATTTAGCGAACTTCACGGCCTCCCGCAAAGATAATAACATGTTAGTCACTTGTAGGCGCGTTTTTAATAATTTTATCGTCCTAAGTACGGGTGCGCATTTATGTGACCCAAATCCAAATCTCAATGAAGTTGAAATATGTCAGAAACTGCATGCGCATTTATGTGACGTGGTTCGCGATATGTTTTAACGATATTGCAAATTTCTTTAAAAAATATTAAAAGCGGTATAAAAAATAATTTTAAATTGCATTATAGGATGAACACGTACAAGAATCTGAATTTTTAGCTAATTATAATAGCTCAAGCGTCCATGCTAGAACCACGGGATCCGTGGGGTGCCTAACACCTTCCCTCGGGTCAACAAAATTCCTTAGAATTTCTAGTTCACATACTCCATTTAGGCAGTCGAAAAATTTTCTCGATTTGGGATTCTAAATAAACCGTTGACTTTGGACACCAAAATCCAAACCTATCCCAAGTGGCGACTCTAAATAAATAAAGAATTCCATTTCGAATAATGTCACTTTAATTGAAAAAACTCCGTTATACGTTTTTTATCCTTCGGGATAGCCGTGTAAAAAGGAGGTGTGACAGGCATATCTACTCGATCTCTCAGGTCACCTCCTTGATCGGTTGACCCCGCCACTGAACCTTCACTAATGCAATATTCTTTGACCTCAGCTTTCTAATACGCCTGTCCAATATTGCCATTGGCTCCTCAACATAGGGTAGATCCTTGTCCAACTGGAGTGAACTAAAGTCCAACACGTACGACAGATCACCGTGATACCCCTGGAGCATCGAAACATGAATTATCGGATGAACTCCTACCAAGCTGGGAGGTAAGGCAAGATCATAAGCAACCTCCCCAACTCGCCTCAATATCTCAAAGGGCCAATAAATCTCAGACTCAACTTCCATTTCTTCCCAAATCTCACAACACTCTTCATAGGCGAAACCCGAAGCAGAACCTGCTCTCTAACTATATAGTTAACATCACAAATCTTTTGGTCCGCATAGCTCTTCTGTCTGGACTGGGAAGTACGGAGTCTATCCCGAATCACCTTAACCTTCTCCAAAACATCCTGAACTAAGTTTGTGCCCATTAACCTAGCCTCATCCGGCTCGAACCGACCCACCAAAGATCTACTCCGCCTACCATATAAAGCCTTATACGGTGCCATCTGAATGCTGGACTAATAACTATTGTTGTATGCAAACTCCGCCAATGGCAAGACCTGATCCCAAAACCCTCCAAAGTCGATCACACATGCAGATATCATATTCTCAAGAATATGAATAGTACGCTCAGACTGCAACGTTCGTCTGAGGGTGTAATGATGTACTCAACTCTATGAGAGTACCCAACTAATTGTGAACGACCTTCCAGAACCGTGATGTGAACTGAGTACCTCTATTCGAAATGATAAAAACGGGAATACAATGCAGACGAACAATCTCCCGAATATAGATCTCTGCCAACCGCTCCAAATAATAAGTAGTACACACAGGAATAAAGTGAGAGGACTTGGTCAATTGATCCACAATCATCCAAATAGCATCGAACTTTCTCAAAATCTATGGTAGCCAAACTATAAAGTCCATGGTGATCCACTCCCACTTTCACTCCGGAATCTCGATCTGCTGAAGCAAACCACCCGGTCTCTAGTGCTCATACTTCACTTGCTGACAGTTGAGGCACCAGGCTACAAACCCAACTATATTTTTCTTCATCCACCTCCACCAATAGTGCTGCATCAAATTCCGATACATATTTGCGGCACCTGGATGGATGGAATACCGCGAACTGTTGGCCTTCCCTAGAATCAACTCTCGAAGTCTCCATTAACATTGGGTACAAAGACCTTACCCTACATCCTCAATACTCTGTGGTTGCTAATGGTCGCATCTCTGGCATCCCTATGCTGAACTTTGTCCTCAAGGACAAGCAAATGAGGGTCATCATATTGCCGCTTCCTGATAAGATCAAATAAGGAAGACTGAGAAACCATGCAAGCTAGAACTCTACTGGGCTCTGAAAGATCCAATCTTACAAACTGGCTGGCTAAGGCCTGAACATCCATCACCATAGAGCTATCCGATGCTGATAGATAAGCCAAACTCCCTAAACTCTCTGCTCGATGACTCAAAGCATCGGCCACCACATTGGCCTTGCCCGGGTGATATAGCATGGTGATATCATAGTCTTTCAACAACTCTAACCACATCCTCTGGCGAAAATTTAGATCCTTTTGCTTGAACAAGTTTTGCAAGCTTCGATGATCAGTATAAATCTCACAAGGCACACCGTACAAATAATGACGCCAGATCTTCAAGGCGTGAACAATAGTAGCTAACTCAAGATCATGGATAGGATAATTCTTTTCATGTACCTTCAACTGTCTGGACGCGTAGGAAATCACCCTACCGTCTTACATCAATGCCGCTCCAAGGTCAATCCTCGAGGCATCACAATAGACAATATAAGACCCCGAACCTGTAGGCAATATCAAAACTGGGGGTGTAGTTTCAAAACTTGAGCTTCTAAAATCTCACCTCACACTCCTCCATCCACTGGAACAGAGCACTCTTCTGGGTCAATCTGGTCATACGGGTTGAAATCCATGAGAACCCCTCCACAAAACGACGGTAGTAGCTCTCCATGACAAGGAAACTGCAGATCTCCGTAGCTGAGGATGGTATGGGCCAACTCTGCATGACCTCTATCTTCTTCAGATCCACTTGAATAGCCTCACTCGATACCTTGTGGCCTAAGAATGCCACTAAATCCAACCAAAACTCACATTTCGAGAACTTAACATATAACTTTTTTTCCCTCAGAGTCTGAAGAACTGTCCTCATGTGCTGCTTATGATCTTCCCAAGTCCGGGAATACACCAGCATGTCATCAATAAAGATAATGACAAAAGAGTTAAGATATGGCTGAAATATACTGTGCATCAAATGAATAAAAGCTGCAGGGGCATTGGTCAGCCCAAATGACATAACAAGGAACTCATAATGACCACACCGAGTCTTGAAAGTAGTTTTGGGGATATCTAGCTCCCGAATCTTCAACTGATGGTAACCGAGCACAAATCAATCTTAGAAAACACTCGTGCGCTCTGAAGCTAGTCAAATAGATCATCAATATGAGGCAAAGGATAACAATTCTTCACTGTAACCTTGTTCAATTGGCAATAATCAATACATATACGCATAGAACCATCATCTTCTCACAAACAAGACAGGAGCACCCCAAGGTTATATACTGGGTTGAATAAATCCCTATCCAACAATTTCCACAACCGATCCTTCAACTTCTTAAACTCAGGAGGATCCATACGATATGGATTAATAGAAATGGGCTGAGTTCTCGGTAACAAATCAATGCCAAAATCAATATCTCTATTAGGCGGCATGCCTGGAAGATCAGCTGGAAACACATCAGAAAAAAAGTCTTGTACTATTGGAATTGAATCAATTGAAGGGGTATCAATACTGACATCTCTCATATAGGCTAGATATGCGTCACACCCCTTCTCAACCATACGATGAGATTTAAGGAAAGAAATAAATCCACTGGGAGTGTGATCTAAAGCACCCCTCCACTCAACACGCGGCACACCTGGCATAGCCAGCGTCACGATACTGGCGTGACAATCAAGAATAACATAATGGGGTGACAACCAGTCCATGCACAAGATAATAGCAAAGTCTACCATGCTGAGCAACAATAAATTGTCTCTAGCCTCAAAACCACTAAGAGCAACCAAACGCGACTGATAAATACGGTCCACAATAAGAGAATCTCCCACAGGAGTAGAAACATAAATAGGGGAACTCAAAGAATCCCGAGATACATCCAAATTCAGAGCAAAATAAGAAGACACATAAGAATAAGTGGAGCCCGGGTCAAATAGAACCAATGCATCTCTGTGACAAACCAGTATAATACCTATGCTGACAGAATCAGAGGCAACCGCGTCGGTATGAGCAGGAAGGACATAGTATCAAGCCTGACCTCCCTCTATAGGGTGACCTCTACCTTCCCAACCTTAACCTCTAGCTAGATGAGCAAGTGGGGTAGCAACTGGAGCTGTAACCATAGCCTGAGAACTCTGTGGGGTACGCTGTGGTTGAGAAATTTGTGGACATGAATCCATCCCAAGTCTAGGGCAATTCCTCACCATATAGGAGGACGTGGTGGCTATGACTGGCTCGGGCCAGGTCTGCTAGACTGACCTCTGAAATCACCCCGCGCAGGAGGCACGCTAAATACCGAAGGTGCATAATAAGGCTCCTAAGTCCTAGGAGGAGCTGGAATACCACTGACTGTTGAAAGAGCTGAATGAATAGGGCGATTTATATAACCTCTACCATGACGAACGGTAGCTGGGGCACGGGCACCAGAATAATGGCCCGACTCTTGAGATCTCTTGGCCTCCCTCTCCTCTCTCTCCCTAGCATGCATACCCTCAATCCTCCTAGAAATGCTCATCACCTGTAGATAAGAAATGTCCATCTCCAACTCACGAGCCATGCTAGACCTGATGTTGGGAATAAACCCCTTAATAAACAGGCGAACCCTCTCGCGAACAGTAGAAACCAAGGCTGGAGCATGTCTAGCCAAACTAGTGTAATAGAGTGCATACTCTCATACAATCATAGTACCCTGGCGCAAATGCTCAAACTCTGCTCCGCCGTACATCCCTGAGGCTTTGAGGAACATACTCTCTCGGGAGAAAATCTGAAAAATGAGCCCACATAAGTGAAGCAACCTCATCCGGACTGTATAACTCATAGGTGTGCCACTATTTATAGGCAATCCCTCGAAGCTGGAAGTTGTGAAGGGAACCCCGCTCGTTCGTGTTATACCCATGGTACAGAGAACGCGTAACACTCATCTAGAAATCCCAAAGCATCATCCGATGATAGACCACTGAATATAGGAGGCTTGTACTTCTTGAACCTTTCATGCCTCAGCTTCTCATCCTCAGAAGTCGCTGCCCTGTCCTCGAGCTGAACTAGCACCGCATGCGGTATATGAGTAATCGCAGGGACTTGGTCAACATGCACTCGCTGCTCAGGAGTGTGGGGGGTGGGAGTCTATGTTTCTCCCCCAGCCTGGGATGTAGCTGCAACAAGGGAAAGCAACCTTGCCTGAGCCAAAGTGGTGTACATGCTCATGAACTGCGCTAGAGTCTCCTGAAGTGCTAGTGTGGTAGTAGCAAAAGACGTGTCAGGTGCCTGGACTCCGAATGGCACGATTGGTGGCTCCTCGGTGGCAGCTTCCATAGGTGCTCTCGCTGCACTGCTTGCAAGTCCTCGGCCTCTAACCCCGCCCCGGACTCTGATGGCTATAGTAGGGTGCACAAGTGCCTGATCATCTCGGATAGCATGTGTCCTCACCATCTGTGAGAGAATAGAAGATAGAAGTTTAGAATTGTGATGTCAAAATCTTGCACGACAAGGAAATCAAATTAAATAGAATTTTTCCTAACAGTTACATAGCCTCTCATAGATAAGTACATGCGTCTCCATACCGATCAATCAAAACTCTAATAAACCGACTTGTGATTCATGACTCCTATAAACCTAGAGCTCTGATACAAACTTTTCATGACCCCGGTTTGCCCTTCGTGGACCATCGTGACGACACCTAGTCTTTACAACTAGGTAAGCCTAAATTGCGGAACAAAACCAAATTTGTTGAAGTAAACAATATAAAGTAGAAATAAAATAATAAACAACATTTTAGAGTGCTGCTCAGCATATATAGTATTTAACTCTCAAACCAATACATAAATCCAAACCTGGAAACCCACGAATCACAAACTAAAATATACTACATAGTTCTAACTCCAGAATGTCTAACAAGAACAGAAAATACAGAAAGGCTACTACTGAAAGCAAGAATAGGAAGGGACTCCTCGGTCTGAGACGTGGAAAATATATCTCGAAGTTGCTAGAGCAGTCGCCTCTCCTCAGGGGTGATAGGACTAAGTCGAAGTACCCGAATATTCACATGAAAAACATGCGCAAAAAGGGCATGAGTACACTACAGCAATACTCAGTAAGCGCCAAGCCTAACCTCAGTTGAGTAGTGACGAGGAAGGTTACCTCTACTGAGGTTAAATAAAAGATAAAGTTCAACAGTGTTGAACAGAACAGTATAAATAAGTACAACAGTAAAAGTAACACAGAATGTAAAGGATCATAACAACTATAATGAAGTAATGTAAACACAGAAGGAAATACAACTCAACTATAATAATATCTATCGAGGATCTTCCGCGATATCTTCTTGCAGTTCCAAGTATACATATCCAATAAGTCTTTCGGGATACCATCCCGTAGTCCAACTTATAATAAATGGGGATCTACTGAAATCCCGTTCCATAGTCCCAAACATAAATATCCAGTACTAGGGGTATCTACCTGGTGCATTCCCGTAGTTCTATATAACTGTATAGGGGGATCTACCGAAATCCCACATCCGTAGTACCAAATGTAAATAGACAAGGTGGGGCGGGGGGAAGGGGGCTACCAGAATCCCACATTCGTATTCCTGATGTAAATACACAACACCAACAGGAGAAATACTCAGAAATGTCAAACTTCATATTAAGGAAAATAAATAGTCTAGCCTAGCATGCTGCACAAAATTCAGGTAATGCAGTTGAACAAATAAGGTAATTTAATCACTTATACATGCTTTCCTAAGCTAACAGATACTTAAATAGTGCAAGTAGTAAAACGGGAAAGGAAACATACTAGTAGTTACTTAATGAAAATCGAAATTCCAATAATTAGCACAATACGCACTTGTCACCTCAATTACAAGGCATTTCAATTATCAAATATATACAATCCTAAGGGAAAAGTCCCCTACACGGTGTTTAGGAAAGCTACTTACCTCGAACCAACTCAATTCAATCCGAAACACACTCTTTCCACGAGTACTCGACTCTAAATGACCCAAATCTATTCAATTCTATTGCATAATGTAAATAACACTTCAAGTAATTGATTCTATAATTAATTTCTAAGCTAATACGCAAAATTAGGTAAAATAACCAAAATGCCCCTCGTGCCGACATCTCAGAATCGGATAAAATTCACATTTTCATAATCCTCACACCCTCATGAGTCTAACCATATTAAAATTATCTCATTCTATTGTCAAATTCCCAATCAAAACTTAAACTCTTGGTTTAAGAACTTCCCCCATTTTTCATACAAATTCCGAAATTAAAGAATGAATTCATGTTTAGATAAATGGGTTACAAGCAAAAAGAGTTAAGAATCGTTACCTGCAAACTCCCTCCGAAAATCTCTCCAAAATTCGCTCCTACTGAGCTCCCAATTTAATTTTGTGTTATAGACTCAAAACCCTGGATTTTGATCTTTATGTTCTGCCCAGCTGTTTCCGCCTTTGCGGTCATGGGACCGCTTCTGCGAGGACTTCACCTGATCTGCGACTTTCTCTTAAAGGCCCATTTCCGGATCTGCGGTTACTTATCTACCGGTGCGGTACTGTTTCTGTGATAAATTACCCACATCTACAGAACCTGCTGATGCCCCCCAAATCTGCATCTGCTGAACCTGCGGGACCCAAAATGCAGGTGCAGTTATGATCGAAAACCAGTGGCTTCAACTGCTTCAAACCATTCCAAAACCTCTCTTCAACAATCCGAAATCATCTTTAGGCCCTCGGGACTTCAACCAAACTTACCAACATATCCTATAATCTTATTCAAACTTGTTCCAATCTTTACAACACTCAACGACATCAAAATATCAAATTTGCATCGGTTCAAGCCTAAGAATTCCAAAATCTTCTAAATTACTGTTTTGATAAAAAATTCAACCAAACCACATCCGAATGACCTGAACACACACATCCAAATGACACAACAAAAATATTGAAACTCTCGGAATTTCATTCCCACCCTCGAATAAAAATCACACTATCGAACCGGAAACTTCAAAAATTCAACTTCCGATATTTCAAGCCTAAATTAGCTACGGACCTCCAAACCACAATCCGAACATGCCCCTGAGCCCAAATCACCCAAACGGAGCTAACAGAATCATCAAATTCCCATTTTGAGGCCATCTTCATACTGTTCCAACTATGGTCAACTCTCCAACACTTAAGCTCTCATTTAGGGACTAAGTGTCCCAAAACTCTCCAAAAGTTAAAATCGAACACCCCAGCAAAACAAGATAGCATATATTAATATGGGTAAAAAAGTTAATAGGGATCAGGGTGTTAATTCTTAAGAGGCTGGATCGTCACAGTTTAGCTTATAAAGGGAAGATTAAATCATCTGTCTTATAAGTTTAAAGTTTGAGTTCTTAGTCTAATGATGAAATTTGACAAACCATCAAGAATGATTATAGGACAAGATTAAATATAATATATCTTGATTATGGGAATGGTTTAATTCTAAATTTTTGTGCTAGTATATTTTGTATGATTGAACGGACCAAATAGATATAAGTATTTTATATTGACTTAAAAAATAAACTCTTTAACCATTAAATGTATTTATACTCTTAATCTTAATACAATTATTATTAGCCGATACATTATTATTGTTTAGATTTATTAAAAGACGAGATTCTTTCGTAGGTCAGTATGACTGGTAAATTGGATAATAATAAGGTACATTGGCAAAGTTATAGTTAGTTGAAGGAATTCATGTCTTGGTTTAGAGATTGATGATACACCTTTATGGAAGCTTATAAGTTTTCGTGTGTAAACTCGACTGGTGAATTTTGTATCCGTTACATAAAATAAGTTAAGCGAAAGTCTAAATAAAATAATCAATAAATTAATCGTTAGTAACTTAATTTTATTGATTAGTATCTAAATCTTAACATGGGGGCTTAAATAAGACTTAATGGATGAATTTTAAAATTGAACAAGGAGTGCAATTATGAATTTTCAGTGGAATGATTCGTAATTAATTATGGTATATAATAATTTCGAAAATTATAAATTAATTTCATAATTTGGAAGCCTTGTTAATTAAGTTATGTGGTCCCTGTTGTGCCTAAATAATAGGATATAAATGAATCATTTTTCTGGAGGAATGGAAAACGTAACAGGTTTTGGAAAAGGATTTTAACCCTTAAAATTTGTCCTATAAATACACAAGGTTTTCCACTTAGAAAAAGTAGTCATTGTGGCCGAAATTTTCAGCCTATATTCCTACAAAAATTTCGCCCACACGAAATTACTACTTTCGGATATTATTTGGGTTACACAGTAGAGGACCATGAAACATTCAGTGATCGTGATTGTGTGGGTGGTAGAGAATTTATTGAGTTGCTATGGAATTGAAGGCTCACGTGATAAATGAGTTTTGTTCATGCTTCAAGAGGTAACCCGTAAAATCCTATTTATGTTAGTTATCTAGATTACATGTGATTTTGATACTATGATTGCTTTCGCGACATATAATAATCCATCAATTGGTATCAGATCCCATTCACATCTAATTACATAACTAAGATTTTCATGAAACAAGAATATCGTGTTTATGTGCTGTCACGACCCAAACCCCGAACCAATCGTGATGGCGCCTCTCGTGAAGACAAGGCCAGCCAACTAACCCATTTCCCCTTTTCAAAAATTTAAATATTAATAAACATACTAAGTATGAATAGATAACCACAAACTAAGCAAAAGATTTTTATAATGTGCGAAAAATAGCTCTAAACACAGCCCGATATCCGGATGTCACAAGTCACGAGCATCTATTACAATATAAATATAACTACAAGGTCTGAAATATATAAAAATAGGACTGAAGGACGAAAAGGGAGAAAAGCAGTGTTGCGAACGCTGTCAGCCACCTTACTAAACCCCAATAACTCTGCCTTCAATTAGCCAAAACTCGCTACCAGGTGTATAAATACCCACATCTGCACACAAGGTGCAAGGAGTAAAGTGAGTACTCCAACTCAGTGAGTAATAAAGGTAAATAATAATTGAGCAGTAAGAGATCACGTAAAGCAAATCAACATGCTATATAGAAGCAATGTAAAACCTTTTGAGAAAAACAATGAAGCTGTGAAATATTTAGAAACGTCTTTAGCTTAGTTTAAACCTCTTTTGAAAATGACTTTTTCAAAATTTATGCAAATGAATGCAAAACAGTTAGTGCCAATAGCACAGAAAATCAACCATTCGGGCACAAATACCACAATATAACAGGTAAATGACAAGTAAATATGAAAGATGAACACATAAAGGTTCGCCCCTTGGGCTCACTTTCAGAACAATATCAACCCATCGCGCTCACTATCAGAATAATATCAGCCAATTGGGCCCACTCTTTAGAACAATGTCAACCCCTCGGGCTCACTCTCAGATCATAATGGATACCCGCGCTCATTGTAGGTGTGCAGACTCCGGAGGGGCCCCTTACGACCCAAGCACAATATCAAGCCTGCCCGTGGCGTATCATCTCTCGGCTCTCGGCCTCACCTCACTCAAGCTACCTCGTGGCATATAAATGTATCTCAGGCCTTTGGCCCCATATCACTCAATGCATCCTCACATCTGCCCCTCGGCCGCACTCAGTCAGAAAAATTCATCACAAGCCCCTCGGGCATTTGCAAAGCAATAGTTCTTAACCAAAAATATCATTTTGAAATAACATTTAAGTCTCAAACTGAGTAAAATAGGTTGAATTATAAAACAGTGAAAAACAACATGACTGAGTTCAAGTCATAAGTCAATACAGTGAGGAAATAGTAATAAAAATCCCCGAAGGATTCAAATAATTGGCATGAAGCCCAAATATGGCAATCATCCCAAATGATGATGATAACAAATAAGTTTGAGTCAAATACACGGTAAAATCATCAATCGGGACGGACCAAGCTACAATCCCCAATAGTAAACGATCCCACGCTTGTCATGAAGCACGCGTCTCACCTCAATATAGCACTATGATGTGCAATCCGGGGTTCACACCCTTAGAGTATCATTTACAATCATTACACACATCAATCCGAGCAAAATCCTACTACACAATTCCTTTGTCTCTCAAATCAACCTCCGAATGCCTCGAATCTAGCCACAATAATTTGATTCCGTTAATAAAAACTATAGGAATTAATTCCATATGAAATTCTACATTACCATCAAAAATCTGAAATTGCACTCAAAATTTGCCCATGGGACCCACATCTCGGAACCCGGCAAAAGTTACAAAATATGAAACCCCATCCAACCACGAGCCTAACAATACAAATTTTACAAAAACCCGACAACAATTCGGCCTCCAAATCTAGAATGTTTGTTTTGAAAAGTTTACAAAATTTCTCCAATTTCTCTCATTTGATTCACTAATACTTGATGAAAATAACCATGGAATAATTAAATATAATCACTTTTGGATGTAGAACACTTACCCCAATGTTTTCCTTGAAAATCTCTCAAAAAATCGCCTCACCCGAGCCCTTGGTCCAAAAATATAAAAAAATAGCCGAAACCTAAAAATTGCCTCACCCGAGCTCCCTTTGCGACTGCGAAGCACAACTATATTTTCCCTTCACGATCGCAGACGATGCTTCGCGATCGCGAAGAACAAGTTCCATCTTCTGGATAGCTTCCAGTATAACGATCATAATTCTTAGCGCACAACTCCAAGTGACAAATGGTTTAATGTTCTGAAAACTAGACACCAAGTTCTACAATTTGATAGGCTGCTCATTTCTGACCCATCGTATATTGCGAGATATAAGCTTACAAAATCATCCCTGTGCAGCGTGTATTTTCAAACTCTCCCCAGATAGCCTATAGTGTAACCATAATAACCTTTTGTACCCAAATCAGAATTCCAATTAATTTATATTTCTGAAAATTAGACACAAAGTGATACAACTTTTTTTTCCGGATCATCTTCAAATTCTTTATAGATTATGAGATATAAGCTTCCAAAGTAGGATCAGTGCAACAGACTATTTACTCTATGCGATCGCGATGGTTCATCCGCGATCGCGAAGGACTAATATTTTTCTCGCATTTTACTCACGGAGATTGCGTCCAATTCTCTGGGATTCGTAGTACACTGCTGTAGCCAAAAACCAGTAGCTAAAAATAGCTTTGAAATGATCCGGAACCACTCCGAAACTTACCTGAGGCCCTCGAAACTTCAACCAAACATGCCAACATATTCCATAATATCATTCAAACTTATTCCAATCTTTGGACACTCAAAATAACATCAAAACACCAAAATCACATTGGATTCAAGCCTACGAATTTCAATAACTTCCAAATTCCTCTTTTGATAAAAAAACCCAACCAAACCACGTCCGAATGACCTGAAATTTTCCATACATGTCACAAATGACGCAACAAAGCTATTGCAACTTCCGGGATTCTATTCCGATACATATATCAAAATCTCACCTATCAACTGGAAAACTCCAAAATCTCAATTTTGCCAATTAAAGCATAAACCTTCCCTGGACTTTTAAAATACATTCTGATCACGCTCCTAAGTCTCAAGTAACCTAACGGAGCTAACCAAATCATAAAAATTCCAACCCGAGATCATATAAAATATTGGTCAAACTTTTTTAAAAAAAATTAAGCTTTATACTAGGAACTATTCTTTCAAATTCATTTTGATTAACCTAAAACCAAAACCAATGATTTACGTAAGCCATATTACACCACATGGGGCAAGTCATACCCGAAAATTGGCGAGGAAAGTGCAAAAGCTCAACACGACCGATCGAGTTGTTACATATTCCCCCACTTAAACATACGTTTGTCCTTGAACGTGCCCAGAATTGTTCCAAAAGCTAAACAACCGCTGAATAACTTTACCATGAACTTAACGGGGGTGATCCAGCATCACCCTATCTCGCATAGGTTCGATAACACAATTTAACTGAAATTTGCACAATCTAACCTATCCCATCAACCTTAGAACCACATTTCCACTTCTGAAATCATCCACAAGATCAAAATCTCACATATATACTCTGACTAAGCCTGAATAAGCTGTAATAACCCACACTCGCAACCTGACTGAAATTATATGATATACCACGTAACTCAAAGCATGCAGGGATAAATTCTAATCACAACAGCTACACACAACAACGGAATGTCGATAGGAAACCTCTTATCAATTAAAGTCTCATTCCAACACTTTCACATACTGTCAATGATAACTGAAACACGCAATAAGCCATATCCCATATTTCCATATCAACCATTCATGAAGCCACTTCTCCTTTGGAAAAAACCATAGCAAAATATTGAGTTGAACCTCAATATTATCCTCCCAATATGCTGAAATCAGATATGTTTGTAGTCTTTAGAGATCCGACAATCTCATCTAATCCAATAGAACTACTCTGGTGACATGACACATCAATATATGCCTAAGCCACAACTTGCATAATACACGCACCAATAAGCAACGGTCCGAACATACTCAAATCATGAAAATTACTCAAATGAAAGAGTTGTACCTCAAGCTCACCAGTACCACCACAACACAAGGCCGAGAACCCGTATTACATTATAGAAATAGAACACACGAATCTAACCCGCAGGATCATACCTCCCCATAGCTTTGCTCCAATGCGCGACCTCATCCAAACACTGGTCCACGTGAAAACACCTTAAGTCAGTATGCTCAAAATCGACAACCATGTGCAATATGATGTTTAAAACCAAAGAAATCATCATAACCATCGTGAAGCAATTGATATAACATTACACCTACCCAAAGGGACACAACCGATACACTACCTGCCGAGCAATACCCGGTACTCTACCTGCTCGAATTCCACTAAGAGGACCAATAACACCGTACCAATATGCTTATAACCCAACAAACCTTAATGCCTCGCAACACGAAAAGATAACTAATAGATCCCCCTGATTACTAATAACTCAATAACAACCGAATCAACACATCACTTACCATTGGCAACTCAAAGTCAACCAAGCCTTCGCGATACAGAACATAAATAGGTCTACCAATGAACCACACATCAAGTCTAATCCTCCGAAGGTTCAAAATGATTGAATCATATCACATACTCTTATCTGACTAGCTTACCCATATCTTTACCGTCTAACGTGAAACTTGGTAGGTTAATCGGAAACAATCTAGTGAGAAAAATTCACTACTATGCAGTGAATCATGTTGTTTTTCGGTAAATTGAGGTCATTTAGATGGGGTTTTCAAGCAGTTTATTAAATTGAATTTGTTACAAATGTGAAGAATTATTCTTTATATATCGGCTGTATTTATGTTAAATTTGAAGCATGATGATTTAACTTGATATGATATATAGCAAGCATGAAAATCACATGGATTTAATCCTAAATTCGCCAAAAATAATATATTCAAATTTGGTCAAGTTTTCGGCAGTCGTGAATTTCACTATCTCCGAATGACCTAAAATTTAACAGGATCATCGAAAACGATCAGTTAGGAAGAACGCGCTGACATGCAGTGAATCACATCGTATTTTGACGATTCAGGATCGTTTAGATGAGTTTTATTGGAGGTTTGGGGGATTAAATATGATTTACATACGAAAAGTCATTCTTTCTATCATTTTATTTATTTCTAATCTGGAACATGATTTCATATGTTGATTTAACATGAATTGGTATATGATAAGAATGTAGGTCTTATTTTAAATTCTTAAAAATGCTTTAAATGGTAATTTTCCAAATTTGGTCGCAATTTTTGGAGATTGTGATTTTAACGATCTCTGATTGATGTGAAATTTGGTAGGTTTATGTGATGACCCAAAGAGTCGTCACCTATATGTAATCAATTTTGTGCTTTCGAGGCCTTGAAAACCCTATTTAGAGTTGCCTGAATTTATGTGTGCAGATCGAACGCGTAGCCGGAAAGCTTAAATATGAAATTCTGTGAAAAATGCTAAGTTTTGATGTTAAAATGAATAAATTTGACTTTGGTCAATATTTTGGAAAAACGGACCCTGAACGGTGATTTGAGTCCCGGAGGGTCCGTAGGAAAATACGGGACTTGGATGAATGCCCAAAATTGAATTTCGAGGTCCCAAGCTCGAGAAATAAATTTTTAAGTGAAATTATTTTCTGAAATTGTATTAGGAAATTTGAAATGAAAACTTATTAGAAAGCAATGGTATCGCGCCCATATTTTGGTTCCGTACCTTAATTGGGAAATTTGATGTTTAAAGAAGTTTTGAGAAATTTTAGTATCTTGAGGTTTAATTCGATATTCGTGATGTTATTATGGTGATTTAATTACACGAATATGTTCGAAAGATACTTTTGAAGTTGTGTGTATATTTGGGTTAGAGTTTCCAAGGATCGGGTGAGTTTCGGGTAGGTTCCGGGATGCCTTTGGCTTAGAAATCAGATGTTGCAGGTTCAGGAAGTTGCAGACCTCTGAACCCATTTGTGCAATCCGCGAGAAATTGCAGTGCTGCTGCGGTCGCCTTTGTGCGGTGGAGGTTGTGCCGCCACGGTCGCCTTTGTGTGGTCCACACATGGTGTTGAACTGCAGGTCTTTAGGTAAGCCTATGCGGCCATAGTCCATTTAGTGCGGACTGCACAGTGGGTCTGCCAGAGGTATAAATATACGGGATTTTCTGTTATTGTCATTTTTCAAAACCAAAAAAAACATAAGAGATGATTTTTTAAGTAACCTTTCTTCTTCAAATTAATTGTAAGTCATTTTTAACTAGTTTTTTTCGGTCATTAACATCTTTTAACATGATTTCAATTTACAATCAAAGATTTTTATTGATGTATATAATGATTTTTGATTAGATACGAACAAATTGGTGGTGGAATCAAGGGGAAAAGCTATAATTGAGACTTGGGTACTGTTTAAGGCATTGAGGCAAGTGTCTGGTCTAACCTTAGCTTGAGAGATTAGGAGTTGAGTCCTATTTGCTATGTGATAATTGTTGAATACGGCGTATAGACATGGTGACAAGTATCTATACGTTGGTGTCTAGCATGACCGTGAGTCTTTATATTATGAATATCATGATTTCGTTGTTTCTTTCATGCCTTGGTGATAATTTTTATATGTTGTAAAAAGCTGGTGAAAGAAATTTTGACCTTTGAACATCGAGGAGCATTGGCTCGGGTGTGAAAAATTATGAAAGTATTTGAGATGACTGAACCCCTTGGAGCATTGGCTCAAGTGGTAAAGCGAGTGGTGAAGTAAAAGTAAAAGAAAGAGAAAGAGCTATTAAATTATTCTCTTGCCGGGATGTTTGTGGATTTGTTGATTATTTCCCTTGCCAGGATGCTGAGATTTATTTATTTTGTTCTCTTGCCGGGATTTAACTGTTAAATTATGTTCCCTTGCCGAGAGTTCTATTGTTATTTTTTTGCTCCCTTGCCCCTTCTTTGTGATTGTTGTTTGGGTGAGGAAGTGTGTTAAAGCACGAAGGGTGATACCGTGCATTATTTGTTATTTTGAGGAAAGAGTGTTAAAGAACAAAGGGTGATGCTGTGCCGCACGATGTACTATTCCGTGTCGATTCTATTGATTATATGTGAGGATAGAGAGTAAAAGCACAAAGAGTAATGTCGTGCACATTTTTATTATATTATTGCTTGGTGAAGATTAGAGTAAAAGCACGAAGGGTGATGCCGTACACTTATTGATTTCTGATTGTTTATTTATGTCTGAGTTATGTTGTTTTCTTCCTTATTTTATGATTTTTATTCGGAGTTGTTATCTTCCCCAGAGCATGCTCCCCCTACCATATTGACTGGTTAATTCCTGTATTTTTTTCCGTTGTATATATATATATATATATATATATATATATATATATATATATATTTGAACTGCCCAAGTATAGTTAGTAGTCTTGTCCTAGCCTCGTCACTACTTCACCAAGGTTAGGCTAGACACTTACTAGCACATGAGGTTGGTAGTTTTGATACTACACTCTATGCTCTTTTGCACAGATCCAGGTACCGGACAACAATATTAGTTGTATGGCTTCCTTCAGTCTACCCGGAGATCCAAGGTAGGCCTGCAGGCGTCCACAGGCCCTGGCGTCTCCCTTTATCTCTATTTCCTGTTTCATTTTCCTTATTCAGAAATCGTGTGCTGTTATTTTTTGGACCTTGTATGTAGTAAATTTTAGACAATTTTTGACACTGTGACACCAGTTTTGGGTGGTTAAGACTTAAGTAACTATAATATTCGCAGATTTCAAGTGTTTAATTGTTATCTTCCTCTTAACTATCTAAAGTGTTGCAGTTTTCATGTTATCACCTTTTGAATTGCTAAAAGAAGTAATTTGGTAATGAGTTTAGTAGTTAAGGATTGACTTGCCTAGCTCTCACTAGTAGGCACCATCACGACTCCCGAGGGTGGGTAATCCAGGTCATGACAAGTTGGAATCAGAGATCTAGGTTATATGGGTCTCACAGTTCACAGAAAAGCTTAGTAGATTCTGAGGGATAGACGTTTATATTTATCCCCCATAGGCTACAGAGTTAGGAAAACTTCACATTTGTTCTTTCTTGTCGTGCGGTTTGGTTTCTCAATGCTAATTGAATTTCTACTCTGTTCTTTGGCAGATGTAGAGCGCAAGAGCTTCCCCATCTACCACTCAATGGCCCGAGCCCCCAGCAGCAGAACCCACTAGGGGCAGAGGATGAGGCTGAGGCCGTGCTAGAGGCTGAGGTAGGAGTATAGCTCAGCCCCGAGTAACAACACCAGTGGCGGAGCCTCAGGTTGATTTTGAGGAGGAGGTTCCAGCCCCAGCAGTTTTGATTGGCCCAGCTCAGGTCCCAGAGGGGTTTATTGCTACCCCAGTTCTTCAGGAGGCTCTGGTCCGATTGGTGGGCCTCATGGAGAGTGTCACCCGAGAAGATTTTCTTCCGGTAGCACCAGCCACTTCTCAGGCTGGAGGAGGGTCTCAGACTCCTGCTACTCGCACCCCGTAGCAGGTAGCTCCAGCAATTCAGACTCCAATGGTTTAGCCAGTTAGAGCAGTTCAGCCGGGGGTAGTAGCTTAGACCAACGATGGGGCAGCCATGTCTGTCGATGCTTTGTGGAGGCTGGATAAGCTCACCAAGCTCTTAACTTCTACTTCCAGCGGTGTATCTACTGAGGATCCCCGGGATTATCCGGATAGCTTCCACGAGGTTCTTAGGAACATGGGTAATATTGAGACCAATAGGGTCGATTTTGCTACGTTTCGTTTGTCTGGATTCTCCAAGACTTGGTGGAGGGATTATTGCTAAGATAGACCGGCAGGATCACCAGCCTTGTCATAGGGGTAGTTTACAGTGTTATTTCTTGAGAAGTTTCTCCCCGTTACTCAAAGAGAGGCCTATCGGTGCCAGTTTGAGCACCTCTAGTAGGGTTCTATGACAGTCACCCAATACGAGACCAGGTTCATTGATTTGGTTCGCCATGCTCTTATTATACTCCCCTCTGAGAGGGAGAGAGTGAGACGATTTATTGATGGGCTCATCCTGCTGATTCTTCTTTATATGGCTAGAGAGGCTGGGAGCAAGATATCCTTCCAGGAGGTGGCCAATGTTTCCAGTAGGATTGAGATGGTATTATCACAGGGGGTGGTCACAGGGCAGACAAGAGACCTCGTCAGTCAGGCAGATTCACTGGTGCCTCATCTGGAGGCAGAGATTCTTATGATAGGGGTCATTCTCATAGGCCTTACCAGTCAACACTACAAGTTTCTCACGATGCTTCAGGTGGACGTGGTTCTCGCTGGCAGTATTCTGATCAGGGGATTGTTACACTTGTGGTGATCCGGGTCACATTACCAGGTTTTGCCCTTGAGCACCGAGTAGCTCACAGCACCAGGTTTCTCGTGCTGTGGTATAGGCACCAGATGTTCCACAGCTTGCCCAACCAGCTGGAGGTGGGGATAGAGGTGCTGGAGGTGGAGGTAGAGGTCTGAAAGGTGGAGTCCAGCCATCTGTATGCCGTTCTAGAGAGGTAGATCAGAGTGGTGGGGGTCAGCCCCGATGTTATGCTCTTCAGGCTAAGCCCAAGGCAGAGGCTTCAGATGCAGTTATTACAGATACGATTTTGGTTTGTGATAGAGGTGTGTCGGTGTTTTTTTATCCGAAGTCTACATATTTGTATATGTCAACTTATTGTGATTGTACTTGGTCTTGCCTAGTGATGCATTGGGTGTTCCAGTTTATGTGTCTACACCAGTGGGTGATTCTATTATGGTCGGTGTCTACACCGGTGTGTGATTCTATTATGGTCGATCGAGTCCATCGTTCTTGTATTGTGGTGATTGGGGGTCTCGAAAGTCATACAGATTTGTTACTTTTAGATATGGTTGACTTTGATATCATATTGGGGATGGACTGGTTATCACCTTACCATGCTATCTTGGATTGCCATGCCAAGACTGTGACCTTAGCTTTACCGGGTATGCCTCGATTAGAGTGGAGAGGGGCTCCTTTTCATTCTACCCTTAGTGTTATCTCTTATGTGAAGGTTCAGTGTATGGTCGAAAATGGGTGTTTGGCCTATTTGGCATGTGTTCATGATTCTAGCGCTGAGGTCCCTTCTATTGTGTTGGTGCCAGTTATTTGTGAGTTCCCTGATGTCTTTCCTTCAGATCTGTCGGGTATGCCATATTGACTTTTGCATTGGTGTGGCTCCGGGCACCCATCCCATTTCTATCCCGCCATATCATATGGCCCCGCCTGAGTTGAAAGAGTTAAAAGAACAGTTACAGGGCTTGCTAGAGAAGGGTTTCATTAGAGCCGGTGTATCACCTTAGGGTGCGCCAATGTTGTTTCTTAAAAAGGAGGCCGTTGTTTGTTAAAAAGGATGGGTCGATGAGAATGTGTATTGATTAACGAGAATTGAAAAAGGTAACAATCAAGAAAAAATATCCGCTGCCACAGGATTGATGATTTGTTCGATCAGCTTCAGGGTGCCAAGGTATTTTCCAAGATTGACTTGAGATCTGGGCGCATGCGACCAACTTGCAACTGGAAATGCATTCCCTCATTCTCCACATGGGTTCCTGCAAATGACTTAACTTGAAATAAATTCTTTCATTCTCCAGGAGGGTGCCTGATTACCAACAACTTGAATTGTATTCCCTCGTTATGCAGGTGGGTGCCTGATTGCCAATAACTTGAATTGTATTCCCTCATTATTCAGGTGAGCACTTGATTATCAACAACTTGAATTGTATTTCCTCGTTATCCAGGCGGGCGCCTGATTGCCAACAACTTGAATTGTATTCCCTCGTTATTCAAGTGGGTGCCGGGTTGCCAACAACTTGAATTGTACTCGTTATCCAGGTGGGCGCCTGATTACCAAAACTTGAATTGTATTCCCTCGTTATCCAAGTGGGTGCCTAATTGCCAACAACTTGAATTGTATTCCCTCATTATCCAGGTGGGTGCCTAATTGACAACAACTTGAATTGTATTCCCTTATTATCTGGGTGGGCGCCTAATTGCCAACAACTTGAATTATATTCCCTCGTTATCCAGGTGGTGCCTGATTACCCACAACTTGAATTGTATTCCTTTGTTATCCAGGTGGGTGCCTGATTCAACAACTTGAATTGTATTCCCTCGTAATCCAGGTGGGCGCATGATTCCTAAAAACTTGAATTATATTCCCTCTTTATCAAGGTGGGTTCCTGATTACCAACAACTTGAATTGTATTCCCTCGTTATCCAGGTGGACGCCTGATTGCCAATAACGTGAATTGTATTCCCTCGGTATTTAAGTGGGCACCTGATTGCCAATAACTTGAATTGTATTCACTCGTTATCCAGCTGGGTTCCTGATTGCCAACAACTTGAGTTATATTCGCTCGTTATCCAGTTGGACGCCTGATTACCAAAAACTTGAATTGTATTCCCTCTTTATCCAGGTGGGCACTTGATTACCAAAAACTTGAATTGTATTCCCTCGTTATCCTGGTGGGTGCCTGATTGCCAACAACTTGAATTGTATTCCCTCGTTATCCAGGTGGGCGCCTGATTACCAAAACTTGAATTGTATTCCCTCATTATCCAAGTGGGTGCCTAATTGCCAACAACTTGAATTGTATTCCCTCATTATCCAGGTGGGTGCCTAATTGCCAACAACTTGAATTGTATTCCCTTATTATCTGGGTGGGCGCCTGATTGCCAACAACTTGAATTATATTCCCTCGTTATCCAGGTGGGTGCCTGATTACCCACAACTTGAATTGTATTCCTTTGTTATCTAGGTGGGTGCATGATTGCCAACAACTTGAATTGTATTCCCTCGATATCCAGGTGGACGCCTGATTCTTAAAAACTTGAATTGTATTCCCTCTTTATCTAGGTGGGTGCCTGATTACCAAAACTTTAATTGTATTCCCTCGTTATCCAGGTGGACACCTGATTACCAAAAACGTGAATTGTATTCCTCGGTATCTAAGTGGGCGCCTGATTGCCAATAACTTGAATTGTATTCACTCGTTATCCAGGTGGGTTCCTGATTGCCAACAACTTGAGTTATATTCTCTCGTTATCCAGTTGGACGCCTGATTACCAAAAACTTAAATTGTATTCCCTCTTTATCCAGGTGGACGCTTGATTACCAAAAACTTGAATTGTATTCCCTCGTTATCCAGGTGGGTGCCTGATTGCCAACAACTTAAATTGTATTCCCTCGTTATGCAGGTGGGCGCCTGATTACCCAAACTTGAATTGTATTCCCTCGCTATCCAAGTGGGTGCCTAATTGCCAACAACTTGAATTGTATTCCCTTATTATCTAGGTGGGTGCCTAATTGCCAACAACTTGAATTGTATTCCCTCATTATCTGGGTGGGTGCCTGATTGCCAACAACTTGAATTATATTTCCTCGTTATCCAGGTGGGTGCCTAATTACCCACAACTTGAATTGTATTCCTTTGTTATCCAGGTGGGTGCTTGATTGCCAACAACTTGAATTGTATTCCCTCGTTATCCAGGTGAGCGCCTGATTCCTAAAAACTTGAATTGTATTCCCTCGTTATCCAGGTGGGTGCCTGACTACCAACAACTTGAATTGTATTCCCTCGTTATCCAGGTGGACGCCTGATTACCAAAAACGTGAATTGTATTCCCTCGGTATCTAAGTGGGTGCCTGATTGCCAACAACTTGAATTGTATTCACTCGTTATCCACGTGGGTTCCTGATTGCCAACAGCTTGAATTATATTCTCTCGTTATCCAGTTGGACTCCTGATTACCAAAAACTTGAATTGTATTCCCTCGTTATCCATGTGGGCGCCTGATTGCTAACAACTTGAATTGTATTCCCTCGTTATCCAGATGGTGCATGATATTACAACAAAACAGAAAAAATGAAAAGAAATTTTCTTCCCCAGTTTGGAATCTGGGCACAGTTGTAAGTGTTCATCGCACCATGTTACCTCAAGAGCTAAGAATTAAAAGAAAAATCCAATTATCCATGAGGGTCTTGAGAAGTTTTTAATATTAAATCCCAATAATCCAAGAGGGTCCTAAAACTTTTAAATTAAATCTCATTATCCATGAGGGTCCTGAGAATTTTAAATTAAATCCCATTATCCAGGAGGGTCCTGAAAATTTTAAATTAAATCCCACTATCCAGGAGGGTTCTGAACATCTTAAATTAAATCTCATATCCAGGAGGGTCCTGCAAAAGTAGAAAACTTAAATCCCATTATCCAGGAGGTCCTGAGAAGCTGAAAATGAACTTACTTAAACCATGCTCTCTCTCTTGGAGGATTCTAAATAGAACGGTTTGCCCCTGAACCATGCCTTCTTCGTGGGAGAGTCCCTGTGGATTGATAAATTTTCTTGCCCCTATTTCAAACAAATAAAATTTTGTTAGTTTGAAAACGTGGTGGTTAGTTTATGGCATCATTGTTGAGCGTTTGCTTCTGCCACTGCCATGCTTCATTCTGATATGTTGCTTCGAGCCAGCAAGGAGTTGTTTGACCTTTTGATTAGAAATGGACCACAAAACCTTTGAATGATCTGAATCTTTTACACTCACTTGTTGTATTGTATCTTTATTCTAAAAGTTGCTGAGTCCTTGTATTTTCTCAAAATTCAAGATTCACTTGATTGACTGAACTTCAGTTATCACCATACTTCTTTTTCTAAATCATGTCAATTGTGATGTGCTTGGTCGAACTCCAATTTTTGCAATTTAAAAGCTAGTAGTAGTCTTTGAAATCCTTTCCTATTTGTTCAACAAGGGACAATTCGAAATAGACTCATTAATACAACTCAAAGAGCAAAGTGAGATGATTTTTTACAAAAGGAACAAAGGAAAACTTTGGACATAGATGACTATGTGAAGCAGAATGGAAAAAGAAGACTTATCTGAGTGAAGCGGCTAGATCTAATGATCATGACATGCATGATTAGCCTAATCCATCAAACCAATCATCACGTCATATCTTCATACCTAAAAAATAGGTCCTTTACTGATCCAATTTCTTTCTAAAGTCACGAGCCTCATTCGACTTGTAGTGCCCCGAAGGGCTTTTCACCAACAAACCTCTCTCATTTGTTTATCTCTCAACTCACCATCGCCTTACGGTGCCCGCGAGTGTTTTCACTAATAATACTCTCTCATGTTAAATTTCTCTCAGCTCACTGTCGCCTTATGTTGCCCGTGAGGGTTTTCACCAATAAGACTCTATCATTTTATTTATTTTTCCCTTGTTCCTATGAACAAAGTGTTACTCATGATGTAAATTATACCTTTATCTCGCTTGACTTGGCATCCTCAAAGATTGATCGGAAAGTCTTTCTTTGGACTGTAATATTGGGCTTTTCGGTATGGTTAGAAAGAAAGGGTGGGATGAAATCTCAAAATAAGTTAAGATGAAAAGGGTCAAAATTACAACTTTTGGAATCAGATATTTTCAAAACCAATACTTCTGCCCCAGTTTCTTTAGGTCTGGGAAATTTTTGATTTTTATTTTGATGGGACCGAACCATAAGGCTGCCTACGTATCCTTAAAAGGAATCAGGTCAAACGTAATTCAAAAGAAAGTTGTTTGTTTTTGTTCCTTTTTTTCTATTCTCTTTATTTTCTTTTTCTTTTTTTTTCAATTTCCTTGTTTCTCTTTTATTTTTCATCATTTTTTCTCTAATTCTGCTATTGATTCCAAAAGAGGGATATAAAAAAATTTAAATAGGGCTCAAAAGGGGTAGCAAAGGATGAAAATATTTGAGTAGCGGAACAAAATGCCTTCGTCATTCCAACTTTGAACAATGCCAAGTACAAAATACAATTGAAGGTAAGCAAAAAAATCATACATAGTATGTAACGACCCGACCAGTCGTTTTGAGCTCTAGCGCGCTGTTTAGTAGTTTGTGGCCATGAGCAGCTTCATTTTAGATATTACGACTTGTACGCATTGTTGGAATTGAATTTTGGGAAGTTCAGAGTTGATTTGGAAGAAGAATTCTTAATCCTAAAGCTTAAACTTGAAAAAATTGACTAAGATTGGAGTTTTTGAGTAAAAAACCCTAGAATTAGGATCTGAAGGTTGCAGCAGGTTCGCATGATGATTTCAAACTTAGGCGTCTGTCCGGAACGGGTTTTGGAAGACCCGGGAATGTTTTGGAACCTATTTTGGAAGTTAGCATTTTGGAAGAAATTTCATAAGTTTGGCTTGAAGTGTATTTCAGTGTTATCTATGTCCGTTTGGGATTCCGAGTCTGGAAGTAGCTCCGTATGGTGATTCTGGAGGTGGGAGCGCGATCGAAAGTGAATTCGGAGGTCCGTAGGTAATTTTAGGGTCATTTGGCTAAAGATAAAAAATTTGAAGTTTTTCTTTTAGAAGTTTTACCGGGAGTGGACTTTTTGATATTGGGGTCGGATTCTGATTTCGGAAGTTGGCATAGGTCCGTAATGTCAAACATGACTTTTGTGCAAAATTTGAGGTCAATCGAACGTGATTTGATAGGTTTAAACATCAAAAATAGAAGTTTGAAATTCTAAAATTCATAAAGCTTGGATTGGAGGTCGATTCGTGATTTTAGCGTTGTTTGATGTGATTTGAGGCCTCGAGCAAGTCTGTAATATGTTTTGAGACTGGTTGGTATGATTGGTTGGGGCCCCGGAGACCTCGGGTGATTTTGGGTGGTTAACGGATTGAAAATGAGATTTTTGGAAGGCTGATATTGTTGGTTGCTGTCATAACCGCACCTGCGCGAATTGGGCCATAGGCGGAGCCGTAGAAATGGCCAAAGGAGCCGTAGATGCAGTTTTAGGCTAGAAGAGAAGGGACCGCAGATGCGGTCATATTTCCGTAGATGCGGGACAGCACCTGCGGTAGAGAAGTCACAGAAGCAGAAATAAGGGGGCGTGGGAAGGACCGGAGATGCGGTAGAGTGGCCATACCTGCGGAACCGTAGAAGCGGTCATAGGACCGCAGGTGCGGAAAGTGCTGGAGGTAGTGAGGTTGTTTTAAAGTTGAGATTTGGCCATTTTCTCTTATTTTCTCTTGGAATGGGCGATTTTGAAGAGCTTCAAGTGAGATTGTTCGTCATCAATGATAAGGCAAGCTAACCCTACCTATCTTGAGTCGAATATATTGATTTTGTATGGCTTTTTGCATGTAAATTGGTAGAAATTGAGGGTTTGAGGAAAAATCTAGAAAATTAATATTCTTGGATTTTGACCATGATTTTAGGTATGGAGTTAAGAGAAAATTATATATTTGAGTTCGTGAGTTCATGGTTAGACTCTATTTTCAAAAAAAATTAGATTCCGGGCACATGGGCTTGAGGGCATTTTGGTCAAATTTTCAAGTGGAGTGAGACTTATATAATTTGAATTGTTGCATGTATTATAGTAAATTTTTATCGGTCTTCCCATTATTTGGATAGTTTTGGGGAACTGTGCGTCAATTGAAGTTGTCGGAAGGGGCTTGGAAGCATGTTATAGATCTTCAGAGCAAGGTGAGTCTCCTTTCTAACCTTGTAATAGGGAATTGTCCCCATAGGTGAATTAATTGGTTATGTGCTCCTATTTGTAGGGCTATGTACGCACGAGATGACGAGAGTCCGTGCGTAGCTATTATTATGCTATTGTTCGGGTAGTCTAGGACCCAAAGCATGCTATACTTGAAATATTTGCCATCTTATTAACAACTTGTATTGCTTAAATCACATCGAATTAGTAAATAAATTTCTAAAAAGATTTAAACTTTATTTTCTTAAATTACTAAAGAGAATTGGCTTTTCCTTCATGTTGACTTCTTGATTGACTGTTTGTCTGTGTGTGTTTATCTTTTAGAATGGGCTGAAGGTCTCGATAGATTAAATAGACGCATCTATAGGCGCGCTGTCGACCCTCAGCAAGTGCACAGTTTATTTCTGTTGGATCGGTCCGTCGCCTCGGCATAATATGCGCATGCTTGCATTGCTTACCTTGAAACTTATTGAAGTTGATATTGCCTTTTATGGCCGCTATAACTAATAAAGATAATGAAAAGTGAATCTTGGAAGTTTCCTTATTATTTGAGAAGGTGTTACCTGTTTCCCTGTTTTATGAGTTAAAAATTGCTAGATAAATTCATGTTTCCTCCCATCTTCACCATATTATTATTTGACCACTAGCAAGTGTTGAAGTCAATCTCTCGTCTCTACTTCTTCGAGATTAGACGTGATACTTGCTGAGTACACGTTGTTTTCGTACTCATACAACATTTGCGGTGCATTTTTGTTGCACAGGATTATGTGTGGCTAGTGTCTTAGTGGCATAGCGACATGGTTGATATGGAGACTTAAGTGAGTTGCATTTATCGAGACGATCGTAGTCAGCAGAGTCTACTTCAGAGTATTGTATTGTATTTCCATTTCTATCCACTTGTATTCCAGATAGTTATTGTACTTTATTCGATTCCTTAGTAATTACTCATGTAGTAACACCGGGTTCTGGGATGTATTTAGGTTTATTCAAAAATTTTAAAAGTTGTTTAAATATTTCATTATTCATTCGGAGGAATATACTGAGTATTTTTTTAATCGTATAACAGAAGTGTTTTCAAAATTATTAAAACAAGAATATAATTAAGTATTTCAGTTGGCTTGCCTGACAGCGGTGTCCGACATCACCACGACCCTTAGTGGATTTTGGATCGTGACAACACGGTATCAGAGCACTAGGTTCCCGTAGGTATCACAAGTCATGAGCAAGTCTAGCAAAGTCTTGCAGATCGATACGGAGATGTATGTACTTATCTTCGCGAGGCTATAGGGCTGTTAGGAGTACTTCCTTTCTTGATTCCTTATCATGCGATTTGATTCCTATGAGGCGTATGCCTTGGTTTCTGCGGAGGACATGATGCGGGAGTCGAGGCTGAGATGTTCGGACATGTTAAGAGAAGAAGCATTGATGCTCCTGTCAGGAGGTGTGAGAGGTTGGCTATGGAGAATTTGAGAAGAGGTCGAGGTAGGCCTATTGGGGAGAGGTGATTCGACACGACATAGCGCTGCTTCAGGTCACTGAAGACATGACCCTATAAAGGAGGGTGTGGAGGACGAGGATTAAGGTATAAGGTTAGTAAGTATTTTATAGTTGTTCACCGATAGTCTTAGTAGCATGCATGTCCATTTATATTCATAGATTTCTATTACGCTATGTGGTTGTGTTTGCCTCAGGTATTGTATTCCTTGCTGCTATTATTTGGTACTACTTATCCTCCCCCCCCCCCCCCACCCTTTTTCTTTTATCTTCCTTCCTTACTTTTCACTTCTTCTTCTTGTCCTTCCTCAGCCGAGGATCTATTGGAAATAGCCTCTCTACCTGCATTAGGTAGGGGTAAAGTTTGCGTACAGACTACCCTCCCTAGACCCCACCTGTTGGGATCAAACTGGTTTTGTTGTTGTTATTGTTAGTGTTTATTAATGTACTTAGGTAACTTGTGACTAGATACGAGAGAATTGTTGGTGGAATCTAGGGGTAAAGTCATAATTGAATCGTGAACTATGTCTGTGAAATCGAGGTAAGTGTTTGGTCTAATCTTAGCTTGAGGGATTAGGAGTTGTGTCCTCTTTGCTATTTGCTTCTTGTTGAGTATGACGTATAGGCATGTTGACGAGTATCTATACATTGATGTCAAGCATGACCGTGGGTCTTATATTGTGATTTTCATGACTTCGTTGTATTATTCATGCCTTGATGAAGATTTCTATTTGTTATGTAAAGTTATGGAAAGAATTGTGACCAATGAACATTGAAGAGTATTGGCTCTAGTTGTATAACAAATTGTGAAAATATAAGTGATAGTTGAAACTCTAGAGTATTGGCTCGAGTTGTGAAGTGAGTTGTGAAGTAAAAGTGAGAAAGAGAAGAGATCATTATGTAGCCCACTTGCTGGACTATTGTTGAGTTGTGGTTTCCCTATATTGTGTTCTAAATTGATATTACGGATGCTTAGGTTGATGATTCTTTGTGTTAGGTGTTGTAAAAAGTTTAGCTATAAATGAGGTAGTTAGGTGTTGTAATGAGTTTAGTTATAGCTGAGGTAGTTAGGCGTTGTAATGAGTTTAGTTATAGCGGAGGTAGCTAGGTGTTGTAACAAGCTTGGTTATTGCTGAGATAGTTAGATGTTGTAACAAGTTTGTTTATAGCCGTTTTTCCCTTGCCGGGATATTAATGAAATATCATTGTTTCCTTACCAGGATGTTTGTTGATATTATTGTTCCCTTTTCAGGATTCCTTGTGATTATTTTTGGCTTGTAAATGGGAGCGGGTGGTACGCTTACCACAAGATATGATGAAATGGGAGCAGGTGTTACGCCTACCACAAGATAATGAAACGAGAACGGGTGATACACCTGCCACGAGATATAATAAAATGAGAGGGGGTGGTACGCCTACCACAAGATATGATGAAATAGGAGTGAGTGGTACGTCTACCACAAGATATAATTAAATGGGAGCGGGTAGTACGCCTACCACAAGATATGACAATGGGAGCGGGTGGTACGCCTACCACAAAATATGATAAAATGGGTGCGGTGGTACGCCTACCACGAGATAAATAAAATGGGAGCGGGTGGCACGCCTGTCAAGAGATACAGGAAATGGGATCGGGTTGCACGCCTGCAACAAGATGTAAAAAGAAAGTGGAATCTGCCTTTATTTTCTTTATTCTTGTTAGTGGTTGGATTTTGATTCCTTTATAGTTCTATTGATATTTTATTTTTACCTGTTATCCCCCGAAGCATGTTTACTCTCCCATTTTTACTTGTTCATTCTTACTTACTTTCCACTGTATATTTTATAACTGCACGTGCTTATTTGGTGGTCTGGTCCTAGCCTCGTCACTACTTCACCCAGGTTAGGCTAGGCACTTAATCAGCAAATATGGTCGGTTTTGTTAATACTATACTCTGTACTCTTTTCTGTAGACACCAGTATTGTAGACTTCGGACCGCGGTGGTATTGCTGATTTTAGCTCATCAGTCGACCCGAGGTAGTCCTGCAGGCCTCTGCAGTGCTTGACATCTTCTTCTATCTACTATTCATGTTTCTTTCATGCATTTACTGAGACACTGTTGTATATATTTCTTTTTAATTTTTATTTGTAGTATTCTTAGACCGTCTGTGAAACTGTGACACCATCTCTGGATAGTCGTCAAACAATTGTATTAGATAATCATGTTCAGATAGCTTATTATTTTTTATCCGTTTACGTTATTTCCGCTATTTAAATATTATTTCTTCTTAACTGTTAAAGGATATAAAATGGTAAAAAGGTAAATTGTTCAAATTATTGGCTTGCCTAGCTCATATTGGAAGGCGCCATATGACTCCCGAGAGTGGAAAATCCTTGTGGTGACGTGCTTCTTCACCAAGAAATTGATTTTTTATCTCGAAATTCGAAAAAACTCCAAAATTACGAAATCCTTCCGTACAAATGGATTTTAGGCAAATGGACACCTAGGCCCCCCATTTAACTATCATCCTTTCATGAATGGCCCAGATTCTTCAAACATTTGCGAAAAATGCGTGAGATGAGAGGAAAACGCATAGAATCGAGTTATAGTGATGAGGGGGACCATGGATACGTGAAACGCCAAAAAATTGACTTTCTCGGCGGGTTTAGGGTGGCTGGGCGCAGCAGAAGTGAGATAGAGAGGGGTGGATGCGGCTGATAGGTTTAGGGCTTGAAGCGTTATAATTTTGTTTATATTTGCTTGAGGAAAAGGATATGAGCCAATGGATTAGACAAAATTGGTGGCTAGGATTTTATACTAAAAACGGCGCTGGTCGCGGTTTAACAGGATCTGGTTGGGTAGGGAATTTGGTGAGCTGGGTAAAGGAGTGGGTTGCGCAGATTTAGACCATGTCTTGACCGAAATTGGGCCAAATATTTGGGTTTTCTTCAATTCCTAAGGTCCATTGACTAATAAACCCAATTTCTTGAACTATATAAAAAAAATAAAACAAATTCCAATAATTAAATAAAATATATCATACTATGAAACCATTTCTTAAGTGTCAATTTTATACGAATTAGTATATTCAAAGTAAAAGTGAAAAATCGTGGTAAAAACAAAAACTATGGCTATAAAATATTAATAACATAAACTAAATAGAAACAAGGTAAAAAGCTATATATATATATATATATATATATATATATATATATATATATATATATATATATATATATATATATATATATATATAATATTTGTATTATTTTAGTTTTTTGTGCCTTAAAAATAGAATTAAAATTAGTAATAGTAAAATCTTATAGAAATAAACTCAAATAAATATCCTACAAATACTAGGATTATTAAAGGTGATTCTAATGCGTAGGTAAAAAATTACATGTCTACACTAACACCTCAAGCTAAGGTTAGACCAAACACTTACCACGATGCCACGAACACAATTCAAGCATCAACTACCGTTTTACCTCTTGATTCCACCATCAATTCCCTTGTATCTAGCCACAAGTCACTTAACTATATCATAAATGCTAAATGAATCAATTTTAATGCATGAAAAAAGGGTTTATAAACTTTTTCCCAAAAAGTAAAAAATCGATCCCTGGCCTGCTTGGTCCAAACCTGAAATTCAGACCAAAATCCGATTATCCATTCACCCCGAACCAGGAAATTTAATTGGTTTTAGAATCCGACCTCAATTTGAAGTCCAAATCTCCAAATTTTAATATTCTTAAGTATTACTCAAAATTTCTAATTCCACCGTAAAGACCATAGATTCTAGGATGAAATGTTGTCAAAAAAAGTTAAGGAGGGAAAAAATGAGTTTAAGATCACTTACTAATATTTTGGAGAAGAAAGAGTGTTTGGAAAATTGCCTCATATCAAAAAGATATTAAATTGAAACACGTCATTAATCTATCCATATCAAAAAAGACTTATTTCTTCCTTCTACTACACCACTCTATTATGGAGCTTACGGTGTAGTCAATTGAAACGTAATTTTATTCTGATAAGTAACAAACAAACTCTTTAAAGAGGTGCTCGCCACTATAATCAAATTGCAATAACTTAATATGTTTTTTTGGTACTTCTCATTTTCAAGTCTTACAAGCCTTGAATTACTTAAGTCATTAAGACTTACTATGCATCAAGTAAACATATTAATATTTTGAGTAATCATTTATGAACGTCACAAAAATATTCAAAACTATTTCTTACCAGTATGTTCATTTAACCATACAAATTATAAGGGATTCATTCTAGCTTATCACTACCTTTATTTTCTTTTGAAGGGAGACAACTTTTAGTCAAATTTCCTTCCAAACAGGATCTACAAGTTGGTAGTGCCTCTTACTTTCAATGAACGTTAAGGTACATCCTTGACCAATTTGAAATCCTATCCAAATAATATGAATTAGACAAAAGCGCATAGATAAGTTTTACTCAATTTTGAAGAACATATTCTCTTATGAAACAGACTATTATTGTTCTGTTCAGGAGAGACATTAATATAAAATAACAAGATCATGCATTCATGTACCACAATAGATAAAATGTTTATCAAGCTCAATAACTCAAGAGTTATTCGAAAATAAAACAAATATCCATCTCTTATTTTTTCCATAAATCGAAATTAAATTCATTCTAATAAAAAATACATATATTTCATCCTTTAAATTAATGTCTTATCACTAAAAGAAATTTTTTATAATTAATATGACAAATTGCACAAAGCATTATGGAGTTGAGATAAAAATATTAAATAGATCATAATAATGCAAAATACTGAATAGTAAAGTTAAGATTGCATTCAACATTAATATAACTATATGTATCTTGAATAATAAATTTTAATGGGAAAATAATCATTCATGCAAAGTATATTATATAATGCAAGAATTATACAATCCAAAAATAAATAGAACCAACTCAGATGGAGAGTATATTATTATTTTCAGTTAACTGTATAAACGTTTAGTACGAAAATTTTAAACGCACTACACATATATGTCATGCATCTTGAATAGCAATTTCGATGAGAAAAGAACTACTCATGCAACATACATATGTAATGCCAGATTATTCACTCCAATAATTAAAATAGACCCAACTCAGATGGAGGTATACTGTTAATTTAAGTCAAGTGAGCATCATAATTAATAGCTCTAGTTCCATTGATCCAACATGTATACTCAAATGGAGAGTAAGTACACGATATTAATTACTAGTATTTCACGTAGTGAGCTTACAATAAATTTATCCGATAAGGAGAAAGACCTAAAGTCAATGTGCAAATTTATTATTCACTTGAAATTAATAGTGGAAGACCATAAAAATATAATTCTATCACCGCTTAATCATGATTGTATTTTAGTTACAAAATGGATTCACCCCTTTAAATTCAGATAGAAAGTTCAATAATTAATATATCCAATAAGTTCATAATAAGTATATTTGATATGAAGGAAGACCTAATGTCAATGCATAAATTTATTATCTCACTATAAATAAAAAATGGAGACCATATGGGTTAATTCTTATCACCACTTTACCACAACCAAGAACCTTTCTCTGAGGATTAAGTTTCATAATGAAAATAAATGCTCAACACCCTATTTAAATAGTCTTAAAACACTAAAATTAATATTTTTCACTATACATTGCTCACTAGGCTATTTTTGATAAACTGTTACGACCCGGATTACCCACCCTCGGGAGTCGTGATGGCGCCTACTAGTGAGAGCTAGACAAACTAATCTTTAACTACTTACCTTATTACCAAATTACTTCTTTTAGCAATTAAAAATGTGATAACATGAAAATTGAGGAACTTTAGATAATTAAGCAAAAAATAACAATTAAACACCTAAAATCTGCGAATGTTATAGTTACTTAAGTCTTAATCACTCAAACCCGGTGTAACAGTGTCACAGACTGTCTAAGATTTACTCTGTACAAGGTATGAAGAAATAATAGTACAATGATTCTGAATAAGGAAAATGAAACAGGAAATAGAGATAGAAGGAGACGTCAGGGCCTGCAGACGCCTGCAGGTCTACCTTGGATCTCCGGGTGGATTGAAGGAAGCCCTCCAACTAATATTGTTGTTCGATACCTGTATTTGTGCAAAAGAGCACATAATATAGTATCAACACAATCCATCCCATGTGCTGGTAATATCTCCGAGAATTGGGCCACATTGAAAGTAATCTCTCCAAGAATTCGGCCACATTGAGAGTAGTCTCTCCAAGTATCGGCCCATGAAAGTAATCTCTCCTATATGTCAGGCAAGGATGAGTACTCATCCCTTCACACCCCAAGATTGACCTACAAAAAATGACAAAAGAAGAAAAGCACAAGAAAAGAGGAAGAAATTTGCGTCAATGCTTCCAAGTCATCAAAAATGGATGCAAAGTGGCTTGCAATAATGAGAATTGATATTCACGATTGGAGCATGCAGCCATATATATAGATGTCAGGGACTGCTTGCAAGAGTATATTAACGATGTGGGAACTACGACAGTTCATATTCGAAGCGAATTCGGACTCGGTTAAAAAGGCAATTCGAAACAGATTTGGACTCCTTATCCAATTAGTTCGGTGAGGGAACAACGAAAGTGATTAAATCCTCCGTGCCAAAGTTGGATTTGGTAAAGCAATTCTATTCTCGGTTGGATCCTACCTTTTGCTAGAGACCTTTCGTATTATGTGTTCTCTTTTGTGTTAAAGTGAGGTATATATGGCTTTTGTGAGGAAGTGGTAGATGATTTGTAGTCAGGTGTTATGAATGTTTCATATTTGTTTAGTTAATACTTAGCATTTATGTTAACGAAAGGCTTCAATTGCAAGGCTTGGATATGACGTTGACTTTGGTGCATAAATGTGGCCATTTGTTTGAATTAATTTATTCAAGGAGACTAGTTTAAAAGCAATATTCGTCATTGCATGTTCAGTAGTTCTGAAGCTTGGAGATAATTCAATTATGTGAAAATTGATTTTTCTTATTTAAGCTACCATCTAAAGGATATATGTTTACATTAAGTCATATTTCAAGCCTGGTTTTGAGGTTTGTCACAATTATTTAGACTTCAAACAAGTCTTGAAATAGGAGGCATTTGTAGGTATATAAATTTTATTAAAATTAAATCCATAAAAAAATTGGATTATATTTTAAAGTCAAGATATATTAGTCCAAATCTATGGGCTAATATAACTGAATTAATTATATAAGTCCAATACATGTGGGTTAAATAAATAAGTTTTAATTCATTGGGCTAGCCCATTTAATTGGGCTAAAGTGATGAGCCCATTTCATTAAGCGCAAGATGTCATCTTCCTAGAGGCCCAGTTTGATGCCACGTGTCAAATGACATGGCACACCAAGTCAAGCGGAAGAGCCAATAGGACCATGCCATGTGTCAAAACGACAAGGCATGCCCAGTCACACCAAAATGCCAATTAAATTGTGCCACGTGCGCAAGTGACATGTTATGGCTAATCAAATGCGGCCATGGCATACTTCAATTTGATTGGTCGGAAAGAGTTTGTTCTTATCATAACTCTTCCCTCCCACAACTATAAATAGGGGTCTTTATAACTCAGAAAATAAACCAGAAGTTATAATAAGAAGCGAGAGAGCTCGTGGATCAAACACTCCAAATTCCTCCACAAGTTTCAAGCTTCAAGAAATCAAGTTCAAGTTCAAGAACGAACAATAGATCAAGTATTCAAGCTCAAGAACGAAGAACAATTTAATTATTCAAGATCAAGAGTGAAGTCAAATCAAATACAAGGCGTTCAAGATCAAGACTACTTGTCCGTGATAAAATTCATGGCAAGAATCAAAGTGTTCGCGACGGATAAATCAAATTCAAATTCAAGCTCAAGCTCAAAGGCCCTTGAATTCATACTAGAAAAATAGAATCAGAGGAATCATAGAGATTGTACACTCAAATATTCGAAATAAAATACTACGACTGTTGTAATATTTTTCGGCCTTGATTATATTTTTTCGACGCAAATTTATTATCTAATATATCACTTAATATATTGTTATGAACCAACACAATACAATAATGTCATACAAGTTGTTATAGGGCTGAGAAGAGCTTTTGGGTAGAGAAAAAATGGGCCAAGTTAATTTGGGATGCATGTTGTGATGTATTATTATATGTAGCGAAAGCAATTCCAGTATCAAAATCACATGTAATCTAGACAACTAGCATAAATAGAATTTTACGGGTTACCTCTTGAAGCGTGAACAGAACTCTTTTATCACGTGAGCCTCCACTTCCACAGCAACTCAATGAATTCTCCACCACCCACGATCACGATCTCTGAACGTTCCACGGTCTTCTATTGTGTTATCCAAATAGTACCCGAAAATAGTAATTTTGTGTGGGCGAAATTTTTCTAGGAAAATAGGCTGAAAATTTCGGCCACAATGACTACTTATTTCTAGGTGGAAAACCTTATGTATTTATAGCACAAGTTTTAAGGGTTAAAATCCTTTTTTAAAACCTGTTAGGTTTTCTTTTCCTCCAGAAAAAGAATTCCTTTATATCCTATTATCTAGGCACAACAGGGACCACACAATTTAATTAACAAAACTTCCAATTATGGAATTAATTTATAATTTTCGACATTAATATATACCATAGTTAATTGCGAATCATTCCACTAAAAATTCGTAATTGCGCTCCTTGTTCAATTTCGAAATTCATCCATTAAATCTTATTTAAATCCCCATGTTAAGATTCAGATACTAATTAATTAAATTAAATTACTGACGATTTAATTTATTGATTATTTCCTTTAGACTTTCGCTTAACTTACTTTATGTGTCAGATACGAAATTCACCGGTCGGGTTTACACATGAAAACTCATAAGCTTTCATAAAGGCGTATCATCAATCTCTAAACCAAGACATTGATTTCATCAACTAACTATTACTTCGCCAATGTATATTATTATTATCCAATTTACCAGGCATATTGACCCACGAAAGAATCTTGCCTTTTAATAAATCAAAACAATAATAATATACACAACTAATAATAATTATATCAAGATTAAGAGTATACGTGCATTTAATGGCTAGAGAATTTATTTTATTAATTCAGTATAAAATACTTATATCTACTTGGCCCGTTCAATATATACAAAATGTACTAGCACAAGAAGTTAGAATTAAACTATTTCCATAATCAAGATAAATTATATTTAATCTTAATCTACAATTATTCCTCATGATTTGTCCCATTTTATCATTAGATTGTGTCACGACCCTAGTTCACCAATCGTGAACCTGTCATGACGGCACCAAGTCTTCACGACTAGGTAAGCTTGACACATTGCGAAAATTCTACAGTCTTTGCGGAAACAATAATATAAAACATAAATGACGTAAGATAATGTGTAGATTACCGCCTCGCACATACATGTCAACTCAATATAACATAAAAACCTCCAAGACTCGGAAATCCACGGGCAACACAGGCTAAGAGTAAACATACTACAGTGGTCTAACATCCCGAAGTATCTAAATCAAATGAGAATGCGAAAGAAAACTATTATCTATAGGTAGAATAGAGGAAGACTCGTCGGCTCTGCGGATGCGCCAGATGCACACCTCAAGCCTCCAAAGCAACTCCAAATCCCTAATAGCGCGCATGACCATATGTACCTGGATCTGCACAACAAAAGTGTGCAGAAGAGTAGCATGAGTACACCACAGCGGTACTCAGTAAGTGCCAAGACTAACCTCGATGGAGTAGTGACGAGGAAGGTCGAGGCCCTACTGAGAAGTACATAAGAAATAATGAAAAAATAAATAAATAAATAGTGGAAGGAAATAAATCTGAATATACAACAAGACAATGATTACAAACAGAGCGGCTACAATTACCAACTACAAACACAACGCAAATCACTTTACAAACAGGATCTCTACATGGAGCTCCGGGAATCGAACCCACAGTCCACCTTATCAATATCATAGGATCTCCGAGAATTGAACCCGCAGTCCTTCATACCAATATTAGAGGATCTCCGGGAATTGAACCCGCAGTCCTTTATATCAAATATCAGGGGGATCTCCCAGGAATTGAACCCGTAGTCCATCATACCAATAACAAGGGATCTCCGGGAATTGAGCCCTCAGTACTTTATATCAATATCAGGGGGATCTACCGGGAATTGAACCCATAGTCCATCATACCAATAACAAGGGGATCTCCCGTGAATTGAACCCGTAGTCCCAAACGCAAACACTTCACAACAAGTCAATAATTAACATAAGGAACCAAATATAGCAACACCGTCAAGGTCTATGCCTAGCATGCTCACAAAGAGGGCAGGTAATTGAAATTTAATCAGATAGATCAAATGAATTACTAACATACTTTTCCTAAGCCAAACAAGTGAAATTACATTTTTAGCAGTTAAGTACACGAAGAAACCCAGTCTAAATAAGTCAAGTAAGGTGAATTTTCGACAAGTAGCACAAGTACACGCCCGTCACCTCACGCACAAGGCCCTTAAGCAACAATTAATATATCCTAAGGGGAGAGGTCACCCACACAAGGTTAGACAAGCCACTTACCTCGA
The DNA here is from genome assembly GCA_034376525.1 of Nicotiana benthamiana. NCBI lineage: Eukaryota > Viridiplantae > Streptophyta > Magnoliopsida > Solanales > Solanaceae > Nicotiana > Nicotiana benthamiana. The sequence continues at coordinate 828,279 of CM067330.1, read as the reverse complement.
ATTGGTACAAAACCGCTAAGAAACAATGCCCTTGCCACGAGTACCCGACTACGAGTGGCCCAAATCCATTCAAACCAATTACATAACGTAAATAACATCGAAAGTAACTAATTACAATGTTAAAATTGAAGTTAAGGCGCAAAAATAGGTGAAATGACCAAAATGCCCCTCAGGCCAACGTCTCGGAATCAAATTATTTTTATATTTTCAGAAACCTCGTACTCTCACGAGTCTAACCATATAAAAATATCCCAAATCGGAGGTCAAATGCCCCTTCAGATCATCAAAGTTAGGTCTAAGAATTTTACCCCAATTTTCATTCAAAAATCGAAATTGAAGGTTGGATTTGAGATTAGATTAATGTGTTTTAGTCATAAAAGAGTAGAGAATCGTTACCCAGTGATTTCCTTTGAAAACCTTCGAATTGCTCCCCAATCCGAGCTCTCTAACCTTGAGTTTTGGTAAAAATGGAAGAAGGGTTCGTTTTGAAATGTTTATATTTTGCCAAGTGATTTGCTCTATGCGATCGCATGAAATGGAATGCGATCGCGTAGAAGGAAGTCTGAAGACCGTGAAAATGAACTATGCGAACGCATACTAAGGAGTGCGATCGCAGAGAAGAACCAAACGGGGATATGCGATCACAGAAAGTTTAATGTGATCACATTGAAGGAAAAAAGGCCCAGCTCTAAGGACTCTATGCGATCGCAGGAGAGTCTATGCGATCGCTTAGAAGGATTTGTCTGCAAACACCAACATCAGAAATCTGCAACACTTTAAGTTCTGGAATTGCTCCGTTGAGCATCCGAAACACACCCGAGGCCCCCAGGACCTCAACCAAACCTACGAACACATCCCACAACATCATTTGGACTTGTACTAATCCTTACACCACCTAAAACATTGCCGGAAACACGAATTAAGCAATGACTCAAAACCTTTCCAAAGCACGTCCGAATGACCTGAAAATTTGCAGACATATCCTAAATCACCTAACGAAGCCGCTGAAACTCTCGAAATTCCATTCCGACCCTCGGATCAAAAATTCACTTTCGGACAAGAACTTAAAATTTCTAACGTTTGGCATTCATAGCTTAATTGAGCTATGGACCTCCAAAATACATTTCGAACACACTCCCCTCCCCAAAATCACCTAACGGAGCTAACGGAACGATCGGTTTTCCATTCCGAGGTTGTCTTGCCACAGTTCTGATTACGGACCATTTCCAACACTTAAGCTCTCATTTAGGGACTAAGTGTCCCAAAACACTCCGAACTCTATTACCGAACATCCCGGCAAACCAAAATAGGAGAAATGAACTTAGAGGAAGAAGAATATGGGAAACGGGGCATAAATTCCAAAGACGACCGGCCGGGTCGTCACATCCTCCCACACTTAAACATTCATTTATCCTCGAACGAGCATAGAGAACATACCTGAAGTAGCAAAAAGATGAGGCTATCGGCTGCGCATATCCCGCTCGGTCTCCCAAGTTGCCTCCTTGGCCGGCTGATCCCGCCACTGCATCTTACTGAAGCTATATCCTTTGACCTGAGCTTTCGAACCTGTCTATCTAATATTGCCACTGGCTCCTCAACTTAGGACAAGCCATTGTCCAACTGGACTGAAGTGAACTCCAACACGTGAGACGGGTCACTATGATACCTCCAAAGCATCGAAACATGAAATACTGGATGAACCCCGGTCAAACTGGGAGGTAAAGCGAGCTTATAGGCAACCTTTCCAACCTGCCTCAAAATCTCAAATGGACCGATGTACCTCGGGCTCAACTTTCCTTTCTTTCCAAACCTCATGACACCTTTCATAGGCGAGACCCAAAGCAAAACCCACTCACCAACCATAAATGAAACATCACGAACCTTTCGGTCCGCATAACTCTTCTGCATGGACTGAGCCACATAGAGTCTATCCTGAATAACCTTAACCTTCTCTACCGCATCCTGAACCAAATCAGTGCCCAATAACCTGGCCTCGCCCGGCTTGAACCAACCCACCGGGGATCTGCATCTCCTACTGTATAAGGCCTTATAAGGCGCCATCTGAATACTGGACTGATAACTGTTGTTGTATGCAAACTCCGTCAATGGAAAGAACTGATCCCAAGACCCTCTAAACTCAATCGTGCACGTACGGAGCATATCCTCAAGAATCTGAATAGTGCACTCGGACTGTCCGCCCGTCTAAGGGTGAAAGGCTGTGCTCATGGTCACCCGAGTACCCAACTCAGGCTGGACGGTTCTCCAGAACCGTGATGTAAATACTGAACCCCTTTCTGAGATGATAGAAACTGGAATGCCATGCAGACGGACAATATCCCTGATATAAATCCCCGCTAACCGCTCCGCGGAGTAAGAAGTGCACACTGGAATGAAATGAGCGGACTTGGTCAGCCAATCCACAACAACCCAAATAGAATCAAACTTCCTCACCGTCAGAGGAAGGCCAGTCACAAAATCCATGGTGATATTCTACCATTTCCACTCCGGAATCTCCATCTGCTGGAGTAACCCTCCCGGTCTCTAATGCTCAGCCTTTACCTGCTGACAATTGAGGCATCTAGCCATAAACTCTAAAATGTCCTTCTTCATCCGCCTCCACCAGTAATGCTGCCTCAGATCCTGATACATCTTCGTGGCACTCGGATGGATGGAATACTGCGAGCTACGGGCTTCGGTCAATATCAACTGCCAAATACCATCGACATCGGGCAAACAAATCCGACCCTGCATCCTCTATACCCCGTCATCTCCAATAGTCACATCCCTAGCATCGCCATCCTGAACCGTGTCCCTGAGGTCAAGCAAATAAGGATCATCATACTGTCGCTCCCTGGTATGATCAAACAATGAAGACCAAGAAACTACACAGGCTAGAACCCGACTGGGCTCCGAAAGGTCCAACCTCACGAGCTGTCTGGCTAAGGCCTGAACATCCATCACTATAGGTCTCTCTGCAGCTGGTAGATATGCCAAACTCCCCAAACTTTCCGCCCTGCGACTCAAGGCATCGCCTACCACATTGGCTTTGCCCAGGTGATAAAGAATAGTAATATCATAATCCTTCAGTAGCTCCAACCATCTCCAAGTTCAGATCCTTATGCTTGAATAAGTGTTGCAAACTCCGATGATCAGTATAAATCTCATAAGGCACACTATACAAATAATGACGCCAGATCTTTAATGCATGAACAATAGCAGCTAACTCAAGGTCATGGATAAGATAATTCTTTTCATGCACCTTCAACTGTCTGGACGCGCAGGCAATCACCCTACCGTCCTGCATCAACACCGCTCCAAGTCCAACTCGCGAGGCATCACAATAAACCGCATAGGACCCTGAACTAGTAGGCAAAATCAGAATAGGGGCTGAAGTCAAAGTCGTCTTGAGCTTTTGGAAGCTTGCCTCACACTCGTCCGACCATTAAAAAGGAGCACCCTTCTGGGTCAATCTAGTCATAGGAGATGCAATCAACGAGAACCCCTCCATAAAATGGCGGTAATACCTCGCCAGGACAAGGAAACTTCGGATCTCTATAGCTGAGGAGGGCCTGGGCCAACTCCGCACGACCTCCACCTTCTTTGGATCTACCCGAATGCCCTCACTCGATACTACGTGGCCTAGAAATGCCACAGAACTCAACCAAACTCACAATTATAAAACTTTGCATATAATTTCTTTTCTCTCAGGGTCTGAAGCACTATCCTCAGGTGCTACTCATGATCTTCCCAGCTCCGGGAGTATACAAGAATATCATCTATGAAAACAATGACAAATGAGTCGAGATAGGGCATGAATACACTGTGCATCAAATGCATAAAAGTTGTTGGGGCGTTGGTCAGCCCAAATGATAAGACAAGGAACTCATAATGACCATACCGAGTCCTGAAAGCAGTCTTCGGGAAATCTGGCTCCCGAATCTTTAGCTGGTGATAGCCTGAGCAGAAACCAATCTTAGAAAACACATGTGCGCCCTGAAGCTGGTCAAATAGATCATCAAGACGAGGCAAAGGATATCAGTTCTTCACTGTGACTTTGTTCAACTGACGATAATCGATACACATGCACATAGAACCATCCTTTTTCTTCACAAACAATACAGGAGCACCCCATGGTGAAACATTGGATCGAATGAAACCCTTATCAAGCAATTCCTGTAACTAATCCTTCAACTCCTTCAATTCAAGAGGAGCCATACGGTAAGGAGGAGTAGATATGGGATGAGTGCCCGACAACAAATCAATACCAAAATCAATGTCCCGATCGGACGACATGCCCGGAAGATCAGCTGGGAACACATCAGGAAAATCCCGTATTATTAGGACAGAGTCAACAGAAGGGGTATCAGCACTAACATCTCTCACACAGGATAAATACGCAGCACACCCCTTCTCAACCATACGGTGAGCTTTATGAAAAGATGTAACTCTACTGGGAGTGTGATCAAAAGTACCACTCCACTCAATACGAGGAATACCTGGCATAGCCACCGTCACGGTCTTAGCGTGACAATCAAGAATAGCATAATGGGGTGACAACTAGTCCATGCCCAAGATAATATCAAAATCTACCATATCAAGTAATAAAAGATCTGCCCTGGTCTCAAAACCACGAATAGTAACCAAACATGACCGATACACACGGTCCACAACAAGAGAATCTCCCACGGGAGTGGAAACATAAACAGGAGAGCTCAACGCCTCTCGGGCTATACCCAAATGCGGAGCAAAATAAGATGACACATAAGAATAAGTAGAGCCTGGATCAAATATAACCGATGCCTCTCTGCTACTAACCAAAATAATACCTGTGATAACAAAATCAGAGGCGACAGCCTCGACATGATCTGGAATGGCATAAAATCTGGCTCGGCCCCTGCCTCGAGGGTGGCCTCTATCTCCGCGATCCCCACCTATGGCTGGCTGGGTAGGTGGGGTGGCAGCTGGAGCTAGAATAATGGCCTGCTGGCCCTGTGGAGCATGTTGGGGCTGTGGAGTCTGAGAAGGCACACCCCCACCACGTCTGGGGCACTCTCTAACCAAGTGGCGGGTATCCTCGCACTCATATGGCTGACTGGATCCACCGCTGCTGGACTGCCCTCTGGAGTTGCCCTGCGCAAAAGGCACACTAGAAACCGGGGGTGCATAATAAGGCTCCTGAGATCTGGGAGGAGCTGGAGTACCAATGAGTGAAGGAAGAGCTGAGTGAACTGGGCGACCCATATAGCCCCTACCATAGACGTCCTGCTCCTGAAGTACGGGCACCAGAAAAATGACCAGACTCTCGAGACCTCTTGGCCTCTCTCTCCTCTCGCTCCCTGGCATGCATACCCTCTATCCTCCTGGCTATACTCACCACCTGCTGATAGGGTATATCCATCTCCAACTCTCGCGCCATGCCAGACCTGATGGAAGGAATAAGACCATCGATAAAACTGCGAACCCTCTCACGAACTGTAGCCACCAATGCAGGTGCATGCCTGGCCAATCTCGTATAACGAATGGCATACTCTGAGACAATCTTAGGGCCCTGGCGCAAGTGCTCAAACTCCGCGCGCCATGCATCTCGGAGGCTCTGGGGAACAAACTCCCTCTGAAACATATCTGAGAACTGAGTCCAAGTCAGGGAGGCAGCCTCATCCAGATTGTCTAACTCAAAGGCGCGCCAATAGTCATAGGCAGCTCCCCGAAGCTGGAAAGCTGCAAAAGAGACCCCACTAGAAGCAGTGATACCCATAGTGTAAAAATGCGATTGACAATCCTCCAGAAACCCCAAGGCGTCATCGGTAGTCAGCCCGCTGAAAATAGGAGGGTCATACTTCTTGAACCGCTCCAATCTGCGTTGCTCATCCTCCGAAGTAGGTGTCCCATCCTCGGGTTGAACTGGTACTGCAGGCTGGGCACGAATAACATCTGGAATCGGTCCTATATGCACCCTCTGCTCTCGGGTGCGTGCTGAAAGAGTCTGGGCTCCTCCCCCGGCCTGGGACATAGCTGCAGGAAGTGGAAGTATCCCGGCCTGCGACAGAGTGGTATACATACTCATAAACTGTGCCAACGCCTCCTGAACAGCTGGAGTAGTAGTGGTTGTGGGCGTCTCTGGTGCCTGAGTCCTGTTTGGGTTTGCTGGTGGCACCTCGGCGGCTGTTCGTGCAGGTGCTCTAGCTGCACCCCGCGCACGTCCACGACCCCTGCCCCGGCCCCTGCCTCTAGCGGCTGCAGGAGGGGGTGCGGGTGCCTTATCGTCTCAGGTCGTGCGTGTCCTCTCCATATGTGAGAGAACAGGAAAACAGGAGTTTAGAATCGAGGTCAAGAACATAGCACGACAAGAATTCAAATGAAGTGACATTTTTCCTAAACAGTTACATAGCCTACCGTAGATAAGTACAGACGTCTCCGTACTGATCAATAAGACTCTAAATAACCGGCCTGTGTTCCGTGACTTCTATAAACCTAGAGCTCTGAAACCAACTTGTCACGACCCTAGTTCACCAATCGTGAACATGTCATGACGGCACCCAGTCTTTGCAACTATGTAAGCCTGGCACATTGCGAAAATTTGACAGTCTTTGTGGAAGAAATAATTTAAAACATAAATGACGTAAGATAATGTATAGAGTGCCGCCTGGAACATACATGTCAACTCAATATAACATAAAAATCTCCAAGACCCGGAAACCCACGGGCAACATAGGCTAAGAGTAAACATACTACAGTGCTCTAACATCCCGAAGTATCTAAATCAAATGAGAATGCCAAAGAAAACTATAAACTACAGGTAGAATAGAGGAAGGCTCGTCGGCTCTGCGGGCGCGACAGATGCACACCTCAAGCCTCCAAAGCAACTCCAAATCTCTAATAGCGCGCCTGACCATATGTAACTGGATCTGCACAACAAAAGTGTGCAGAAGTGTAGCATGAGTACACCACAGCGGTACTCAGTAAGTGCCGAGCCTAACCTCGATGGAGTAGTGACGAGGAAGGTCGAGGCCCTACTGAGAAGTACATAAGAAATAATGAAAAAAATAAACAGTAGGAAGGAAATAAATCTGAATATATAACCAGACAGTGATTAAAAACAGAGCAGCTAGAATTACACACTAAAAACACAACACAAATCACATTACAAACAGGATCTCTACATGGAGCTCCGTGAATCGAACCCCCAGTCCACCTTATCAATATCCGAGGATCTCTGGGAATTAAACCCGTAGTCCTTCACACCAATATCAGAGGATCTCACAGAATTGAACCCGCAGTCCTTTATATTAATAACAGAGGATCTTCATGAATTGAACCCGCAGTCCTTTATATCAATATCAGGGGGATATCCCGAGAATTGAACTCGTAGTCCATCGTACCAATAACAAGGGATCTCCGGGAATTGAACCCGCAGTCCTTTATATGAATATCAAGGGTATCTGCCAGGTATTGAACCCGTAGTCCATCATACCAATAACAAGGGGATCTCCCAGGAATTGAACTCGTAGTCCCAAACGTAAACACTTCACAACAAGTCAATAATTAACAGAAGGAACCAAATATAGCAACAGCGTCAAGGTCTATGCCTAGCATGCTCACAATGAGGTCAGGTAATTGCAATTTAATCAGATAGATCAAATGAATTGCTAACATACTTTTCCTAAGCCAAACAAGTGAAATTGCATTTTTAGCAGTTAAATACACGAAAAAACACAGTCTAAATAAGTCAAGTAAGGTGAATTTTCGACAAGTATCACAAGTACACGCCCGTCACCTCGCGCACAAGGACCTTAAACAACAATTAATATATCCTAAGGGGAGAGTTTCCACACACAAGGTTAGGCAAGCCACTTACCTCGACTTGGTACAAAACCGCTAAGAAACAATGCCCTTGCCACGAGTATCCGACTCCGAGTGGCCCAAATCTATTAAACCAATTACATAACGTAAACAACATCGAAAGTAACTAATTACACTGTTAAAATGAAAGTTACGGCGCGAAAATAGGTGAATAATAAACCTCGTACTTTCATGAGTCTAACCATATAAAAATCTCCAAAATTGGAGGTCAAATGCCCCTTCAAATCATCAAAGTTAGGTCTAAGAACTTTACCCCAATTTTCATTCCAAAATCGAAATTGAAGGTTGGATTTGAGATTAGATTAATGGGTTTTAGTCATAGAAGAGTAGAGAATTGTTACCTAGTGATTTCCTTTGAAAAACCTTTGAAATTGTTTCCCAATCCGAGCTTCCTAACCTTGAGTATTGGTAAAAATGGAAGAAGGGTTCGTTTTGAAATGTTTATATTCTGCCCAGTCATTTGCTCTATGCGATCGCGTGAAATGGAATTCTGAAGGCCGTGAAAATGAACTATGCGAACGCATACAAAGGAGTGCGATCGCAGAGAAGAACCAAACGGGGATATTGGATCGCAGAAGGTTTAATGCGATCGCATTGAAGGAAAATGGGCCCAGCTCTAAGGACTCTATGCGATCGCAGGAGAGTCTATGCGATCATATAGAAGGATTTGTCTGCAACACCAACAACAGAAATCTGCAACACTTTAAGTTCCGGAATTGCTCCATTGAGCATCCGAAACACACCCGAGGCCCCTGGGACCTCAACCAAACCTACGAACACATCCCACAACATTATTTGAACTTGTACCAATCCTTAAACCACTTAAAACAACGCCGGAAACACGAATTAAGCAATGATTTGGACTTAGAAATTTCAAAACTTAACCAAACTCGCTTCCGACTCAAAACCTATCCAAAACATGTTTGAATGACCTGAAAATTTGCAGACATATCCTAAATCACCTAACGAAGCCACTGCAACTTCGTAATTCTATTCCAACCCTCGGATGAAAAATTCACTTTCAGACCAGAGCTTCAAATTTCTAACTTTCAGCATTCATAGCCTTATTGTGCTACGGACCTCCAAAATACATTCCGAACACGCTCCCCACCCTGAAATCATCTAACAGAGCTAATGAAACCATCGGTTTTCCATTTCGATGTCGTCTTGATACAATTCTGATTACGGACCATTTCCAACACTTAAGCTCTCATTTAGGGACTAAGTGTCCCAAAACACTCCGAACTCTATTACTGAACATCCCGGCGAACCAAAATAGCAGAAATGAACTTAGGCGAAGCAGAAAATGGGAAAACGAGGCATAAATTCCAAAGACGACCGGCCGGGTCGTCAGAGATTGTGAAGTCAAACTTTATACTTATAAGAACCGATGATTTCATCTTTCGTGTCTAAGCTAAACTTTATACACTAAATCATCTAGTATATAAGCAAAGGACAAAGATTAATATATGATGTATTTAAATTTTTATTAAAATTGAATAAACAATTATATCCAATCAAATTCATGGTTAATAGTATATATCCCAACAATCTCCCTCTTAGATTCTTAACTATAACTATTGTCAAAATATACTATTTGTAAAAGGATAATTAATATGATATGCCCCAACAATCTCCCACTTAGACTCATAACCATGCTTCTATAACTTTCTTAGGCATTCTTTTACATGACTATTAAAAGTTATTTTTGATGTAATATTTGTCAAGTAATGATTTGTCGTAACCATCTAGTTTAGTATTAAACTTTTCAGGTGTCACGACTCGAATTCCTCACCATCGGGATTCGTGATGGCGCCTACTAGTGAAAGTTAGGCAAGCCAACCATTTGACTTATTTACCTTTTTCCCATTTAATCCTTTAACAAATAGCCAACATTAAATAAAACAAAATTTTATAAGCAGTAGACTGGAATAATATATAAATAAAGATACCAATGCCAATCAATACATAAACTACCCAAGACTGGTGTCACAAATCCACAGATTGTCTAAGAATACTACAAATAAAGGTCCGAAGGATTTATTACAGCATTGTTTTGAAAGTACATAAAAGAAACAGAATAAAAGGGAGAAGACGCCAAGGCCTGCGTACGGCTGCAGGACTACCTCAGAATATCCGAATGGATTGAAAGCAGTCACCCAAAGCTACAGTGTGTATGCTCCATTACCAGGATCTGCATACAATGCAGAGTGTAGTATCAACACAAGTGACCTCATGTGTTTGTAAGTGCCTATTTACTCTCGTCTTCACCATGAGAATCAATATAATTGGCATGGAAGTCAATACCGTGCGGCAAAGCATCACCCTTCGTGCTTTTACACTCTTCTTCACAAAATCATACACTAATACTCTCTCACCAAAATAATGCACGGCATCACCCTTTGGGCTTTAACACTCTTCTTTATCGAAACAACAATCACAAAATAATAAGGGCGAGGGAATCATCAAATTTATACTTAAATCCTGGCAAGGGAACAATAATACAACAATCATATCCCGATAAGGGAGATAATATCAAAATAATAACATCCTGACAATGGAGATAACATTAGCAATAATATCCCAACAAGGGAGACAATATCATAATCCTCTTTTCTTTTTTACATTTACTTCACAACTTGTTTCACAATTTGAGCCAATGATCTATAAGGTTTATTTGCCAATTGCACTTCCACAATCACTTTACAATTTGAGCCACTGCTCTTCAATGTTCAAATACCTATATTTCTTCCACGTGCCTTACTCAACAATAGCAATCATCACAATAAACATGAGCAATACAAATGGGGTCACATTAATCATAATATAAGACTCAAGGGCATGCTCGACACCAACGTATAGATACTCATCATCATGCCTATATATCGTACTCAACAATTAACACGTAACAAATAGGACACGACTCCTAACTGTCACACCCCTTTCTTTTAACAAACTTCACTAAACCCTTTTAAATTAATAGAAAGATTTGGTAAAGCTCAAAAGGGTTTTCAATTAGAAAGTGACAAAATTTTGTTCAAAAGGAAGTAACTCAGAATCGACACCTGACAATTTATTTTGGTGTGTCAGGTCACCGTTTTTAAAAATTATTTTTCCTTTTAAAATATTTTAGACTCTAAAACCAAATCTGCACCAGAGATTTGGGTAAGGAATTTCGATGTTAGGCATTTTCCATGTCCCGTAACTAGTACGGTTGCGCACTTGATCTAATCGGTTTTTAAAATATCCAAGTTGGGGTAAAAATAACAAAGAAAATAAAAAAAAATAAACACACAAAAGGTTCGAGGTCGTCCCTACCTAATAAAAGAAAATGAAAAGGAAAAGGAAAGAGAAGTCCTAAGCTAACCTATACCACGACTTCTCCACCATGCTCGTCAAGGTCTCCAAAATATTTACATAGTTCTTCGGGATATACCCCGGATAATAATATTTACAAACTTCACAGGGCATTCCCCGGATAAATTTAATTAACGGGTAACCTATCACCTTAAAACTAACAAAATATCTGAGACTTGCCTACTCAAACGTGATCGGCCTAAGCATACTCCTAATGAATACTAACATCGATAAAAAAGATAAAAGGAACTATGAAAGAACTAAGTAAAGGAACAATTCAACTCATGTCCATGTCTTGTTTATTAACTTTTATTTTATTAGACCGAGTCCAATATTTAAAGCATGGAGATAAAACAATTACTAATGAGCTTCGATCTTTTCCCACTCCCCCGCGGTTCAAAAAAAGATTTGTAGAGAAGAGAGAGATTTTGTTACCTTTTGATTTACCAGAAGCGGAAGAAGAATTAGTAGCATCGGGCAAGATATGCACCTCTTCAGGAATGAAAAAAAATCTATCTACTTTCATTTGGTATTTTGGTCTATGGTTGAATAATTGAAAAATGAGATTATTCAGGAATACACATTGAATGCTGAGATTACGCATTGAATTTCTGGTAGTAGATCCATAATCAAAAAAGTATTAATATGGAAATTCTATTATTTTCTAAAATTATTCATTCAAAGATTATACATCGATCTATTTTTATCTATCATTAATATTCCCAGAATTAATACAAAACTCTTTCGGCATACAAAATGCCAATCAAGTAAGGAAGAACGAATTCCAAATCACACCAGCAAAAGAGCATATGGATTGACAACGAAATAAAGGCATGGTGGATTAAAATATTATAAGAGCCATATAAATCTAGCCAACCCGCCTCACCTTTTCACTTTTCTGTATTTTGTTATATCACAACATGAACGACCAGTGGCTTAAACATTCAAATTGGTCACCTTAGAGTTAGAAAACAAAGACATCTTTAACCAAATAGTAACGACAGATACTGCAGGAATACTAAGTGATGCTCACACCAAATAATATGTCATTTTCATAATTAACTTAACATTTTCGGACCAAGCAGGGTGCAAACCAATCTTAACAGCGTTTAACACAAATGTCCTGAACCTAAACCCTGTGAATATTGTGAGATTAACATAAGCATACAAGCCAAGAAAATATGTCAATTCGGTCACTGTTAGTTCAAACTTTCATGCTTAACTTCACAAGGATTAACGTTTTCCTTTATCACTTAAGCGCAAGGATATCAAGGCACACAAACAGAGCATCAATTTCAGTTCTTAATGTGCAACCAAGTTAGCAAATGCCGTAATTCTCATTCAGATCTCAAACCAAAACTATCATGAATTCGATCTGCTTACCCGTAACAAAGTAGATCAAAAACTCAATTGGAGACCAGATTTGAAAATGTCGAAAAGATATCCATAAGAACGCGTAATAAACTCATTCACAAGCTGAACAAACCACCAGAAAGCAATTAAATAAAAAACAAATAGCCACAATCTCTACGAATCCATATTAATAATTTCTGAGGATCGATCCAAAATAAGTAGGTCAAGGCAAATAGGGAATGAACCTGTTTGGGGCGAATTTTCCTTAAATAACAGAAGGAGATTCAGTGATAATTCAACTTCAATTTCCAGAATTCAAACGAGATACAGCTTCGAAATCGGACAAAAATCTCAAACAGGAACTCGAAACGGCACTGGAATCTCGAATGCGAAGACTGACTCCAACTCGTACTTCAGTCCATTTATATGTTGTAGCTGAGATTGAAATCGAGGGAAGCAACAGATTTTATTTTTTTTAATATGTTGGAAACGAAAACAGAAATCCAAAGAAGAATCTGGAAATCCCAAAATTAAACCCTAGAACCCCTTCCTTCCGATTTTTCTCAAAATTTCTCCCCTATTTTTTTTGTCCAGTCCCCAAAATCTGAGAAACCGCCCCAATATACGGGGTCTCGAACCTTCTATACTTCCTCACCAAAAAATTGATTTTTTATTTCCAAATCCGAAAAAAAAAATTCCAAAATTCCGAAAACCTTTCATACATTTTAGACTAGGTAGATTTTTTTTTTACTTCCTAACTTTTTCCTAGGCCGCCTCTTTCGAGATTTTCAACCTAGTGGACATATTTGTTTTTACGTCATAACTTTTGCCCAGATCGCCCCTTACGATATTTTCAACCTAGCGGACTTTTTTTTGGGCTGTACACAGTTTATACTCTTGCGGGCCAGGAGTGTAGCAACATGCAGTTTAAGCTCGTGCGTCATGGAGCGTCATGACTTGCAGTTTAGGCTCGTACATCAAGGAGCATCATGACTTGCAGTTTAGGCTCGTACGTCAAGGAGCGTCATAACTTCATGGATAATACTTCTTTAAAAACTTGCCATTGATAGGGCTGATTCTCATGTCATCTACATCAACCAGCTTGTAAGCCCCACTTGAGTAAGCTTCTTGCACGACATATGGCCCATCTCATTTCTAAGTAAACTTCCCCACAGGTTTATGTGAAGTAATTATGGGTCTTCGTATTGCAAGGAGTTGAGCTCCAACTTGAAAGGATCTCGGGCCCGCTCTTTTATTGAAGGCACGAGATAATCAAGCTTGATAACATTCAAGACTCTGTTGAGCTTCCAATCTCTTTTCATCAAGAACTTCCAACTCTGCTAACCGAAGTCGAGCATTTTCTTCATCAGTGATCCCTTCTTGAATAGCCAGTCATAACGAAGGTATTTGACGCTCAAGTGGCAAGATGGCATCGACTCCATAAAAGAGTGAATAAGGAGTCGCCTATGTTGGCGTGCAGTGAGTCGTCCTATATGCCCATAGAGCTTCTTCCATACGGTCATTCCAATCTCGTTTGGATTTGGAGACAACTTTCTTTAACAAGTTGCATAGACTCTTGTTGAATGCCTCAGCTAGATCATTGGCGGCAGCATTCTACATCGAAGAGTTACGTTGCTTGAAGCCAAAGAGATCACAACTCTTGTTCATCAACCTATTATCGAATGACTTTCCATTATCCGTTATTATGTAACGAGGAATGCCAAATCGATAAATAATGTTTCTCGGATGAAACTTGCGACATTTTCCTTCTTTACTTCTTTAAGAGCAACAACTTCAACCCATTTTGTGAAGTAGTTAGTTGCAGCCAATATGTATAAGTGCCCACCAGAAGACTTTGGCAATGGTCCAACAACATCCAATCCCAGGCGTCAAATGACCAGGATGCAACAGTCATGTGCAATACTTTAAGAGGTTGATGAATAAAATTCGCATGGAATTGACAAGCCTTGCATATTCCGGCATAGTCTAAGCAATCTTTTACCATCGTTGGCCAATAATATCCCATCCTTTTTATATGGAAGTGGAGCTTTGGTCCAGACTGGTGTGACCCACATACTCCAAAATGTGCCTCTTGCAAAGCTTGGTGAGCTTCTTCTTCTTCTAGGCATCACAAGAGTACTCCCTCGAATGACCTTCTATATAGAGTATCCTTGTAGTAAAGGAAGCTAGGTGCACGACGATGGATTTCAGGTCCTTCTTCTCAGATTTTCTGAAAGTATCCCATAGCATCAGTAATCGATATGGGTTGTCTCCGTTCTTCTTTCTCAACTTTAGAAACATCAACAAGATGCTTGAGTTCGTTTTCTTCACCTTCAGCCTCATGTGGCGGCGATACTACCCATTTTTGGCAGATGGTAACTTGCGCTTGGTCAGGCAGGGCTAATGATGAAGGTAGAGCAGCTAAAGCATCAATCTTCTTATTTTCATCCCTTGGAACATGCTGAATAGTCACATCATCGAGCCACCCCATCAACTTTTTAGCGTAATCATAATATGGGCGTAGTTCATGCTTCTTGACCTCGTAACTACCCAAAAACTGATTGACCACTAACTGGGAGTCACTAAAGACTTTCAATTGCAATTGCTTCATATCAACGACCATTTCAAGCCCAAGTATTAATGCTTGATACTCAGCAACATTGTTGGAACAAAGTTGTGTCAAAGTGAGGAGTAGGGCAAGACTTCAACTTGGGGAGTGACAAATACTACGCCAGCCCCAGCTTCCCCATGATGCGCAGCACCATCAAAGTACATCTTCCATGGAGGTTGAACTTCAACGACCATTGTGTCCTAATCAGATAGTTCATCAGTTAGCTCCCAGTCATCAGGTATCGGATGATCTGCCAAGAAGTCTGCCAATGCTTGTCATTTTTACATCCTTTTAAGGTATGTACAAAATCTCGAATTGTTGAAATTGGAGGTACCATCTTGCTAGTTGATCACTAAGAACAGGTTTTGACATCACGAACTTGATAAGATTTGCTTTAGAAACAAGACGGACAACATGAGCTTGAAAGTAGTTCTTCAACTTTTGAATTGAGAAGACTAGCGCCAAACACAACTTCTCAATTGGCGAATAATTCAGTTCATTTGGTGTCATCATCCTGCTCAATTAGTAAAGAGAGTTTTCTTTCCCCTCACTATTTTCTTGGGCCAACAGTGCTCCAACAGATCTTTCTTGTGACGCGATGTATTGTATCAATGGATTTCTAGGCAAAGGGGATGCTTAGACTGGAGACTTCATCAAGTAGGATTTAATGCTCTCAAAGGCATTACTACATGCTTGGTCCTAGTTGAAAAGGACATCTTTCTTCATAAGGTGACTGAATGGTTGACACCTCCCAGCTAGGTTCGAGACAAATCTCCTAAGGTACGCTAACATTCCTTGCAGACTTTTCAATTCATGAGTATCCCGAGGCTCAGGCATTTTCAAAATGGCATCCACTTTGGCTTGATCAATTTTGATCCCTCCATGTCAAACAATGAAACTAAGGAACTTTCCAAAAGTAACTCCAAAGGCACATTTCAATGGTTTCATCCTAAGTTGGTACCTATGGAGCAATTCAAATACCATCCTCAAGTCCTCCAAGTGGTCGCCCTTCTCTCTTGATTTCACCACCAAGTCATCAACATAACATTCAACATTCTTGTGGAGACGATCATCGAAAATATTTTACATAGCCATTTGGTAAGTAGCACCAGTGTTCTTCAAGCCAAAAGGCATTAACTTGTAGCAATAAATACTCTTTGGGGTACAAAATGCAGTAAGCTCTTCATCTTTTGGTGCCATGCATATTTGGTTATAGCCCAACGAGCCATCCATGAAAGACATTGCCTCATAACCAGTGGTAGCATCGATCATTAGCTCTGGAATAGAAAGCGAAAATTCATTTTTCAGACATGCATTGTTGAGATCTCTAAAGTCAATGCATACTCGAATCTAGCAATTCTTCTTCCTTACAGGGACAATAGTTGAAACCTATGTTGGGTATTTAACTATGCGAATAAAGCCAGCTTCGATGAGTTTGTTAACTTCTGTTTCAATCAAGGGAACCAAGTCTGGCCTAAAATGCCTTTGAGCTTGTTTAACTGGCCAAGCACCATTTTTGGCTGCAAGGTGATGGACTGCTACTTTTGGATCCAAGCCAGGCGTCTCTTTGTAACTCCAAGCAAAGACATCCCTGAACTCTTTGAGTAACTCAATATAAGTGCTCTCTTCATCAGCTTCAAGTAAAGCGCTTAGGTAGGTGGGTCTTGGTTCTTCATTGGTGCCAAGGTTAACTTCTTTTAAGGAATTCACTATCATCTTCACTCCTTATTCCAGTTCAAGTGGAGCATCTTTTGCATCTTCATCTTCTGATAACACGGCGAAACATCCTCCAATTCTGCCTTATCTTCCATCGAAGATGAGATGCCATTCTCGACTTATACAGTAACATGATACGAAGAACCCATACTTTCTTCGTCTCCATCACGTTCCTTAGTATAGACCATAGTAAATGGCTTTACCTTTAGTACTTCTTTACATGAAACCACAAGTTTTATTTGTCGCCTCATTCTAGAAGGAACCAAACTTTGGAAATCCTTAGAGATCTCATGGATTTTGGGTGAAGCGGGTGTTCTTATGCTTTGAAAGTTTCTCCAGAACTTGGTCCACTTCTTTAGTGGACCCAATATTTCAAACATGGAGGTCCTTACAAGTGATTTTCCAAGTCGATCAACAGTAGAATGCTTGTTAGAAGCGGCTGATTCATTTTCCATAGTGATATAATTTCTGCTCGCCCTTCTTATTGAGATGAGCACTGGTGACGGTTGTTTGTATCCCAAATCTTCACGTTGTTGCCTCTTTGCAATTTCTAATGGGAGCTTCCCTAATTTTGACGACTCATTGGGATTGTATCCAGCTTTTTCAAATAGCTTGTAAGAGTTAGGATCGAAACCTTCATTGTTCACTTTCTAGGGAGTGCCACATTCTGCAAACGATTTTGGGCTACAAACCCTGCAAGCGGCTTTGAGGACAACTTTACTGCCTCAATTTGTTTTACCGGATGAGTTAACTCTCTTAGCGTCTTGGTTTAGAGATTATGTGATTCGCCCTCGTCTTTTTTCCTTTTAAGGACATATTGGAGCGCGGGACTTACATTCTTTCCCTAAGACGCAATACCCCTTTTATGATATTTATTCACATTTGCAGGTACCTTCTAAGTAGCAGTTTGGCTTTGCCAATAGTCACATCAGCTCTTTTACTTATGGGTTTGTCATTCTTGTTTTTGGTACTATCATCAACTTTAAGCTCCTTCACAATGCGGTTCTTAAAGTAGAACTTTGCATCGGCGAAGTGTGACTCAGCCTTGGTGAATGGCTCATCATCAGCAACTATTGTCTTCTCGACTTCACCCTCGTAGTATTTTAAACGTTGATGGTAGGTGGATAGAACAACTTTATTCTCATGTATCCAAGGCCTCCCAAGAAAAACATTATATGAAGTCTTCGCATCGATCACATGCAGCCATGCACTTGATTGCATATCTTCAATAGTCATTCCCAGCCTAATCGCGGCTATGGCTCTTTGCCCCCCTTTGTTGAATCTTTGGATCATCACATGACTTTCTGAGAATTCGTTCATAGGAATACAAAGTTCTTTCACAATGGATTGGAAAAATGTGCACTGAGGATCCTCCATCAACAAAAATCCGGTTTACCCTTTCATCGCACATATAGCCAACCAGGTACAATGGGCGGTTATGAGGAGTGTTACCTAGCAAAAGATTGTCATTTCTGACATGACCTTTTCCTCACAAGCATTAACTTCTTGAGGAGTGGACTCGATGAGCTTTTTTGAAGATGGTGCCAACGGTAGGTGATCACTCTTTTCTTCCTCTTTGTCAGCATGGAAACAAGAGGCATTAATGCCCTCATGGGAAATCTTTGTGCGGAACCAACTTGGTAAAAACTCCTCCAAGGTCACTGGATTTCGTGGCTTTTGAGGGTGGTGCATCTCCACTTTTGATTTCTTTAGATGCCTAACTGGATTCTTTTTTATTGGTCTTGTACCATCATCTTCCTTGTTAGTTGTTCCACTGATTCTTTTTGTGGGATCCTTTTATGGCGCCTACGATGAGTCACCAACGTCCAACCTTCATCATCATCAGGTTGGTTGACTTTAGCTTTGTCTCTCTCCAGTAATTCTTCATTTTTACTTTCTTTAAAACCATATAATTCATCCGGAATGAAGGAGCCAAAGGTGATCGAGACTTGGTTTTTGCTTGCTTTCTCATCTTCAAGCACAATCTTCTTTTCACGAGCCAAGTCCAAGACTTTAGAGGGTGGCATACAAGTCGGTGATGTTTGCAGGGTGGCTTACAAGTCGGTGATATTTGAAGTAGTTTGGGTCATTTGGTTTCCCATCTTCATTTGGTCACTTTATCTCCGGAAGCTCGATGAGATTTTACTCGAGGAATTCTTCAAAAATGGATGGCACATCTGAATCCAGGAATGGGTACTCTTTATCTTGTATCTCTTTTAGAGTCAACTTTCCACTTGGCTTGTCTTGAAAAGAAGTGGATTTTATACTCTGCTTCTTGCTCACCTTCATCGTGAACTTCATAAGTGATGTATTGACATTCATAACTTCTTTGCTTTCATACATGGGTACGAACTTTCCCCACTTCCTGACTTCTTGCTTATCATTCGTTTTGCGAGGTTTATAGATGGGCAGCCTTTCATTTCCAGCGGAGGCCATGCTCAATTCCATTTCATGGGCACGGGTTGCAAGTTCTTCAAATGTGCTTGGCTTGATACCCAACACTATGTAGCGTAATCCCCAATGCACGTCTTGGATGCACATCTCTATGCCTTAAGCTTCACTAAGCCTGTCTTTGCAGTTGAGGCTTGTATTCCTCCAACGATTAATAAAGTCGATAAATGGTTCCTCCTTTGGTTGACTAGTATTTGTAATTCCTATCATACTCACAGTATGTCTCGTACTATAAAAGCGATTGAGGAACTCCTGCTCTAGTTGATCCCAATATCAATAGATCCAGCCTCAAAGTCTGTGTACCAGTCAAAAACATTCCTTTTAGCGAGCAGACAAACTGCTTGATAAGGTAATCTTCGTAAGTCCCAGCATTATTGCACGTCTCCACGAAGTGCGCCACATGTTGCTTTGGGTTACCTTTACCATCAAACTGTTGAAACTTTAGAGGTTGATAGACAGAAGGCATCTTCAACATATCGACCCTTGATGAGTACAGCTTTGCATATGTAAGGCAGGATTAGGCAGCAACTTCATATTTGTTCTTAATGGTTCTTTTGATGAACTCCTTC
The DNA here is from genome assembly GCA_034376525.1 of Nicotiana benthamiana. NCBI lineage: Eukaryota > Viridiplantae > Streptophyta > Magnoliopsida > Solanales > Solanaceae > Nicotiana > Nicotiana benthamiana. The sequence goes on along the minus strand of CM067330.1, from coordinate 808,362 downwards.
AATTGATCGATTGGAATCATCCCTTTAGATGATCCAAGGATAGCCTTAGTGGATGCTGCTTGTCTTGGGGGAGAGTCACTCTCTAGAACTTATGGGAGCTTACCAGGTGCATGGGTAGATTCTTCTTCCATCAAAATTGCCACCCTATCTGTTAGCTTATCAATTCTAGCCTCTTGATTTTTCATGCATTTGGTCAAGCAGCGATTGCTTCCGTCAAGATTTCCAACTGCTCCTCCATGGATGAAGTGTTTGTCACCATGGCTTGCATGATTGTCGTGGATGATGGAGAGTAGTATAGATTTTCACACAGACTGATCCTTGATTGGCTCACGCTATGTGGTGTAAGTGGGGAGGATTCATCACTTGAAGCATCATCATTTTCCTTCACAGCAGAGTGCTTGGAGCCGGAGAGGTCAAACAGAACAAGAGTTTTCTTGATCTTTTCAGAAACATCGCTTTCTCCTTCAAATGTGTTTGTGGAAGATCTTGCTCTTTTTGAAGATAAAGATCCACAAAACAGGGGTTCATGCGGACCGAACTTGGGGTGCTTGTTGTCCTAAAAATCTTGCTTTGCTCCTCGTAACCCGTCCGAATCTTTCAAAGATGACATTGAGGATACTTTCCACATCAGCATAGAACTTGGAGTTAGCAGCCTTGGTGGAAGTTGAAACTGAGTAGATTTTCTTTGAAGCCATTTCAATGTTCTTAAACTTTGGTGATTGAAAAGTTGAGATGAGAGGCATAGATTGCCCACTGGGCATGCCAGAATTGTAGACAATAAATTTGCGTCGATAAAATAAAATCAAGACCGAAAAATATTACAACAATCATAGTATTTGATTTCGAATATTTAAGTGTACAAGCTCTATGATTCTACTTTTCTAGTATGAATTCAAGGGCCTTTGAGTTTGATCTTGAATTTGAATTTGATTTATCCGTCACGAACACTTTGATTGTTGCCACGAATTTTATCATGAACAAGTAGCATTGATTTTGAACGCCTTGTATTTGATTGACTTCGCTCTTGATCTTGAATACTTGAATTGTTCTTCGTTTTTGAGCTTGAATACTTGATCTATTGTTCGTTCTTTAACTTGAACTTGATTTCTTGAAGCTTGAAACTTGTGGAGGAATTTGCAGTGTTTGATCCACGAGCTCTTCTTGCTTATTGTTATAATTTCTGGTCTATTTTCTGAGTTATGAAAACCCTTATTTATAGTTGTGAGAGGGAAGAGTTATGATAAGAACAATCTATTTCCGACCAATCAAATTGAGTTGTGACATGGCCGCATTTGATTGGCCAGAACATGTCACTTGCACACGTGGCGCAATTTAATTGGCCTTTCAGTGTGACTGGGCATGCCTTGTAGTTTGACACGTGGCATGGTCCTATTGGCTCTTCCGCTTGACTTGGCGCGCCACGTCATTTGACACGTGTAACCAAACTGGGCCTCTAGGAAGATGACATCTTGCGCTTAATGAAATGGGCTAATCACTTTAGCCCAATTAAATAGGCTAGCCCAATAGATTAGAACTTATTTATTTAACCCACGTGTATTGGACTTATATAATTAATTCAGTTATATTAGCCCATAGTATTTATTTGGACTAATATATCTTAATTTTAAAATATAATCCAAATTATTTTATGAATCTAATTTAATAAAATTTAGAAATCTACAATAACTTTTTATCTATATTCAACTCGTTTTTTATCGATAATATGAGTAAATAATTGTTTTTACTAAAGCCGAACAATGAAGATGGCCGAGAGGCAAAGTAGTGGAACTATGTTTAATGAAGGGTTTAATTAAATATTTTTCGTTGAAAAACTGTAATAATAACAATTTTATTTATCTGTATATAAGTTTTCGAATCGCGGCGATATAAGGAAAGCTTTAAATTTGTACAACCATAAACCTCAATAAAAGAACTTAGAAAATTCTTACTTCTTGACACTCGTTTTAGGGACAAAATAATCCATTGACCACGAAAGCAAAAGTGAGAATACATCACAAATTTAAAAGTTTAAATTGCCAGATGCTGTTAATGTGGACTTGTGATGTTCCATTTCCTATTTAATGGCCGACTGGTTGTTGACACAAAATAAATTCATCATTATAATCATATCAAAAGTAAGTACTTTCGTCTTTCTTATAATGTCAAATCTACAGTTGAATAATGTTAGATACTTTTTAAACTTGGGAGTTCACATTTTATGTCAATTAGATCCATATCAAATAGTAACTGTTAATACTAAAGGTAGGTATTTTAGTCAAATTACTTTATGTTACTAAAAGTGGCACAACCCACGTCTTTGCCTTTTTTATTAATTGGTTTACTTCTAGAGGATGATGAATTGTAGGGTTTGGGTCTTCGGGGTTATGGAAGGAGAGGGTCTCGATGATAAAAGGGCGATGATTTAACTTTTGAGAAGCTTACACAAATATTTTAAATAAATTTTAATTTACTAATCTTTAGTCATTAGTTATAAATTTATTAAAACTAACCAACAAAAATTGAAAAATTAAATAATAGGGTTCTTTCAATCAAAGAATCACATGCAAAAATTATCTTCCATATTTTTAAGCGTGATTAGCAATATTAAATACAAGATGGAAAGGAAATTTCATAGATGGGGTAGCAAATAAGGTGATGAAATACAAAAATTTATATAATATTCTAAAAATCTAAACAAAGAAGAAATTTTTTCAATGGGTATAGATGAAATTCATTGAAAATATATTAATAAGTCAATATGCAAAATTTGAGAAAGATTGGAGGTGATTTGGACTGGTTTTGTAGCAAAATTTGTAATTAAATCGAGTTCGAAAAAGTCCCATACGACACATGTATCAAACATGTATCAGGCATGTATCACACACACAAGTATACATCGATATCCATGTGATACACAATTGATACATGTGTGATACATAAATGATACACAGTATATTATTTTTTTGATGTTCAGCTTTTACTTCGAATTTTCAATTCAAACCACCTCAAAACTTTATCAAATCATCCCAAAACTGATATTAAAGCTCTTCTAAGTTGTGACCAATCTATTCTAATAACATTCACTCAAAACAAAGCAAAAATTTAATTTCTTTTGGCTACAAATAGCTAATTGGCTAATTTGGCTAATATTAGTAATATTTTATCAATTGGCCAATTTTTTTAATGAGCTACTTATAAATAGACATAGCTGAAATTCCCCTTAACTCTTACATGATATTGTGGTTCAATAAAAAGGCAGTCTGGTGCATTAAATTCCCACTATGTTCAAGAACCGGACCATAACGACTTTTATATGCAATCTTTCTTTATATTTCTGCAAGATGTTGTGACTCAATAAAATCTTGAAATAGATAATATCTTATTCGATTAATCGTATATAAAAAAAATATAATCGCTAATAATCAATGTAGTATTTTGTTGGGGGTTAATATATGCATGATGTTTTAGGGGAATTTATTAACTATTTTAGTTGAGATAGAATATGAAATACGTATATATAGCAGGGATTAAATTATTTGAAGACAAAAATACCCTTTAAAATTAAGTAGTAGTTTATCGTAACGATATCTTTATATTTCTCACCATATAAAAGTTCTTAGCTATTAATCACCATTTCAGTCCAAATGAAATTTTGTCTGCCATTGTAACTAAATTCTGAGAGACTTCTCTTGACGCCATTTTTGTTCTGCTACTTCTTTAAAGTGAGAAAGAAAATATGAAGAGGAAGAGAGAGAGAGAAAGAGGGAGAGGATAGAGTCTTAGCAAGAACAATGAGTGCAACCCACAATTTTTTAGTCGCGCCAAAAATTTGAGAATGAGATCGTTAGAGTACGAGGACAAAAGTGCAGAGGAGCAAGTCTATTTTGAATGAATTTAATAGGTATTGTCGTCTGATAGGAGTCAATCCATTTTTCCTTTTTAAACTTTGGCCCCGCAACCTATATATTATTTATTTGGATTCAAAACATTTTAATAGATGTTAAAAAAGAAAGATATATTTCTATATATAGCCTGTAAATAGAAGACGCTATAATTTAATGATAACATCTGCTGTTAAGTATAGCGTCTTTTATTTGCACGCTATAAATAGCATTAAAAAATGTTATGCACTGAATATGGACCCACCAATAAGTGAACTGACATACACAATTATTTAAATATATAGCGTGTGTTTATAAGATGCTATAGAGCAAAAAATTTCAATATCACGGTCTAGCCATTTCCTATATAAAGTAGTTAGAATCTTAGAAAAATTCGTTCAGATCCAATTCTAACTCTCTTCAATATTTTCTTGTTAAATTCTGAAATTATTTTTTTCGTAATGTCTGAAGAGCGTATAATAAGAGTTTCATTATATTGGGGGAGGGGGTGTGATTGTGACGGAGAATAACTCTATAAGGTATAGTTTACCTCCACCGGATCATGTTAAATTACCGCTTACAATGGAGTACAATAAATTGGTATCGTTGTTATGTAAAAGAATGGCTCTGAGGAAACGTTCAGTGAGACCTAAAGTAACTGAAAGATATCTGCATTCCGTCACTCCGCAAGTGACTGCTTTTCACTCAGAGTTAGACATCTACGATGATGAAACTTTGAGGGATTTTTTAAGGACTCCGGATGCGGGAATATCTTGTAATAAATGTGTTGGATATGTACGTCAAGGTCGAAGATGTTCCAAATAATAAGGTCACCGGACATGTTCCTGATAACCCCCAGTCATCGCTGGCTATTCTGGAGGAGTTTTTGTCGGACAAGTTCCGGATGAAAGATTTTTTTTTTTAAAAATTATCCCCGCCTGCTATACATAATTCATAAGAGGAGTGGTAAGCTTTAATTTTCTTTTGTATTACGATGTACATTTTTGTTGTATTGAATTTGTATTAGCGCTCATATATTTAACAAGGGGTATAGGCCGAATTTGAATTTTACAAATTATGAACCCGAGCATAATTTTGGTGTGTTGGATCATGGTGGTCCATCCGGGAACCATCACCTACATGAAAATGTCTATCATGGAATTTCATTACATTACAACTTGTAAGTGAAGTGATACAACTATATGAAATTAATTTGTTTAAATTCAGCATCTCATTAATTTGTTGATTGTGTAGTGAAAACGAGCAAGTTGAAGCAAATATACTCACTCAATTGTCCGAAGACGACGTATTAAATCGAGATCTGGCAGATGCACAGAGTGAGGAAGAGAATAGTGATTACGACAACAATGCTGATGAATCTGGAGACGAGACACCCTTTGATCGTGAGGATAGTGATGAGGAGGATGAGAAGAAAGGACCTAATTTGACGAGAGAGTATGCTCCATCCCCCCTAGACAAAGAGTGTATGAGTCTCACGTGCCGTTTCATTCAAGAGAGGTTCCTTACCTTGATAACTTGCCAAACATGTCGAATGTGGAAGCTTCACAAGGGATTTCAATGAAATTCGGACAACAATGTGGGATGAGTCTAGACCAACGGTGCTGGCAAAGGACATGCTTTTTCTGATAAAGCGCGCCTAAGCAGGGCTTGTAAAATGCACAACGTAAAAGAGTATTGTAAAATGACGGTATGAGAGTCAAGTCCGGTTGTATACAAGGTTGTTTGGCGCGGGTGGTTTTGGACATGTCATTAGATGTTGCGTGCGATGAAGAAGTGGGTAAAGACATTCCCATCCACACATGCAAAATGGACACATTCAACAAAAATCATTTCAACTTGGACATTGACTTGATTTCTCTTGTTCTTATTCCACACATCGGAGCGTCCACAAGTTATAAAATTAAAGAGTGCATTACAGCAGTACACCAGGAGCATGGCCATACAATTACTAAAAGAAAGGCATATCTCGGGCGCAAAAGAGCATTTGAAATAATGTATGGTAACTGGGATAAGTCATTTGCAGATATCCCTAGGTACATGGCTGCACTACAACATTTTAACATGGGGACCGTTGTTGAATGGAAGCTTGAGCGTATCCAAGTAAACCAGAATATATATTCAATTATGTGTGTTGGGCGTTTAAACCAACAATTGATGGTTTTTCGCATTGTCGGCCCGTAATATCCATAAACGTCACTCATGTCTATAGCAAGTACGATATCAAGTTGTTGATAGTCGTGGCATTAGATTGTAATGGACATTCCTCTAGATTTTGCTATTTGTGCCAATGAAAGTCAAGATACGTGGATGCTATTTTTGAACCACTTAAAAGAGCACGTTGTCAAATAGCATTTCGATATTTGTTTAATATCCGGTCAGCACGGTGGTATCTTAAGTTCTGTGGAACATTTTCCTGCATGGCAAGAACCTTATGCCTACCATCGTTACTGTATTAGGCACCTTAAAGCCAATTTCTAGAAGGCATATACCAATAAGAATCTATATGATGTGGATGGCAGCAATAGACCACCAACCGCATAAATTCCGGCAGCACATGGAATATATCTGGCAAGAAGATGAGGCAACCTATAATTGGTTAATACGACATGACCCTGAAAAGTGGACGTTGCATGCGGATGGTGGCAGACGATGGGGAACTTTCACGACAAATGTGTCAGAGTCTTTTAACGGGTTATTGAAGTCTGTAAGAGGATTGTCTACCACAGCCATGGTGCGGATGTCTTTCAAGCAGATGGCGGAGAAGTTTGTTGAAAGGTTTGCAACTGCAACGTCATTGATGGAAAGGGGTGTTGAATTTATGCTAGTGCCTATGAACATATTTGCGAAATACAGATGGCGAGCGCATTGGCATTCATTTTTGCAGTATAATAACGAAAGAAATGTTTTTGAAGTTTGCACCGCTATCCATGAAAATCGAGGTAATAATATACATACTGTAAATGAATCTACAAGGTTATGCTATTGTGGAAAGTGGTCCATCTACCACATGCCTTGCTCATATGCCATCAAGTGCTTTAAACAAGTAGGTTTGGGTGCAACCAACTATGTTGATCAACAATATAGTGTTTCCAAGTACCTAAATATATATAGTGGTCAGTTGCAGCCAGTGGGTGCTGAGCATTATTGGCCTCCGAAACCATTTAAAATGGTATGTAACAAGTCTTATTTTCATAAAGTACAGGTGCAGAAGAGAATGCATATACGGAACCAAATGAATGTTATATGGTATATGCTCACAAATAGGACATGACCGTAGAAAATGTCCTTTGGGTGGCAACAGTAATCAAGCTCGGAGTGGGTGTTCTTCTAGTGTACCTTATAACCCATGAGTTGATGTTGTAATAATTAGTTGTTATGTATATGTTGCAAGGTTTATGAAATACAATTATGCTTGTTAATTATGATTTGTGTTATAAGATTTAGTCGTTTTGTTTATGTTTGTAATAAAATTATGTTTGCTAATTATTAGTTGAATTTCTCCATATTAGTTTCTTAATGATAATAAAAAATATTTATATATTCGAAGAGCTACAAATAACATTGAACTTTTATAAATATGATTAATTTACGACTGTGTTTTGTCTTGTCGATATGACATAAAGCTACCCAACTGACATAAAGTATTTCATTAGTTGATCAGAACTAAAATGACTGTCAAAGTGACATAAAGTTTATTCATATCCATCATCACATTTAATACGCAAGGCATAACACGGTCAAATACTACGTTATGCGTATATATAACGCGGTTAAATAGTACGCTATGACTGTATGTTGTCTTGTCGAACTGATAAGGCTACCAACGTGACATAAAATTGATTCGTATCCATCATCACACTTAACATGCAAGGCATAGTGCGGTCAAATACTACGTTATGTGTGTGTTGTCTTGCCTATAAATAGCGGGCTCATTGTAGTTATTTTGTATGCTCTAAATTTAGTAAAAGAAAATATTCTATTTCATTAAAAGTAAGGTATTTTTAATAAAAGCAAATATTTACAAATGGCTCAACCTCTTCATCCACCAAAGTGCAAGTATGGAAAAGCATGCTTGATGCAAAATTGTTGGGACGGTGGTGAAGTTGGACGCCTCTACTGGCACTGTATGAACCAATTTTATAAGGTTCCCAGCTAATCTATTTGTGATTTTGAGAAATGAGTTGATAAACCATGTTATCAGGAATGCTACAGTGAACAACTGCAGTATCTTCATAATGTGTGTTTAAGTCAACGGGAACATGAAAAAGAAAGCAATAGAATTATTTCAGACTTGATGGCGTATCTGAAGGAGGTGGGAGTAGAAAAACAGAAAACGCAATGAAATTGTGAAGCATAAAAGGAACGAAAAAAATATATAAACGAGAACTTGCGGAGGTGAAGGCAAAACTGAAAGAGGTAGAAGAAGAAAAAGAATAACTGAAAGAACAATTGAAGTGGTTGGAGCGGAGAATAAATAACAACTGGGGCTAAACATTGGCATGTATGTGTTTAGTGTATTTTTCATATTTTATGTATTTTTATTATGTTGTCCTGTTATGTTTGTGTTTGTGATGTAGTAATATTTTCCTTGTTTGTTGTACTTTTTATTTTAATTGAAGTAGAAGTTAAGTTCAAGTGCTTGTGTTGCTATATGAACTTTATTTTCAGCCATTTTAATGGAATTTTAATTCTTTACGTTTTTATTGCAGTACGAAACTAGCTAATTAACGGAGAAATCAAAAAGTAATGCACATATTATATAAAATTTATTGTTAATGTATATATAAAAATATTATTTACATATAATGCAAAAAAAAGATGAATAAACAGTGTGTCCCGCATCTAGTGCACCTCAACGCAGCCGCTGGGCTGAGGCGCATCACATCCCGCCTGGGAATGCTATCAGGATCGTCATCATCAAATCGCCTCCTTATAGCCGGATGCGCTGCTGCATGATCATAAGTGGTGTTGAGAGGATCATCACCGGGCTCCTGAATGCAATCATCACTCGCAGCCATATCAACATCGCATTCAGCCTTAAAAAGGACATTAACAAAGTTATGGAAAATAAAGACAAATTGTAATTCAATACTATAAAAACCATACCTGGGAACGTGATGATGAACCATAACTCAGCAGGCGCCCACTATGTAAATCTCATACCGGCCGGTTCTCAACAATGGTGGACGAGCCTGAAAGTATGTATCCCAATCCACTCCAGAAAGGTGCGTGCCCGTGATCAATAATTGACCTGACGAGGTCACCTCCGAAGTTCCTAGAGTGAGATCCATCCCAAGGCTGTATGACTGCATGTCCGTCTTATGTAGGACACCTGGCATATCTGCAGCAACATAATCAGCAGGGGCCTCAATGGCCCCTTGCTGGGAAGCACCTCCTCTCCGCCCACCCCCACATCGTCCGGCACCCCCGCCTCGTTGGGCACCACCACCTCGTGCCACCCCATGGCCTCGCTCATATTGATCTGGCTCCACATAATCAGGCATGTGTGCCAAGCGCTAATCCTCCCGGGCTGGCTGTAGTGTCCTGGAAGCCAAGTCTACAAATTGACGGCTATAATCGCGCAAGGCATCCGCAGGATCACCGACATAATCATGCATCTGCAGTCCCATGTGGTAGACTGAGTGAAGTCCAATAGCCTGCACAACATACAAAATATAAACTATGTATATTGCACTAAAATACAGTTATATAATGAATAATAATAGAAAATATACCAGGGCCTCGTGTCGCCTGGTGTATGGAATGTACCGACCGCCAGCCTGATGAATAGGGTTCCCGATAAAAATTCGGGTGACGTTCCGGTACCGGGACATATACCTCTGAATATCCACTTCCTGGTCCCATGTAGGTGGAGGATGGAATCATCTGCTCTCGATAGTCCCAACTCTGGATCTGCCCGGCTAACCATTCCATAAATGTGTCGTCCACCTAGATACGATCATCCCTCTGCTAACGCGTAGGCTCCCATATAGGTCCCCTCGATATATACTGTGGGCGGCCAAACTGCCGAAGTACCCGCTCCGAGGCATGATGCTCCACAATATCGAGGCATATGAGTAGGGAAGAAGTGCTCCAAATAAATCGACCAGCCGAGCAATAAGGTGGCAGGGAAGCTATCAAATCCTTGCTGTATGGCGTCCAGATGAACAATCAAATAAGAACATGAAACGTGAGTAATGCCTAATTTTTGCCTTGTTTATATATATATATATATATATATATATATATATATATGTGTGTGTGTGTGTGTGTGTGTGTGTTTATTTTTATTTGGGTGTGTATATGTTCCAAGAGTTGATTAATGATTTGATAAATAGGGTAGGGATTGGACTAGTGTCTTTTAATTAAATTGAGCAAAAATTGGCCCAAAATTTGAGCCCATTTCAGTCATACCCAGTCCATTAGGTGGCTGGCCAAGCAAGAGCTCAAAACGACATAGTTTTGCCTTGAAACTACGTCGTTTTGGTTAAGTAATCAACAACCCATCTTGTCCATTCATTCCACCTCAATCCAATGGTCAAAATTTATCCCTAAATAAAATATAAAACCCCCTAAAATCAGATTTTTTGCCCCCATTTACACCTCAAACCCTAAACTCCTCTCTTTACTCCCTCCTCTCTTGCCGCCAGGCATCCATGGTGGCGCCGCCTGCCGGAATTCGCCACCGGCGGTGGAACACCACCAAACAATCCCAAAATCTCACCACCCCTTATTCTCACTCCCCTCATTCTAATCCGTAACCCAAATTCCCCAAATCCGCACAAAAAATCGACGAAACTAAACCCTAGTTGCGCCGCCACCCTGCTCCACCACTGCCGCCGCGCACCACCATCCAAAAGCCACCAAATTTTCACCCCTTGTTCATCTCACTCTCCTCTTCTCCATTCCCCACCCCAAAAACTTCAAAACCCTTCCAAAATCCAGCGAATTTCCTCCAGCCCCTCGACCTGCCGCTACCACCCTACCACTGCCTTGTTCTTCAAGCCTATTCAACCCAAAGACTCATGTTTCCTTCTAGTATGACGCTAGAACTTAATTGTTTAGGCGTCTACTAAGAGGAAACCTGCGTTTCAGGGTCGAAAAGTCGTTGGTTGATATCCCCGACATCTTCTTGTGACTCGAACAATGTCAAATGTTCTCGATTGGTATAAATCTTACCTCCTTTTTATCTTCTCCGATTTTTCGCTTTTGCAATTAGTATTAGTTTTAAAGTTCTAATTTCTATTAAGGTAGTTGTTATTTATATGTAATTGGTTATTATTTTAATTACATTTCGACTTTATAAATGTGAATTTCAGTTCTTCGACCTAGCCGGTCGAGTAGTTTGTTATCGCCTGTTGATTCTGAATTTCTGTTCTTCGACCTAGCCGGTCGATTATATTGTATAGATTTGGTTAAGTTTGAACATTCAGTCCTTCGACCTAGTCGGTCGACCTTTTTGTTTATTTGTTCGTTAGTTCTGATTTTTATTCCTTCGGCCTAGTCGATCGACTATTTTGTATAGAGTTGTTAAGTTTGAATTTTTCAGTTTTTAGATCTAGCCGGTCGAATAGCTAAGTCTTTGTGTTAATTTCATGATGAAACCAAAAGATTGGTTCAATTGTTTATATAGTTAGTTGTATATTTAGTTGTTATTAATCGTAATAGTTAACAATGTTCGTTTAATTTCTGTTTCAAGTAATAGTTTGTGAAATTTGGTTATTAGTCCGTGTTAGTTTGTATAAGTCAAATTAATTGCAATCTAGTTTGTTCGAATACTTGGTTTGGTTACCTTTTAAGTCTTGTTTCTATTGTACTAATCTATAATTTGGTTAGTTTGAATATGGAGTATGTTAGCTTAACTTTCAGTCATGATAAGAGTTGAAGATACTACAGTATAGGGCACTCATTTGGTTGATTTTACTGTTCAAAAGGCTGTTTGGAGTACACTGCTCTTAACACTATTCATAGTTGGTGAAAAAATTGTCTTTTAGACAGATTTTTGGTCAAAAATCTGTCCTTTGAATAGTTGGGGCAGATTTTAGGTGGACAACCCGTCCTTGGGACAGATTCAAGGAAATAATTCAACCCCTCTCCTTTTCTATAAAGGAAGAGGTCTTTCCTCACTTGAAAGGGGGGACTCCATCTTACATTCTAACACACATAGCTTTTGAACATCTTCTTACACTCTAAAAAACATGTCTTCAAAGAAAAATCAGCAACTTAGTATATATAGCAAGCTGAAATTTCAGAACTAGGGGTGTTTTCTTAGAGTGAACCTTTGAGAAAATAGAACGACCCCTTAGGTAATTTGTGAGATTGTTTAGCTACTAGTCTCAAGTCACTTTGTTGGTTTTCGGGGCTGTTTTAACATTGAAGTGTTTGTCTTTGTTGCTGTTTTGCTACTACTCCTGCTGGTCTTTTTTTTACACCCAAAGGAACACCACTGTGAGAGTAAAAATCAGCAACTGAAACGCTCATTTAAGCTGAAATTGTTGCTCCAACACGAATTGGTTGTTTGTTTTGCTTTTGTTTGCTGTTGTTGCTGCTTTTGTTCCTAAGCTTTCATTCTTCATTGTTGTGTTTATTATTCTGCAATACAGGTAACTCTTGAATCTTTTGTAATGCAGATTTTTTCTAAGCAATAGTTGAAGATTTGAACATGTTAGATTGCTGGAATAGAGTTGAATTCATTCTATGAGGTTTCTTAACCGTTTTAACCTTTTTATCTATGGCTCGAGCATGTGAATATGTAATTGGTAGCATAGATAAATATTGAGATTTTAAGTCGAAAATGTGCGTATGTTGGAGTTTAAGTTTAAGAGAGTTGTATTGACACTCTTTGGTCCAAGTTTTTTTTTGTTGTGATTATGAATTTATATTAGTTCTACTCTAGTTTTCTTTTAAGGTTTTTTTTTCCTCTCTCTTTCTTTAAGTTTGACACAAACTTTGTTCCCTTATATTTCCATTTGCGTTAACAAAGTTCTTGGAAATAAGTTCCAACACATGTTAAAGCGTTTAAGTAGATAATGCATTTCTTTGTTTATTCATTCGTTCTCTAGTTCGAATATAAGAATGGATAGTTAGAAGTTCCTACTTAGTTTTAATATCTTTTAAAAGTTTGTTCAAATATATTTTAGCTTGAAAAGTTATATATCAATGTGGAGTTAGTATTTATGTTAGAGTGAATTTAGTAGTAAAATTAAGTTTGTTTAGAAAGAATGTTCTTCTGTATATTTTAAGGAATTCCTGCCGAATAGTAAGTTATCATATTAAGTTCTTACATGTGCTTTCTAAACGTTTATACGGTAAACTAAAAAGGTATCTTTCTTTTTATGTCTTAATTTGCCTTTGTAAAAAACAAATGTTTAAGTTTTAAAAGATAAGGTTTTGGATCGTTAGCATTATGGGTTTAGGTTTTGGTTCAAGAAATCATTTTCATGCTAAATAATCTCCAGCGGCACAACACCAATAAGATCTAGCACCTGATCCATTTGTTTAAATTAATAACATAGCTGACTCATTCTTTTAGCCAAAGGGCAGGCCCAACGACCAAAGTTGCCCAAAACGGGCCAACAGTTCAAATGCCCAAATAGCTGGCCCATTCCCCTTTAAAGTTGCCATTAATAATAAAAATTGGCTCATTTTTGAGAAGGTTGTCCATTATTTAAAATAACAAGCTAATGCAACTATATATATATATATATATATATATATATATATATATATATATATATATATATATATTTCTCATTTAATCGAAATGACTCAATAAAAAGTCAATTTTTATTTCACTAAATAACTTAACACTTATAAATTGGTTTCTCTTATAATTAATTTAAGCGCTAAGAAATTAGTAGGTGCACTTTAATCTTTTTATTCACGAAATCGCTTGCGTAGCGTGATGTTCTACATTCAAGAAATCAATTCAACAATCCCCTACCATGTCCATTATTCAATTTTTAAATCTAGCTAATTATTTGCTAATAATTGTGGATTCGCTTCGCGTAGCGCGGTAGAGATATTTAATAAATTTTCAAAAACTAAGTCTTCTTAAAGAGCACAATCGTAGAAATTTTTGAATAGTAAATAAAGCACTAATAATTGTTTGTCATGACTACGGATTCGCTTGCATAGCGCTGTTATGACTAAATAATAAATTTCATCGATCACGCATTCGCTTGCGTAGTGTGATCATGAATCTTATTATCCAAAAAATATTCTCTAATTTTTCCTAATAAACAAGAAATAAAAGCGGATAGGTAAAACATGAAAAGTTATATAAATCACAGTTTGTTCGAAATTAATTTGAGCCAAAAAAATTTTAAGTCAATAAAGCGACCGTGCTAGAACCACAGGACTTGGGGAATGCCTTGCACCTTCTCCCCGGTCAACAGAATTCCTTACCTGAACTTTGTTTTCGCAGACCGATAAAAATAGAGTCAACTTTCCTTTGATTAGGGATCTAAATAAAATGTGACTTGGAACACTGAAAACTCATTCCAAGTGGCGACTCTGAACTATCAAATAATCCCTATTTCAAAATTGTCGCTTTAATTTGAAAAAACCCTTTAACCCACAAGTCCATGACATATTTGTATTCTTTTGCGGGGTCGGGATAAAGGGGTGTGACATGAGTATGCGCAATACTAAGTTATTCTACACAAGGTAATTTTATGTACATATTTACCGGTGCGCCCTCCAGCATATCCAACAAATCTCTGCAGAGAGGGAGATTATGATGAGCATCATACTCTCGTGAAAGTCTACGGTGGAGAACCCACCTCCTGGCTAGAGGGAGAATCGGAGGTGCTACAATAGGAGGTAATTGTGGTCGCATTGGCTGAAACTGCAGAACCGCTCCCATGCCCAAACCTAACATACAAAGTTGACACTATGTTTAAGATAAAGTCTAAGTAGGTAGAGCTGGAAATGATGAACATTTTATTTGAATATGTTGTCATCTGTAGAAGCAGTACAAAACCACAAACATCTCTCTGAGTGCCCATGCTCGCCCGACGCATCTGCCTATACATATAGCCGAGAACAACACCACCCCAATTGTAATAGGGTAACTCATCTAGCAGCTGAAGATGAAGCTAAAATCTAAGGATAACGAGGTTCACCGAAGTGTTCGGGAACAAGACTCCTTCAAATAGAAGAAGCAACAACAACCTCGTATACTGGGTGATATGTCCCTCGTCTGTATCGCCGGTGATATTGGGTGGAGTAACTCCAGGTGCTGTCTAATGGGGGTCAAAGTCAATCGGGTAGCACCCGAGATGCAGCCTCGTCCATTGGCCCGAAATCCGGGAGCTGCTGCAGCATGTCCAAATAACCATCACGCGACATATATCTCATAGCCATAGGCAGTGAAACGGGATTGCCATCAACGGGTAGGCCATCTAAAACCTCAACATTCTGTAGCGTGATAGTAGCCTCGCCAATAGGCAGGTGAAAAGTATGTGTCTCCGGTCGCCACTGCTCAATCAACGCCGTGATCAACGCCCAGTCAATCTGTATCCAGCCGATCTCAATAATCCTACAGAATCCCGTAGCTTGGAGGGTATGGACTACACGATCGTGGAGAACTCTGTCATGCAAAAAATTCCACAAGTCGTCCACTCTCCTAGCACGGAGAGTCTGGGAAAGTAACTCTCCATCTCATATATGGGCGGACCTATGATTGCCCTGAAGCACTAATAGCTCACTAGAGTATGGGCCGGGATGTAGGTGCATCCATGTCGTCAACTATAAATTAAACAATATTAATTCTAAAATTTTAATTATTTAATGTTACAAGTAATGAAACAATTTGGGTTCCAGGCTCGAAATTTGAGGCCCAGTAGTACCAAACTCTCATGAATATTTATGTGTGTTAAATTCAATTTTTTGATAATTTTGTCTGTCTATGTTTGTTTTATGATTTAAAATCTAATTTTTTTATTATTTAATGTTACAAAGTATATGAAACAATTTGGGTTGTAGGCTCGATATTTGAGACTAGTAGCACCAAACTATCATGAATATTTATGTGTGTCAAATTTAATTTTTTGATAATTTTGTATGTCTGTGTTTGTTTTATGATTTAAAATCTAAATTTTTAGTTATTTAACGTTACAATGTATATGAAACAATTTGGATTCCAGGCTCGATATTTGAGGCCCAGTAGCGCCAAATTATCATGAATATTTATGTGTGTCAAATTTAATTTTTTAATAATTTTGTCTGTCTGTGTTTGTTATATTACTTAAATTCTAAATTTTTAATTATTTAATATTACAAAGTATATGAAACAATCCAGGTTCTAGGCTCAATATTTGAGGCTCAGTAGCACTAAACTATCATGAATATTTATGTGGTCAAATTTAATTTTTTGATAATTTTGTTTGTCTATGTTTGTTTTATCATTTAAAATCAAAATTTTTAATTATTTAATGTTACAAAGTATATGAGATAATTTGGTTCAAGGCTCGATATTTGAGGCCCAGTAGTACCAAACTATCATGAATATTTATGTGTGTCAAATTCAATTTTTTGGTTATTTTGTTTTGTGTGTGTTTGATATATGATTTAAATTCTAAATTTTAAATTATTTAATATTACAAAGTATATGAAATAATTTGGGTTCCAGGCTCGATATTTCGAGGCCCAATAGCACCAAACTATCATGAATATTTATGTATGTAAATTTAATTTTTTTTTGATAATTTTGTCTGTCTGTGTTTGTTTTATTTAAATTCTAAATTTTTAATTATTTAATGTTACAAAGTATATAAAATAATTTGGGTTCTAGGCTCGATATTTGAGGCCCAGTAGCACCAAACTATCATGAGTATTTATGTGTGTCAAATTTAATTTTCTGATAAGTTTGTGTGTTTGTTATATGCTTTATTTTAAATTTTAAATTATTTAATGTTACAAATTATATGAAACAATTTGGGTTCGAGACTCGATATTTGAGACCTAGTAGTACCAAACTATCATGAATATTTATGTGTGTCAAATTTAATTTTTTGATAATTTTGTCTGTTTGTGTTTATTATATGATTTAAATTTTTATTTTTTAATTATTTCATGTTACAAAGTATATGAAAAAATTTGTGTTCCAGGATCAATATTTAAGACCCAGTAATACCAAACTATCATGAATATTTATGTATGTCAAATTTAATTTTTTGTTAATTTTGTCTGTCTGTGTTTATTTTATGATTTAAATTCTATAATTTTAATTATTTAATGTTACAAAGTATATGAAACAATTTGGGTTCCAGACTCGATATTTGAGGCCTAGTAGCACTAAACTATCATAAATATTTATGTGTGCTAAATTTAATTTTTTGATAATTTTGTTTGTTTGTTTTTGTTTTATGAATTAAATTCTATATTTGTACAAAGTATATATTTTCATCTACCATTTTAAGAAATACTTAAACTACGAGTTTCTACATTTTGCTCTGCTAATATATAAACTAAATATAAATAACATATACATTTTAATATTAACAAAAATAGCTACAACAATACAAGTTTCGCAAATAAAACATAAAATGATATGAAAATACTAATATCTAAATACGAAAATTAACATAAAAAATTAAATCTCAATTTTACACTAATGTCTAAATCCGGATAAATTAACATATTAGTTTTGCAAATAAAACAAAAAAAGGACATGGAAACACATTCAATAGGCAGTGATATATATTATTATACAAGTTCGGACATAAAATAAATTGAAATACCTCGATATTGTGAGTGTATCGTGTGAAAATTTAAAGACGAAGGAGTTAAAACCACGAGTCCGGAATGCTCTACTATGATGTGGGACCTACGTTCAAGACCTTTTGTGTGACGGGAGGGGCCCACAATTTTTAAAAAAAAAAATCAATCAGTGTTTGGGAAGGGGGGACCAGAAGAAGAAGGAGAAATTTTAAAATGGGGAAGGGGTTTGTCGAGGAAGAAGACAAAGTGTATTATTATAGATGGTATAGCGTATGGTTAGAAAACGCTATATATAGTGTACAATTTTGAGACGCTATATATAGAAGTCAAATCGTCTGACATATATAGTGTATAACAACAACACACTACACCTTAACGACAGACGTTATTGTTAAGATATAGCATGTTGTTGTTATATGCTATATATAAAAATGTGTCTTTTTAACAAAAATACCTATTAAGCTGTTTTGAGTCCAAATAAATAATATATAGGTTCCGGACTCTTTAAACTTTGCATCACACTTCATTTTCATACCTATGAGTTATGGTATGTATGTATGTGTATATATATATATACACACACTATATATCTATTAGTTTGGGGTAAATATTCGGTGCGAATAAATTTTTATGTAGCTTGTGCCTTCAAATAAAGCTTCAACTGATGGGCAATAAACCTTAAGATTATTATAGAAAGCCGATTATGGGAGTTATCTTGGTCTTTGTTTTTTGTTTATTCTTGATATTTTTTATAGATTAGTTTTTGTATACATACGCATGAGACTTTTATTTCCTTCTATTTCAATTATATTTAAATTTATATCATTTTTATATCTTTTATATGACTGTGCAAAATGCAGACAAATTCATTAATTGTATTATTATTTCGAATAGCTAATATGTGGACCAAATATACCATCCTATTAGCCTGCAATTCTAACGCAAGATTTCAGATGTAGAACTATGCATCAGGAGCACACATTAATTAAGAATATAAATCTTATTAATAAAAATTATCAGCCATCTAGCCAGCCCTGGGTATTCAAGATTATTAGGCTAGGAATGTCATGCGCGTTTTGTTTTATTTATTTTTTAAGTATTTAAAACACCTAACACACATTTCTAAAGAAAATTAATAAGAACGAGAAAAACGTAACTATATCAAGAAGTTTGTTGGTATATAGGTAGGTATATATATTAATTATATATTATACTTGAAAGAAAATGACATGGTAATTTTCCTCCCCACTTCTAAAATGTCTGCCACGCTGCATCATTCAACTTATGACTTCTAAAAACTACAACTTCAACAAAGTCTAAAGCAAAAGTAGCCAACCTCTCTTAACTTCTATTGTTAATAATTCTTTATTGTTGAAAATTAATATATTTGCATTCCCACATTTCCAATCAACTCATTTGGTTCAAACAAAAACACCATATATTGAAATTATTCTTTCCTCTTTGTTAGCACATTCTTGACATTTTTTCCAAGAAAATATCAGTTTGTGAACAAAAGGATTAATATTATGATGAGGGGTTTGGTATTTTTCCTTCTAATTACAACAATGGTTTCAATTAAAGTTGAAACTATAAGAGTTATGAAGGAGAAAGATTATCAGAGTTTATTACAGAATCAACTACCAAGAGGACCAGTGCCACCTTCTGATCCATCTCCATGCCATAACAAGCTTAATCCAACTTTTAGTCAAAGCAAGTTTTCTTTTCCTCGAGATTATGTTATTTGTCCTTAATATTTTGATTACTGAATAATATAGTATCATTCTTTGTTTTTGTTTCGAGAATTATGTCATTTGCCTGTCATGTATTACAACTAGAGTCATAAATATTCGAAGTAAGCTCCTGGTTCACTCCTATCTCTAATTACGAACGAGCTGCGAGCCTCCTGACTTTGATCTCTATTTTATAGTTTGGTTATTATGGTATTTAGTAGAGAGATACATCTTCTTTCGCTGAATAGTTTGTTGTTCTATGTTGAGGTTTTGGCTAAACGAGATAGTTAATTGGTAACAACTTTATATATACCAAGTGGAATAATATAATACTGACTACATAAGTAGTTATTTTGAGCTTTCTCACTAGCCATTTCTTTTTCTTATTTTTACTTTCTTTATGATCCGATACTCTATCGAAAATAGTCTTTTTATTTGTACTATGAGTGTTAAACGGGCCGGATTGATCTGGTTTCGGGCCGGCTCATACCGGTTAAACTCGAAACCGGCCCGATCCGGTTAAAGGGGGCTGGGCTGGGAACAGCCGAAGAATCTGGAGTTTATGATTCCAATCCCGAGGCAGGAGAGGGATCTTTATAGCTCAGCTGGAGTGGATTATTCTACTATTTTTCAGTTACTTCCGCTACTGATAAACCTTTTCCATTGCAATTAAGAGGACTTTCCGATACAACAACTAAAGAAAGAACTTTTTTGAAACTAAAAATAAAGCCAAGAACCTAGAGGATTGAAAATTTGAAAGAGGCGAAGCCCTCAGCAGTCACATCCAAGATCTCCTCGGAGACTAAGAATCGATCGCACCCAGTCCAGGTCTTTAAATAATCCCGAACTTCCTCTCCTCCTTTCTTTCTAATGAACTTACGTAGATAGATAGCTATTCGATATCAATATCTCTTGTTATAATGACTAGGGGTTATCCTCAACTAGTTGAAAAGTTATGCTAAGGGGAATTATTGGCATGGTAGAAGGGATTGAGAGCCCTAGAAAGCTTAGGCTGGGTAGGGGGTTAGGGGGGTTGGACCGTTTATTTTTTGGAAACGGGTAACCAGCCTGGTTTAACTCGGAAGAGTGACAAGCAACTCTTATCGAGTTAACTAGCCCAGTTCAAATGGCTAGTTTTTTTTTAAAAAAATTTCAAAACATGTGGGCCCCACTGACCATTGGAAACGGTCAAACCTTGATTTGGTCCGTTGGCCAACAGAAATATTGCATAAATAGCCTTTTTTTTAATTTTTAATCCTTTTTCAATTTACACAATTAACCTTCTCTAAAACTATAAATACTCATCCCCCTCCCCTCATTCTTCTTCATTTCTTCACTCAATACTCATTTTCCAATCTCAATTTCTCTCATTCTCTCATTCTCCAATTTTCAAGATTTCAAGTCTCAATCTCAATTTCTCAAATCTTAAATCTCAATTTAAATTAAATCATGCCTCGTACTTCTAGAATGCGCTCATATGTATGGGAACACTTTGAGGTGGTAGAAGAAAATGAAGAAGGTCAGAAAGTAAAGTGCAACAACTGTGATCAAGTCTCAAATTTTCGTTCAGAGTCTGGCACAGGCAGTTTAAGGAGGCATATAAAGTATTGTCTTTAGCGTTCTCCGGAAATTCGTATTTAAGATTTTAAGACAATTTGTGTTATTTTGAAATTATTAGACGCATTTATGCTTAATGTTTTAGTTTGTTAGATTAATTTGAAGTATTAGTAATTTATTATGCATGAAATTTTAGTTTTACTATTTTTTTGTTAATTTACTTTTTAAATGCAAACTTTAATTTTAAATTTTGAAATAAATGTAACACTTGCAAATTTATATTAATACAAAGTATTAATATAACTTGTAATCTGTAAATTAATATAAAGTATTATTATAACTTACAATAGTTACATAAAATTCTAAAAAATAATAATAATAATACACTAAACCTGACTCGGCCTGATCCCCTCAACTCGTAACCCGTACGGTTCAATTTTTATCCGGATCGGATGAACCCGAACCCGTTAAACCGTTAAAAACCAACTCGGAACCGGTCCGGATCGTAATCCATATGGATCCAAAAAATAAAGGCCCGGTCCGACCCACCCGTTTAGCACCCATAATTTGTACCACCATGACTTAATCAATTGGCGATAGGTAGGCATCATATTTAGATTAGGGGTGGGCATATATCTGGTAAAACCGATAACCCAAACTGTTAATTCTTTATTGGGTTATCAGTATTGGATTATTGGGTTAACGGTTCGGTAACGGGGTAAAAAAAAATTATTGGGTTATCGGTTCGGTCTCGATTTGCATTTTTGTTATTGGGTAAAAATCGATAACCCAATAAGAATGAAGTAATTTACTAATCTACCCTTAAGTATATACTAGGGTTTTATTTTACTAATTCCCTTCCTTTTTCAGTTCACTCAGTCTTCAGTCATTAATCGTCTCTCGTATGTCTCTCTCATTATGTTTCCGCTGCAGCCCCCAACTCCCAACAGTTAATCGAATCGTGTAACGCCAGTGCCTGAGCCTCAACTCTCAAGCTCACCACCAGTTCTCCGCTAGACGCCACGTCAGTGCCCGAGCCTCACCAGTCCTTCGCCACGACTCACACCCTCACTCGTCAATCGCTTCGTGTAAGTTCTGTCTCAAGATTTTTCTGTTTGCGCCTTGTTAATTGTTTTGTTTGCTCAAGATTTTGCCTCTGTTTGCTTCTGCTTTTTGCCTCTGTTTGCTTCTGATTTTTGCCTCTGTTTTCTTTTAAATCAAACTCACAGTGACACAAAAACATGGCTGAAACTCAGTATTTAACTGTGTTGTTTAGCGAATTAAGTTCATCAGTATGATATGGAAAAGTTATGTAAATTGATTTTTCTGTCTCTAATTTATAATGACAGTAAGAAACACATTAGCATCATAGTTCTGCATCTAATTTACTCACGTGAAGTTGCTTTTAATTTTCAAAGCACTTTTTAATTTTCAGCATTCTAACACTTTTAATATTTAGCGTTCATCACTTCTTATTTTAGTTTTATCTTATCGGGTAAACCGATAACCGAACCGATAATGATCAATAACCGATAACTAATATCTTATCGGTTTGGTTATCGGGTTATGATATTTGTAAACCGATAATCGATAGGCAAAATCAATAATTTCTAAAACCGAACCGAACCGACCGATTCCCAACCCTAATTTAGATCCATTGATAGTAGAGCCATCGAGGGAATCATGTGAATATTCTTAATGATCGTTTTAAAAGTAATGTCTTTACTAGTCTAACGACTCATTGTAAAATGAAATGAGTAAATAGGTTTGACGAGTATAAAGGCTAGTAATTAGGCCTGCCCACTTTGGATAACAAATGCATGTAACTTTATAAATTCATTAAAGATTGATGGATGATTCAAATACATGGATTAATCAGAGTAAAATAAATTAAAAAAATTAACTTAAATTGTTGCCATCCAAGAAAATAACCAGTAGATGTATATATAAATATTGGCTAGGGGTTGTAAATAGTTTTGGGCCAGGGGCCAAGTATGTAACTTCCCAAATTAGCAAGTGTGACAAAAGAACTGCAAGGTTTTATGGGCTTTTGGCCCAAATTAGAGCATGGGCTGCATTTGCTGGTCTATACCTTTTAACTTTTGGGCTTCATTTGGGCTAATAGAGCACTCCCCTCCATATCATGTCGGCCCTCTCTAAGAGTTGGTGGATTTTGGCCTAAGAATTAACTCAAATAGTCGTCCATTTAATTTTTTAAACTTAAAATAGTCGACGAATATATATATTATGTATAATTAATATATAATCTATGTATACCGGCTACAAAAATAAATATTGAATCTGACCGGCTATTTTTAACTTGCATCAAGCTTTTGCTACAATATACTTTATATGAAGATGAGAGTCTATAATTATTATTTCAGAATTCGAACTAATTGATGTCATATTCCACGTTAAAGCGAATTAAACAATGAGAAAACCTTTCAAAGTAAAATATTGAAACATGTGTCGGAGGAGCTATTTTTAGTTTTATGTTTTATGAATAGAAACAAATTCGAAAAGGGAAAAAGGAATAAAGATACTTTTTGTATTAATATTTTGTAAGTGAACTTTGTGGAAACTACGTCACATCCTTGACAGAGATGGTACATTATTTATCCAGATGAGGATTCACAAACTATGAAAATTAATTAATTTATTTATTTATTTTTAATAAAAAGAGAAGTTATCACGAAAGGTATAGTTTATAGATTCTGGAATCATTGAAGTAGGGTTGTTGGATGATCATTTGCTTTCAGACTTACTTTTGTTGTTGATCTTTTATTGCATGCATATGCAAATTTTATCATAATTTTGTTGAGTAATAAGTGAGTTTTTATTGTCAAAGAATATGATGAGATTTAGAAATCACTCAACTCTCAATTAGATGTTATCGGTCCGACCCTAAGAATGAAAAACTTTTTGGCTAAGGAGTGTTTTATACCCTCTTAATGATTTACTCGACATGAATTTAAATTAATTGATTAGTAGATTTTAGATACCAAATGGTTAAATAAATAAAAAAAGAAAGAATATATATAGAGCTCTCATTCCCCCCCCCCTCCCCTTTTTTTATCAAAATTTTAGGTGAAGGTGAATGATGGGAGAGAGGAAAAACTCGGTGCCTTAGTAGACAATTATATACTCATAAAGACAAAATGAATAATACCTCGCAAAGTGTAAAAGAGCGTGTACAAAAAAAAGCCAACAAAAAGACGAACAATATCTCTAAAAATGTAAGACAATTATCTTTTAATATATTTATAATCATTAACAAGTTTTAGTGGAAATAAAGTTAGGAATGTTGGGTGTGTGTGAATAAAGTTCAATATGAAAAATAGAAAGGAAAAATATTTTACTTAAAATGAGTTGAATACTTTTAATGGTGTGACTGGAGAAAACCGTACAGGCTTGGCTTAAAACGAATAATATCGCACCATATTAAAAGTATTTTTAGGTTGTTCAACAACTGATATGAGAGACAAGAATTTGATGGGACTAGGCATACGGTGGAGTGTGGCGTGGGGCCCAGCTTAGTACCTCTGTCCATCTACCAGGTTTATGATCTTTACACATAGCTTCGAAGACACATGCACAACCTTTGAGCTTTGGTGATGGTAAATATTCAAGATCACGTGGGTGACACACAATTAATCCTTAAATTAGCCCATAAACAATGATACATCACGTGGATTAGTTCAAGGGGAAAATTGTTGGGTGTGAGTATAAACAAAGTCCCATATGAAAAGTAAAAACGAAAAACAATCTATTTGTAAGGAATTGATTATGTTTAATAGTTTAAAACTTTTTGAAGAAATTCGTACGAGCTTAACCAAAACGGATAATATCACATCATGTTAAGATATCTTTAGACGGCTTTAATCCAATAAGAAATATGACAACTCTCCATGTTAGAAGCGATTCACAATTGCAATCAAACTAAGGCTGTATGCTGTAACGGTTCCGAACCGGAACCGGGACCGGAACCGCGGTTCTGGCGGTTCCGCGGTTCCAAACGGTTCTGGTTCTGCGGTTCCGGTTCATCGGTTCCGGTCCGGTTCCACCCATTAGAACCGTGGAACCGGAACCGGAACCGGACCGGTTCCGGCTGTTCCAAACGGTTCCCGTTAAAAAAAAAAATTTCAAACGGTTCACGGTTCCAAACGGTTCTAAACGGTTCCAAACGGTTATAAACGGTTCTAAACGGTTCCAAACGGTTCAAAATGGTTCCAAACGGTTCTAAACTTTAATTTAACCCCAAACTTTATATAATTACACTTTTTCCCAATTCTCAACTATAAATACCCCTCATTCTTTCATTTTTATTCACCAATTCATTAATATCTCTTAATCTCTCTCAATCTCTCTCAATCTTCGTAGTGCAAATGCTTAAATTATTTTTGCAAATTCGTGAAAAATTGTGAAGTTGTTGAATTGAAGTTTTCAAGTGTTCAAGTTCAACGATTTTAAATTTTCAAAAAGTTGTTCGTCAATCCGGTAAACTCGTTTCAACTTTTACGTGCTAATTATTATGGCATTATCTCAATGGGGTGGTTCGAATAAGGCAGGATTTAAAGTAGTGCCTTCAAACACTAAGAACTCCGTTCATCTTGATGGTGTGTTCAACATTGTATCGTACGACATAGTCCCTGACTTCAAGAACTCCAAGGAACAAGAAGAAGCGTTCACCACAGGGGATAACTGAGTTAAGTCATGTTCAGGGAATAAATATATTGTGTATAAATAGTGTATATTGTTCAATAAAAATGCTCTTTATGATATCCTTGAGTATCTTTTGTCTCAATTGGGGGAAGGAAGACTAAGAAAGATATGCCATTTTGTCTCAATATTTCTTTGTCTTTACTTCTTTATTTATATAACATATAATATATAACATACAACACATAATACTATTTATACTAACTACTACACAATATACACTATTTATATACAATATATACTACTTCACTACAACATATACTGCTTATATACAAAATATACACTACTTATTTTGAATATATACTAATTTCCAAACACAATATATGCTATAGTACACCATATAAAAATATATTCTACAATATACTAATCACTACTATACAAGATATTAATTTAAAAAAAAAAAAGGTCGGAACCGCCGGGAACCGCCTGGAACCGCCAGAACCGGGAACCGCCAAAACCGGAACCGCCAGAACCGGAAACCGCCAGAACCGAAATCGCCAGACCCAAATCGACCCAGAACCGAAACCGGATACAGCCTTAAATCAAACTCATGTTGGTAGGTAGTATATTTGGCTGTGAATTTTCCTCCAATCACCTCAATAGAAAGGAAATAAGAAAAATAATCAGTACTTAATATGATAGTAAAATATGTGATATCAAATTCACTTTTTTTTTTTTGTCGTGTTCTTTATATTGGTACTAATTATTTGACTTTTTGAAAAGGCTGCACTTTTGTCAATTACATAGAGAAATATATATTCTCACGGGGATTGTAAAAAGTAGGATAATGATGGTACATATTACGAGTAGCTTTTAACATTATTTTTGGGTCGAAATATTTGAGCATCATACTGTTTTGTTTTGTTTTTTTTTTTGTCAAATGAAATTTTATTTTAACAATTGGTAAATTACATCAGCTATTCATTTAGGCTCTAGAACAATTTTCAAAGTTACAATCAAAATAGTAAATTTTACAACTATGGTTGTTAAAGTAGACTTCTATTATAGACCAAATGAAAATTGTTACGATTGTGAAGAATCGCACAAGGGATGGTTATTCATAGAGTGCTGCATTCCAACAATGTGCACTTGAATTGTAATCTCCTTTGCTTGATCTTGGACGTTTCTGTTCAATTGTTGAAACCTTCCGTTGTTTCTTTCCATCCAGATGGTGTAGACTACTGCTGCGAACACCACCCCAAGGATGGCTTTTCTGGGATTCCTGCTGACATTATCAGATAACCATTGCACTTCTGATTCCCATGTGCCATTTTTCTTTGGTACTTCAACCATTATAACATACATTATCACAGATCTTTAAAATAAAACAGTCAAAATATAAATGATCATGTGTTTTTTCAATATCTCTTACACATACTGTTTTTTCTCTAAGTACGCCGGTATAAGCTTAGTCACATTGTCAGTTTCAAGTTCCAGATAAAGGAGGAGAATTACAATAAGTTGGTAACCAACGTAAAATTTATTAATTCATACAAAAAATAAATTAGTAATATAAATTGAGCTAATTGAAAGAAATAATAATTCATATTATGAATTCCAACTTGTTTGATATCGAAATATTATTATTATTATTATTGTTTTTGTTATTTTCAAATCTTCCGGACAAAGATAGTGGCTTATATTTATTGAATAATTAGAAATACATTTTTATATTATGAGGCAAAGTCGTAATTTCAACTTTATAAATTTTAAAGTTTAGAGCAAAAAATTTAAGTGCTAACTATTGTGCTCTAAATTCGACACGTATGCATTAATTTCAATATAAATATAGTGTTTGAATAAAAATTATTAAATTAGGTCGAACTTGTATTTGAGCTTTTACCTCGACCTTAATAATATTATTCTTAATGCACTACAGTACTTCTGGTGGTAGTTCCCATTAGTGGTTTATAGTGTTGAGATATATATTATTAATCATGGGTTTGGTTTAAATATAGTATTTATTATGAAATTATTATTTATTTAGTTTTAATAAAGTTTTAAATAGATCATGTAATAGTCTGTATCCTTTGCTTATATAGTAGATGCTTTAGTGTATAGAGTTTAGCTTATACACGGAAGATTAAATCTTCGGTTCTTATAAGTATAAAAATTGAGTTCATAATCTAATGATGGAATTGGACAAACCATCAGGAATGAGTGTAGCACAAGATTAAATATAATTTATCTTGATTATGGGAATAGTTTAATTCCAGCTTCTTGTGCTAGTACATTTTGTATGTATTGAACGGATCAGGTAGAGATAAATATTTTATACCCACTTAATAAAATAAACTCTCTAGCCATTAATGTACTTATACTCTTAATCTTGATATAATTATTATTAGTTGTGTATAGTATTATTGTTTTGATTTATTAAAAGGCGAGAATCTTTTGTGGTTCAATATGCCTGGTAAATTGGATAATAATAATGTACATTGGTGAAGTAATAGTTAGTTGATGGAATCTACGTCTCGGTTAGAGATTGATGATACACCTTTATGAAAGCTTATAAGTTTTATGTGTAAACCCAGCCGGCGGATTTTGTATCCGACACATGAAATAAGTTAAGCGAAAGTCTAAAGAAAATAATCAATAAATTAAATCGTCAGTAATTCAATTTAATTGATTCGTATCTGAATCTTAACATGGGGAGTTAAATAAGATTTAATGGATGGATTTTGAAATTGAATAAGGAGTACAATTATGAATTTTTAGTGGAATAATTCGTAATTAATTATGGTAGATATTAATTTTGAAAATTATAAATTAATTCCATAATTGGAAGCCTTGTTAATTAAATTTTGTGGTCCCTACTGTGCCAAAATAATATGAAATAAAGGAATTCTTTTTCTGGTGAAAAAGAAAACCCAACAGGTTTTGGAAAAGGGTCTTAACCCTAAAAACTTGTGCTATAAATACATAAGGCTTTCAACATAAAAGGAAGGTACATGGTGGCTGAAATTTTCGGCCAAGTTTTCCTAGAAATTTCGCCCACACGAAATTGCTATTTCCGGTATTATTTGGGTAACATAGTATAAGACCGTGGACGTTCGAGGATCATAATTGTGCGGGTGATGGAGATTCCATTGAGAAGTGTGGAACTGAAGGCTCACATGGTAGAAGAGATATGTTCACGCTTCAAGAGGTAACCCGTGAAATCTCGTTTACGCTAGTTGTCTAGATTACATGTGATTTTGATACTGGGATCGCTTCGCTGCTTACTATAATCCATCAATTGGTATCAGATCCCACTTACATCTAATTAGATAACTAAGTTTTTCATGAAACAAGAATATGGTGTTATTGTGCGTTTTTTTGAATTACATATATATGTGATTTTCTGAAGAACTGCACTGCTGTTTTGTGAATTAGCTATGCAAAATTTTTGGATTATTCTTGTAATAATGAGATATCTGTTTTCTTATTGATATATGATTGAGATTATCTGAATTTTTTAGGATAAACCCTAGAAAAAGGCAAAACATATTTTTGACCGAATAGCTGGTACTTTCGGAGATCAACGAAGTTGATTGTCACGATCTTAGTTCACCAATCGTGAACCTGTCATGACGGCACCCAGTCTTCACGACTAGGTAAGCCTGACACATTGTGGAAAATCGACAGTCTTTGCAGAATCAATAGTTTAGAACATAAATGACGTAAGATAATGTATAGAGTGCCGCCTGGCACATACATGTCAACTCAATATAACATAAAAACCTTCATGACCCGGAAACCCATGGGCAACACAGGCTAAGAATAAACATACTACAGTGCTCTAACATCTCAAAGTATCTAAATCAAATGAGAATGCGAAAGAAAACTATAAACTATAGGTAGAATAGAGGAAGATTCGGCGGCTCTGCGGACGCGACAGATGCATACCTCAAGCCTCCAAAACAACTCCAAATCCCTAATAGCGCGCTTGACCAGATGTACCTGGATCTGCACAACAAAAGTGTGCAGAAGAGTAGCATGAATACACAACAGCGGTACTCAGTAAGTGACAAGCCTAACCTCGATGGAGTAGTGACGAGAAAGGTTGAGGCCCTACTAAGAAGTACATAAGAAATAATGAAAAAAAAACAGTAGGAAGGAAATAAATATGAATATATAAGAAGACAATGATTAAAAATAGAGCGGCTACAATTACCAACTACAAACACAATGCAAATCACTTTACAAACATGATCTCTACATGGAGCTCCGGGAATCGAAGCCGCAGTCCACCTTATCAATATCCGAGGATCTCCGGGAATTGAACCCGCATTCCTTCATACCAATATCAGAGGATATCCGGAAATTGAAACTCTTTTATACAAATATCAGAGGATCTCCAGGAATTGAACCCACAGTCCTTTATACCAATATCAGAGGATCTACGTGAAACCCGCAGTCCTTTATACCAATATCAGAGGATCTCCGAGAATTGAACCCGCAGTCCTCTATACCAATAACAGAGGATCTCCGGGAATTGAACCCGCAGTCCTTTATATCAATATCAGGGGGATCTCCCGAGAATTGAACCCGTAGTCCATCATACCAATAACAAGGGGATCTCCCGGGAATTGAACCCGTAGTCCAAACGTAAACACTTCACAACAAGTCAATAATTAACAGAAGGAACCAAATATAGAAACAACGTAAAGGTCTATACCTAGCATGCTCACAAAGAGGGCAGGTAATTCAAACTAGCACAACTAGCACAAGTACACGCCCGTCACCTCACGCACAAGGCCCTTAAACAACAATTAATATATACTTAGGGGAGAGGTCCCCCACACAAGGTTAGACAAGCCACTTACCTTGAATTGGTACAAAACCGCTAAGAAACAATGCCCTTGCCATGGGTATCCGACTCCGAGTGAACCAAATCTATTCAAACCAATTACATAACGTAAATAACATCGAAAGCGACTAATGACACTGTTAAAATTAAAGCTAAGGCGCGAAAATAAATAAAATAACCAAAATACCCCTCAGGACAACGTCTCGGAATCGAATAATTTTCACATTTTCTGTAACCTCGTATTCTCACGAGTCTAACCATATAAAAATCTCCCAAATTGGAGGTCAAATTCCCCTTAAAATCCACAAAGTTAGGTCTAAGAACTTTACCCCAATTTTCATTAGAAAATCGAAATTGAAGGTTGAATTTGAGATTAGATTAATGGGTTTTAGTCATAGAAGAGTAGAGAATCATTACCCAGTGATTTTCTTTGAAAAGCCTTCGAAATTTCTCCCCAATCCGACCTCCTTAACCTTGAGTTTGGTAAAAATGGAAGAAGGTTCGTTTTGAAATATTTATATTCTGCCCAGTGATTTGCTCTATGCGATCGCGTGAAATGGAATACGATCGCGTAGAAGGAATTCTGAAGGCCGTGAAAATGAACTATGTGAATGCATCCAGAGGAGTGCGATCGCAGGGAAGAACCAAACGGGGATATGCGATCTCATTCAAGGCTATGCGATCACGTATAAGAATTTGGCCTTGATGCCCAGGTCCTAAATTACTCTATTCGAACGCGAGTTAGGGGATGCGATCGTTGTGTATGAGGGAACAAAGGTATGTGATCGCAGAAGGTTTAATGCGATCGCATTGAAGGAAAGCAGGCCCAGCTCTAAGGACTCTATGCGATCGCAGGATAGTCTATGTGAACGCATAGAAGGATTTGTCTGCAACACCAACAGTAGAAATCTGCAACACTTTAAATTCCGGAATTGCTCCGTTGAGCATCCGAAACACATCCGAGTCCCCCGGGACCTCAACCAAACCTACGAATATATCCCAAAACATCATTTGGACTTGTACCGAACCTTAAACCACCTAAAACAACACCGGAAACACGAATTAAGCAATGGTTTGGACTTAAAAATTTCAAAACTTAACCAAACTCGCTTTCGACTCAAAATCTATCCAAAACACGTCCGAATGACTTGAAAATTTACAGACGTATCCTAAATCACCTAACGAAGCCGCTGCAACTCTCGGAATTCCATTCCGGCCCTCGGATAAAAAATTCACTATCGGGCCGGAACTTCAAATTTCTAACTTTCGGCATTCATAGCCTAATTGAGCTTCAGATATCCAAAATATATTCCGAACACGCTCCCCCCACGAAATCACCTAACGGAGCTAACGAAACCTTCGGTTTTCCATTCCGAGGTCGTCTTGACACTTTTCTGATTATGGACCATTTTCCAACACTTAAGCTCTCATTTAGGGACTAAGTGTCCCAAAACACTCCGAATTCTATTACCGAACATCCCGAAAAACCAAAATAGCAGAATTGAACTTAGGGAAAGTAGAAAATGGATAAACGGGGTATAAATTCCAAAGACGACCAGTCGGGTTGTCACATTGATGGACTCCAATAAAATAAACTCTCTAGCCATTGAATGTACTTATACTCTTAATCTTGATATAATTATTATTAGCTGTGTATAGTATTATTGTTTTGATTTATTAAAAGGCGAGATTCTTTCGTGGGTCAATATGCTTGGTAAATTGGATATTAATAATGCACATTGGCGAAGTAATAGTTAGTTCATGGAATCCATGTCTCGGT
Organism: Nicotiana benthamiana; assembly: GCA_034376525.1. Taxonomy (NCBI): domain Eukaryota; kingdom Viridiplantae; phylum Streptophyta; class Magnoliopsida; order Solanales; family Solanaceae; genus Nicotiana; species Nicotiana benthamiana. The sequence goes on along the minus strand of CM067330.1, from coordinate 776,157 downwards.
TAGAGATTGATGATACACCTTTATGAAAGCGTATAAGTTTTCATGTGTAAACACGACCAGTGAATTTTGTATCCGACACATGAAATAAGTTAAGCGAAAGTCTAAAGGAAATAATCAATAAATTAAATTGTCAGCAATCTAATTTAATTGATTCGTATCTGAATCTTAACGTGGGGAGCTAAATAAGATTTAATGGATGAATTTCGAAATTGAATAAGGAGTGCAATTATGAATTTGTAGTGAAATAATTCGTAATTAATTATGGTAGATATTAATTTCAAAAATTATAAATTAATTCCATAATTGGAAGCCTTGTTAATTAAATTTTGTGGTCCCTACTGTGCCTAAATAATATGAAATAAAGTAATTCCTTTTATGGTGGTAAAAAACCCAACAGGTTTTGGAAAATGGTCTTAACCCTAAAAACTTGTGCTATAAATACATAAGGTTTTCCACCTAGAAGGAAGGTGCATGGTGACTGAAATTTTCAGCCAAGGTTTCCTAGAAATTTCGCCCACACGAAATTGCTATTTCCGGTATTATTTGGGTAACACAGTAAAAGACCATGGAACATTCGAGGATCACGATTGTGCGGGTGATGGAGATTCCATTGAGAAGTTATAGAACTGAAGGCTCACATGATAGAAGAGATTCACGCTTCAAGAATAACCCGTGAAATCTCATTTACACTAATTATCTAAATTACATATAATTTTAATACTAAAATTGTTTCCGTTACTTATTATAATCCATCACATAATGGTCCATCTTTCACGAGAGTCACAGTTAACCAAAAAAAAAACATTAGAAAGCAAGTCTTTTAAGTCATCTTTCCGATGATATTGATATCGTATCATATTTTGGCTTCAAATAGTAAGTACTAACTTATAAAAGATATTGTTTCGAGATGGTTTTAAAAAAAAATACTAAAATATTTTTCTTTTTGATAACAAGAGAAATAAGATATTTATATGAAAAAAGAACAAATAATTAGTGGCCCATATCTCAACGTATAGCCACGTAAAAATAAAGGTTGTTGGTGAGGGGTTTTGTATGGGAGGAATAAAGAAATAGGAGAACAAAAGCTGTTAGAATGTGTGTAGGACAAGTTAGATGAGGAAGAAAAGCATGTGAGTTTATTTTACCAAAGAAATAAAAACATAAAAAAATTGTAAAAAAATTATAAACTAAAATTATATGTACTAACAATTAAAAAACACATAAAACCACACAATACGTATATCCCATTCGAAAGGTGATTACATGTATCTTAATTTATAGATGGTCTATCAAAAATAAATTCTGTACCTTTAAAATATGTGTAAGATATTGTTATTATTATTGTATTAATTTGTAACGTCAAATAATAATAAATGACACAATAATAAATAAATTTACAATTGATATACTGCTCATATATATAATTTAAATTTTAAAAAATAAAATATCACCAATATGTTTGAACCTACCATCGGTGGTTCCTAGCATCACGAGGGCAGCAAACTCTACTTGTCTTCTCTCTCCTCTTCCTCCTCTAGTTTATTTCAATACTGTTTTTGTTTTTTTGTTTTTTGTAATTATATAAAGCTTCTCTTTACTACCTAAAAAGGGGTAGGTAGGGATTATTCTTGACCATTCAAAGTTCAAACAAGTATAACTATGATTAGTTGAAATCTTAACGATATCTCTAGTAGCTGGTGCTCAAAGTGAACCATGATTAATTGGAACACTAGATTTCAAATATTGAATACTTAAAGAATATAAAATAAAGAAACGATTCTATACTCCTATTACAGTCAAACCTTTTTATAATAATTTCTTTTCAAATTTTTTTGATTGTTATAGCAAAATGCTGTTAACATATATTATAACATAGTATGAAATTGTCTAAAAACTTAATTTTTACAACGAATGATTATTATACAATGATACTGTTATAGTGAAGTCTGACTGCACTGCCGTTCTGAAAACATGACACTATTTTCTTGTAAAACAAATAACAATCTTTGTTCCAATTTATATGACGGTATTATTTCCTGTTGCTTTTTAAAAAAAAAAATTATTTATCATTAAAGAGTTGGTGGCTAATAAGGTTTACACCCTCAACATCCACAAACATTTTATTATTTTCTTGGCCCTTTTTCTATGTACAATATTATGTGCATACGATCAATTTACCCGTGAGTCAAAGTTCTTTCATGTACAGTTCCAGGTGTTTAGATTGCAGACAAACACTAAAAGCACAATACTTCACACACTTCAACCTTTAATTTAATGACCTGACCTCTAGCTTTCTATATAAATAATGCCCCTCAAGAAGCTTATACGCAACAAGTTCTATATATTTCATAGGCATTTTCCTAAGAAGTTGGTGGTCTTATCATGAATTAAGGCGGAGTGACTGGTGAGTTCGGGACAAGAGAGGAACTCATGCTCTTACTATAGTACCAACCAAAAGTAAATTCTCGACATTTCATAACAGAATGGATTCTCTTTCTTTCTGGCCCTTCCTCTTTGAGCCCGACCACTCTTTCCATTTGGAACAAGGTACGTTTCTTCTTATTCTTCTTCTTCATCATCATATTGGTTAGTAGCAGTGACGAAGCCAGAAATTTCTTTAAAAGAATTCAAAAAAAATCTCGACAAAAATTGTTCAATATGTATTATGTACCTCTAAAACCTAATATTTTACCGATGTATACGTTGTAATTTTCCAGTCCTCACAAAAGTGTAGCTTTGCCCCTAGTTAGCAGGATAGGGAAAAAGGAAGAAAGATTGATATGTTGTGCTAGTTTATTTCTTCTTTACTGATTATAATTTTTATTTAAATGCTTTTTGAAGAAAAGGTACAAATCATTGGATTGATGATCTCCTCGTACCTTATGTGAATGTGGAATATTTCGTATCCTATGCTTGACAAGTGAGCAGTCCTTTTGCTGTTAACCTTTGTCTCATTGTCTGTTCGACCTTGAAAATATAATTTCATCTACTCACAAACCCTAGCTACTTGGTTTGGAGTATTAGTAACAAACACGTCTCAACAACTTACCACGATAGTGAAGGAGGTGGGGGTGCTCTATATAGCTTTTTTGATTTTGCATTAAAAGTTGTACTTAAAAAACTTAAATCTATGAATATAGGCATTGAAATTCGAAACATGTCGGGGGTAAATACTGCTATCTACAAACAAATTGCATCATATAGATATATAACTAAACATATAAAGAGGTACTCCCTTCTGTTTTATGTAACGTAAGGTCAAACTAATTAATTTTCGATGTGAATTCAGATATAGAATTTTCATATTTGTCGAAGGGATGTATTTCCTTAGCTTCGCGGTGTTATAATCAGTGGTGGAGTGACCTTATAAGAAGGGGTGTCAAATGACACTCCTTCATGAGAAATATATATAGTATAGATAAGTTAAATATATAATTTCCTGGGATATTTATTTTTATATATTTTGATACCCCTTAAACTGGTTGTAGTATTTTGAGCAAGGGGCAGGAACTAGTTGAATTCATGAACTAATTCATTTATCCTAACGATAATTAGCAACTATACTGTCCCTGATCGATGAGATAATTAACACAAAAATAGCACAATTAATAGAAAAATCGTTGTATTTCTTAAAGAACTTTTTCTTGAAAGGATAGGAAAGACGTAGTTAAGCCACAAGGTCTTTGAAGTACATATAAAAATGGAAACATGACATAGAAAAGGAAGTACATTAAAATACTTACCCTTTTTGTTGGGGTTTCCCTTTCGTTTATGTCTTCTGATGAGTTCGGTATAAGGGCAATTTGGTACGCTAAGCTTTCGCTACGTACGGGATTCAGGAAAGGATTAGATAAAAGAAATTATAGTACATAATCTTATCTTGCATTTCTGTAAGAGGTTGTTTTTGTAGCTTGAGCCGGTAACCTCTTGATTATACGAAAATAAAAAAAAAATCATCAAATGTCGTGCTTGTCGTCCAAGTTTTTAAGCTTATAAACTTTTGAACCACGCCTCCCTAGCTCCTACTAAGAGGTTACCACTTCAAGCTATAGAAACAATATCTCGCACATAAATATTAAATAAGATTGTGTATATAAAATTCAACATGAATATCCTTCCCAAGACCTCACCATACAGAGAATTTATATTAGTACATCTGGATTACTTTTTTTTTTGGTTCCCTCTTATTGGGTTTAATAAAAGGCTCTAATTCACTCTATCGGTTAATAATGCAAAGAGTAAAATCCATAACCAAATTTTTGTCTCTTAGTGCACATGCAACCTTTACTACAATTTCGACCAAAGGGTAAATGCAACGTCTAACATTTGCTATTGTACCTTCCATTATTAGCTAGTTGGATTATTAAAATTTATTCCTTAATCATGCTTGTATAACTAGAAACCCACACACTTAACATGGTGTATGACATATATATCTCAGGAACACTAGTATCTATTTCTCACATTCACTAAAGAGACATAATTTTATATGTATTTAACTTATATACAACGTAAAAGATCTGATACTATCAATACATTTTAACATATTTTAGAAGGCAATCTTTCTTATTTTACAGGTTTATTCATCTCACTTTTTATTGATAATTACCTGTCGTTATTATTTAAATAATTTAATAGTGTAAATATTTGCTTTGAAAATAAAATAAAAATTAAGAAGATTAAGGAGAAATTAATAGTCAAATACTCCTAGCTAGTTCATGCTTTTTACTAATTAAGGTCGAACAGACGATGAATATAAGGTGAAAACAAGTAAAGAGACTGCTGATTTGTCAAGGTTTGCACTGAAATCAACACCAATGCTTGAAGCTCAGTACCAGAAACTTATGGTAGTTAGACTTTGACATGGACTCCATCAACAAGGAGAAGTTTTTGTCTCTCTTTTTTCTTTGTCATTATATTTTTAACTTGTTATAGCAGGTATTTGTCGTATATTCGAGTAACTATACTAATTTTTAAAAAAATGATTATTGTAGTTAATTTTTGTTATCGACTAATTAATTTGGACTCGCAATTACAAAATCCCAAAAAGTTTTGTTGGGAGTTGTGGGGGGGAGGGGTGGAGGGGGGGGGGGCTCCACTTGAAAAATTATTTTGTTTTACAATGCTTGAATTTAAGATAGACGATGTGCCTTGGTGTATGCTATTTGTTGATGATATAGTCTTGATAGACGAGACGAGGGTCAGTGTTATTGAGAGGTTAAAGGTATGGAGACAAACTCTCGAGATTCAAAATAAGCAGATCTAATACAGAATACCTGGAGTGCAAGTTTAGAGGCGAGCCGAGCGAAGTAGGCAGGGACGTGATGGTTGGATCTCAGGTCATCGCCAAGAGGGACAGTGTCAGATATCTTGGGTCGGTGATTCAGGGGGACGGAGAGATTGACGGGGACGTCACTCATCGTTTAGGAGCGGGGTGGCCAAAGTGGAGGCTTGCATCAAGAGTCTTGTATGACAAGAAAGTTCCATAGAAACTCTAGGGGAAATTTTATAGAGCTGTGGTTAGACCTGCAATGTTGTATGGGGCGGAGTGCTGGACAGTGAAGAACTCTCATGTTCAGAGAATGAAGGTTGCGGAGATGAGGATGCTCTGGTGGATGTGCGGGCTCACTAGGTTAGATAAAATTAAGAATGAAGTTATTCGAGAGAAGGTGGGGGTGCCCCGGTGGATGAGAAGATGCTAGAAGCGAGGCTGAGGTGGTTCGGGCATGTGCGGAGGAGAAGTCCTGATGTCCCGGTGAGGAGTTGTGAACGGCTGGCGATGGTCGGCGTTCGGCGAGGCAGAGGGAGGTCTAAGAGGTATTGGGGAGAGGTGATTAGGCATGACATGGCTAGAATACGGGTTTCCGAAGACATGACCCTTGATAGGAAAGTCTGGAGGTCTAGTATCACGGTTGTAGGATAGGGGTCCCTAGAGTTTTTCGTACTACTCACCCGGGGTTGGGTGAGGCTTGGCAGGGCTATCCATAGATGATTTTTGTTTTGGATTGTGTCTCCCTTATGGTAGTTATTTATGGTAGTTACTGTATTATATTATTGCATGCTATTTTATTTATTGTTCTTATGTATAGATAATTATTTACGCTATTTCTAGGGGACTTACTAATGCTCTTTTGCTTTTGCTTTTGTTTTTGCTTTTCTTCACTGAGCCGAGGGTCGATTGGAAACAACCTCTCTGACCTTCCGGGTAGGGGTAAAGCTCGTCTACATATTACCCTCCCCAGACTCCACTTTGTGGGATTATACTGGATAGTTGTTGTTATTGTTGTTGTTAAATTCAAGACATCTGGATAGAAGCCCCATCACAATCTTTGATCACAATGAGTGGTATTTGATTAATTTTTTAGAAATACTTTTCCATCATTTTAATTTTCTAATAATCATTTCTTAATGTAGTTACTGGGATTGTTCTCGCTATAAAAAAAATGTAAAGCAAATTTTACAAAGCGATAACTCGTTATATTTTAATTCGCCCATATATATAATCTTTATTTTCAATACTTGACTTCCTTTCACTCGTGTAAAAGGAAAAATGCTAGCACTTTTTGTAATGCTTAATTTAAAACAGTGCTGCCTAAGTACGTAAATTAAATACGTTAGCTTTATCCATACATTTAATTTATTGCATACATGTATTGAAGGTGTTATAACAATTTACCACAAGCCAAGAATAAAATTTATTCATATACGTTCCTTTTCTTCACACAAACTTAGTGTAAAGACATACAAAGACAACACTAATATACTTAGTAAGAGTGTACAAAGAAAACCGATAAATCGCACCAACCCGATAATCTTAGTCAAACTAAGAAAAAAAAACCCGACTATGATTTGGTTTGGCTTGGTTTGGTTATTTTTCTTTAGCTTTTAGGCATATAATTAATACTCCCTCATTAGTCTATCTAGTTTAGCATGAATTAGTGCTTTTAGATTATGTTTATTTTTATTATGACTTTTTAATTAGCAATAATTATAGTACATAATTTTATTATTTTTTATTGTTGAATATTTTAGGATAATGTCATGAGTCATGACATATCTCATATTTTGTATTATTTTCTTGAAAAATACTTTATATAGTTGTATCTTACTAGGATTAAAGAAATTTTTGAGCATACGTTATATATTTTGTTCTACGAAGATTTTACTGAGAAAAAATTCGAAAAACCCGAATAACCCGAAAACCCGAAGAAATCCGAGAAAAACCGATATTGAAAAACCGAATTTATTGGTTTGGTTTGGTCTTTAGATTTAATAACCCGACACAATTGATTTGGTTTGGTAATTATAAAATCCGAACCAACCCGATTTATGTACACCCCTAATACTTAGTGTTTGAAGGAAAAAGACATAGAAATTAAAGACAACATTTAATCAGAAATACACATATATAGCAGATATATCCTGACTTTCCTAAGCCAAGCTTATTATTAAAGGGGAAACGCACATACGTATTTTGGAGCAAATATTTGCAACCGAAAATTAGTTTAGAAATCGGGCACGATGCCACATTCATATCTTCAACCAGATACAAATTTACTGCTCTTTGTAAAGATGATAGTTCTAATATTCAATTAAGCTCTAAATTTACAACTAATAGTTCTTATCCATGGCCAAAAAAACAAGAAAACCAAAGCAGAAAAAAGAAAAATTTGTATCTTATCCATATTGTTATTGAAATAGCTAATGAAATAAAAACAACAAGTTCATTTCTGCCCTTCTAAGTGAGCCTTCTGTCTATTTATGCCTTTTGTGTAGCTGGGCTGGTGTCATTTTCTCTAACGACTTGACAGATGGTATTTGTCTTGGAGTTTGGGACCACGTGTTGGTTCAGGTGTCTTGGTATATTCTTATCCCTGGTATTGCGCCTAAGGCCATCAACTGTGTGCAGCTGATTTGTTACAATGCCGCCCCCGTGAAGACGAACCTTGTCCTTAAGGTTCTGTTTTGGAAACTTTTGCAAAAGTGTTTTGAGTATCTTCCTATGTTGCATCAGAATGAGGAAGTCCTGTCCATTGATAAGAAACTGATGCACTTGATGGCCACCTCTAGTAATTGTTCGTGTCTGTAGCACGCCCTCTGGTTGGAGGTTCATAGATGAGGAATTATCTAAGAGATCAATGGGAGTGATCTGATGGGAAGGGTCCCCCAAGCATTTGCGAAGCACAGATACATGAAAGACCGGATGGATCTTAGAGGATGGAGGAAGTTCCAGCTTGTAAGCTACCTCACCAACACGCTGAAGAATCCGAAAGGGTCCAAAAAATTGTCACTGAGTTTGGTGTGGAGACGAACATACACCCAGTCTCCCACCTCAAAGGTTACTTCACGCCGATGCTTGTCTGCTGAAGCTTTTATATGAGTTTGAGCTTGTAACAGATTGGCCTTTACAATAGCTAAAGTATCATCATGCTGAATGAGAGATACAGCCACACTAGGATTAGTAGAACTATCCCTGATATACCTAACAACCGTTGGAGGGGGTCACCCATACACTGATTGGAGTATGTGGATCGATTGGGCGTTGGTAAACACAAATTTGAGAGAAAAACAACCTCTATTACTCACAAGAATAGATTACACGAGTATTTTAAAAACTCATTAAAAAAACTCTCAAAAACACAAACGAGAATCACTTTCTAGGATCACTCTTGTTCTCACTCTTCTTGGTGATGAACACTCTAATTTTGTGATGATTTACAATGAAGGCGAGCACCTCTATTTATAGCAAAAATCATGAGGATTTTTTGTGGAAATTCCCGTGTGAATAAGGAAGCTTCCCATGGAGGCTATGGTTGGCTTGTTCAACCATTGCGGGCTGCCCGTGTGAATAATGAAGCTTCCCATGGAGGCTATGGTTGGCTTGTTCAACCATTGTGGGCTGCCCGTGTGAATAAGGAAGCTTCCCATGGAGGCTATGGTTGGCTTGTTTAAAGTTTGCTAGTTTTAACATCTAGAAGTACGGGTGAAAATCATCAATTCTCCCCCTTCAGCCGTATCTGAAATAAACATCCCGGCTATGTCTCTGCATAACTCTACCTTTTCTCGAGTCACTACCTTTGTTAACATATCAGCCGGATTCTCCTTCGTATGGATCTTCACTAGTCTCAACAGTTGTCGATCCATCACCTCGCATATCCAATGATAGCGAATATCAATATGTATTGTACGGGAATGGTACATAGAGTTCTTGCTCAAATCCAAAGCACTCTGACTGTCACAATGTACCTTGTACTCCTTTTGTTTGATTCCAAACTCCTGGAGATAACGCTTTAGCCACAACATCTCTTTTCCAGCTTCAGCGGCAGCAATGTATTCTGCTTCGGTTGTGGATAAAGCAACACACTTCTGTAGCCTAGATTGCCATGAAACAGCTCCCCCTGCAAAAGTGTAAATGAATCCTGAAGTAGATTTTCTACTATCAAGATCTCCGGCCATATCTGCATCTGTACAGCCTTCCAAGATTGGATCAGCTTGTTAGATAATACGCTTAACGCTAGAGGGGGGGGGGAGGGTGAATAGCGTTATAATAAAATTTAGCGTAAACTTGCGGAAATTAAAATTTGCAGGAAATAATTAAGTGCGTTGAATAAACAAAAAGGAAAGAACACACCGATATATTCTGGTTCACCACAACACGTGGCTAGTCCAGTCCCCGAGAGACTCTCTCGAGATTTTCCACTAACTTGTCAAGCTTACGGGTGCTCAACAAACCTTTACAACTTAAGGATACAAGCCTTAACACCTTTGCTCGGAGATACAACACTCCAAGACTTCAACCAAGGAAACACAAGTTCCTTACAACAAGAGAATCACAATTCTCTTACAAGTGTACAAAATACTAAACACTCAAACAAAACACTCCTTAATGAGTAGATATGAGTAAAAGAAGTAAGCTCAAGATCACAACAACTATGGACAAGACTTTGGCTCTCAAAAGCTTTATGAAATGAATATAAAATGATAAACAATAGTATGCAAGCTTATAGCAATAGAATGATCAGTTGTTGTGTGTTGTTGTATTTAAAACACTGAAATGAAGCTGTATCTATAGTTGAAAAACTTGGCATTACCGTTGCCTAATTGCCAATTAAGAGTTGCTGATTTTACTCCGTGACAATCGATTGTCAGGAAGCCACAATCGATTGTTTGCCAATCGTTCCAAAAATCAATCCCAGATTTTACGCTTAACAATAGATTGTCCAAGATCAACAATCGATTATTGGCAACGTTCAAAAAATCATTTCCAGATTTTACGTAAAAAAATCGATTATACCAAATCAATAATCGATTATTCAGCAACGTTCAAAAAATCCTTTCCAGATTTTAATTTCAACAATCGATTGTACAAAATCAACAATCGATTATTCAGCAACGTTCAAAGAATCTTTTTCAGATTTTAATATCAACAATCGATTGTACAAAATCAACAATCGATTACCTGACGGTATTTGAAAACTTTACGACAATGGTCAGCTTCACAATCGATTGTGCACTGTTAACAATCGATTATTTATCAGACTTTGAAAATCATTTTAGACACTGCCTCGTGACAATTGATTGTTATATACTCACAATCGATTATTTAATAACTTTGAAAAAGTCTGGAAGACACTGCCTCAACACAATCGATTGTCATATGTTCACAATCGATTATTTTGTGACTTTTAAAAATTTGATGGACACTGTCTCTTCACAATCGATTGTCATTAGCTTCACAATCGATTATTCTGAGTTTTGAAAAACTTTGATGTACACTGCCTCATCACAATCGATTGTCATAAGGTTCACAATCGATTGCCATGCAGGTTTGAAAAACCTGATGCTCACTGCCTTAACACAATCGATTGTCATTTGTTCACAATCGATTGTCATGCAGTCTTGGCTTAACATAATCGATTATCATAAGTACATAACCGATTATCTTAGTCCAGTTTTTAGAGGCATGTTTAAAAATCATTTTGACTATGAAAATATGCATGATTTAAAGTTATTTAGCATTAAATTAAATATGCATGATTTTGTAAAAATAATTTTACGAGAGAAGCCATGTCATGAGTCAAGTTGTCGGATCAAGAACACAATTAAGAACGACTCATTTAAACTATAAAACTTTGTCTTGTGCTTGAATCTCGTTATCCACCAATTGTGCGCTTGTACTTGAACTTCGTCATATATCAATTTGCGCTTCGTTTGTCATTCATCAAAACCTACACATAAGAACACACATTTTAGTATAAAGCCTTGAGAACGTGTTTCCAACAATTTCCCCCTTTTTGATAATGACAAACTTTAAACGGGTTATGCAAATTAAACAGTTTATAAAGACGATTCAAGACAAGTATATGTATGCCTCAACAAGTATGCAATTTGTTCCCCCTCAATATATGGATTCCCCCTCAATTTAAGCTTATAAATATTGAGAGTGCATACCCGTTATCTTCCCCCTTTTGCCATTAGCAAAAATAATATAAGAAGATGCCAAAGATGTAAATAAAACTTGTTTATTTATTTGAAAGAGATTACAGTAATCGGGAAGACAATGCAACATAAAAAACAAACTTAAAAACAACAAACAAAGAAATTATTCATTTCCATCATCTCCCGCCTCATCATCCGGCGCTGCTTCATATGGAACAAGACCCGCATAAGGATAATGAACATGGTCAAAATATCCATGGATCTCATGAGTTAATTGACCAAGAGAAGAGGTCAATGAAGCAATTTGGTCGGAAATTGATTGGAGGGTAGGCTCTTGAGCTGGACGAGTTCGACGGGTTGGAGGAGGAGCAGGCGATGTATGGTCACCGTCATGATGAAAGGAGGATTCTGAAATTTCCCACTTCTTGGTACTCTTTTTGAGAGGACCGTTGGAAGTGATGAATCCGGAGGCTTCAAGGAAGTTCATGATGAGGAGAGCGTAAGGAAGAGGCTTATCATCTCCGATAGCGTCACGCATGTGAATCTTGACGAACCGACATCAATTGATGTTAGCTCCGATTATTATGGCATGCATGTGCTTGGTGTCCTCTTGGGAAATGGTAGTATGGTTATGCTTACGAGGCTTGAGGACTTGGGTGATGAAATAGAAAATCAATCGATAATTGGGATCCATTCCCGTAATTGTAGGACGACGGGAAGAAAGATTTGGATCATAAGAAGTCAGACCGGTTTGATGTAGGAGAGCTGTTTCATCAAAAAGGGCTCCGGCCTCTCCGGTGTACCGAAAAATGTCTTCACCATTACGAGGAAGATGGGCAATGGTATGGAGGTTTTCATCGGAGATAAGAATTTGAACACCGTTTATATTTGTCACAAGATCACCGTCATCATCCTCATGAAGGTTGGAGTAAAATGCTTGAATTAAAGTAGTATTGATGTAAGGATGGGTAAGAAGTCAAGAAGTTGACAATTTTTGAGTATATTTGCAGCAGGGCCATAAGATTCAAGATACTTGTTGGTTGAAAAACGGGGAGGAAGAATGTCGCGCTTTTCAAATTTTGTTAAAAATCGAGTAAGCTCGATGTCAGAATTAAAATAAAGAACGGAACCATCTTGGTAAGGATAGTTTGGAGCAGCAGAGGAGGATGCACCATACCTAGCAGAACGCGAACGTTTGGAGTAACGGCCTGACATTTTTACTAAGTATTGCTGGAATTTGCAAGAGTCTTGAAAGAGTTTTGATAGTTTGAGAGCTAAAATTGATGCTTGAGTGAATAAAAATGAACATATATGGAGCCTATTTATAGAGGGGAGAAAGGCATTTCATTAATGGAAGAAATCTGCAGAAAATTGAAAGCTGAAACAGTCAGAAACGGTAAAAATAAATCTTACTGACAGTTAGACAATCGATTGTTGGGATGAGATAATCGATTGTCATTAAGATTTGACTGAATCTCGGAACTGACACAAATCGATTGCAGAATCAAACGGTAACAATTTTGAATTTCTGACATGAAATAATCGATTGTCAAAATATGGTAATCGATTGTTATGCTCCAGTGAGCACAGTGATTTTCTGACTCGGAAAATAATCGATTATATATATGGAACAATCGTTGTTGTAGAAAAGCAGTACTGAATGGCTGAGACGGTAATCGATTAAACAGCTAAAAAATCGATTGTTAAACAAAACTTCATAATAAGCATAAACTATAAATGATCGATTAGTGATACTTGCTAATCGATTTTCTGCACAGTAAAATAATCGATTATTTGCTGTAACAATCGATTGTTTATGCCATTTCTTTATAGTTCCCCCTACCTTTAGGGCGATACCTGCAAAATAGAATTAGATGTCTCCGACGCTCAAGTCAGTAATTTGTAAAGAAATAGTAATTTAAACTAGTGTGGCCGAGTGAGAGCGTGATCTCTTAAGAAGTGTGTCCTAGGGTGTTCTTAAGAGTGTTTCGGGTACTTACCTTTTCTCCGACGTCGCCAATTACCTGTTCGAGAGGCTGATCTTTGATTGTCCTCCACTCGTTAGGCGTTTTCGTTTCATTCTCCAATTGTGGCGCTTCCTCCGTTGGTTGTTTCAAAGATTCGTCTTGATTTTCTTTAGGCGTTTCCTCTTGTATTTTGTCTTTCAAGCTATCTAAGATACCTGCAAGATCAAAACCAGTATCCTTTCTCGCCAAGCGAGCATTATTTTCGGCAAATACAACATGAGGGGATTCCTCCACAGTTTCGGTTCTTTTATTAAAGACCCTATATGCTTTGCTACGTGAAGAATAACCAATGAAAATTCCCTCATCGGACTTAGCATCAAATTTTCCCAATTGATCTTTGCCATTGTTATGAATAAAACATTTACAACCGAATACTCTAAGATGGGAGATATTTGGTTTCCTTCCCTTATAGAGTTCATAGGGAGTTTTCATGAGTATAGGCCTTATGACTACTCTATTTAAGATGTAGCATGCGGTACTCACGGCATCCGCCCAAAAATGTTTGGGAATCTTAGCCTCTTTGAGCATGGTTCTAGCCATCTCTTCGAGACACCTATTTTTCCTTTCGACCACCCCATTTTGTTGTGGTGTTCGTGGAGCGGAAAAGGTATGCTCGATACCGAGTTCGTCACAAAAGTCCGCAAAGAGATTGTGATCAAACTCTCCCCCATGATCGCTTCTAATTGAAGTTACGGTTGTTTCCTTCTCGTTTTGAACATGCTTAAGAAAATATTTAAAATTCTGAAAAGCATCACTTTTATTGGCAAGAAATAAAGTCCAAGTAAATCTAGAATAATCATCAACAATCACAAAAGCATAACGATTTCTTCCTAGACTTTCAATGCGAGATGGTCCAAATAAATCCATGTGAAGCAATTGCAATGGTCTAGAAGTTGAAACAAAATTTTGGATTTGAAAGATGCTTTTGTTTGCTTCCCTTTTTGACAAGAATCACAAATAGAGTCATTTTCAAATTTCAAATTGGGAAGACCAATAACTAAGTTTTGTGAAATCAATTTGTTCAAAAGATGCATGTTTATATGAGCAACTCTACGATGCCATAGCCAAGTATCATCCTCTTTGCTCATAAGACAATCAACATATTCGGGTGAGGAATTAGCAAGATCAACCATATAAATATTATCCACTCTAAAACCACGAAGGATAATTTTAAAATCACTACGTCTAAACACTAAGCATTCATCCGAATCAAATAGGGCAAGATTTCCCTTGTCACATAATTGACTTATGCTCAAGAGATTATGCTTTAAACCTTTAACAAGTAATATATGCTTAATAGAGGAATTTTCATCCTTACCGACCGATCCGATGCCAATAATCTTTCCTTTATTGTTATCCCCAAAAATCACACTTCCTCCTTCTTTGTGTTCTAGTTGAAGGAATTTGGATTCGTCTCCCGTCATATGTTTGGAGCATCCACTATCAAGGTACCATAGTACACTTGATCCCTTCAAACACACCTACAAAATAAATTAATGCATTTTAGGTACCCATGCCATTTTGGGTCCTTGAGGGTTAGGCATATCATAATGATGCGATTGAGTGATATGTCTATGTCGTGTAAAACATGCAGGGGCAATATGACCAATGCGTCTACAATAATGACAAGTCACGTTGGGGTTATGCATCCTTCTAGGTTCAAAGTAACTTGATGGACGAAAATGAATTACTCTATTTTCATTCTGACTATTGCGCATTTCATGAGAACCATTTCTCCTACTATTAGTTCTAAAATGAGCAGCATTTCTAGAGTAATGGTCATGTCTAGATGTTCTAAAAGGTTCAAAACTCCTTCTAGTGTTTGGCCTAGAATATGCATCATTTCTAGGGTAGTCATTTCTAGGTGGTAAGTCATTTCTAGGTCTTCTAAAATGTTCAACATTTGTTCTAGAATGCATATTTGTTCTAGGATTGCTATTTCTACGATAAGCATTTGTTTTATTAATCCTAGGGTGAACCTTAGGTGGTTGGGGTTTGGCTTCAACCTTTTCTTTAGGCTCATTCTTAAAACCTATGCCATGCTTGGTTGACTTCAAATTAACAAGGACCTCATTCAAGTTTTTGTGGGAAGAATTAAACTTATCTAAGGTACCTTTAAGTCTATCTACCTCATTTTCGAGATGCATGCAAGAAGAGCAATTTTTAATAGAACTTTCGGGCTTGTCGGCACTTCTTTTTCCAAACCACTTGTTTTCCTCTTTCAGCTTCTCATTTTCTAAAACCAGCTTTTCTAACTCCTTTTCTTTTAAAGAAAGCTGTTTTTGAAAATCCTTTTCTTTTAGAGAAGCATTTTCTTTTATGCTCTTGACAGTTTTTGAAGCTTTAATAAATTCAGTATATAGCTCATCAAAAGCAGTTCGCATTTCTTCAAGAGTAAAGAAGTTTTTAGAGGAGATTTGACATACCTCATCTTGCTTGTCTTCTTGCGCCATAAGGCAAAGGTTTGCGGCTTCGTCTTCTTCTTCTTCGCTTGACTCATCTCCGGAGTCTCCTCCCCAAGAAACGTATGCACGTTGCTTCTAAAAAGGTTTCTTCTCCTTTTTGATGTTTGGGCAATTTGATTTGATGTGCCCGGTTTCACCGCATTCATAGCACTTTATTTGCTCGCCTTGCTTTTTGCCCTTTCGTTCATACTCCTTTCGCATGAACTTTTGAAATCTTTTGATAACGAGTCCAAACTCGTTGTCTCCGTCCTCATCAACTTGAGGTTGGCTTGTGCTTGCCTTAAGCGCTATTCTTTGCCTCCTTTGATCATCAACAAGAGGGTTAAGTATTGTAGATTCATAAGTCTTAAGGTTACCTCTTAATGCGTCGATTGTGACATTTGAGACGCCAATGGATTCTTGAATTGCGTCGGTCTTTGATCGCCATGCCGGAGTGAGACTTCTAAGAATTTTTCGAACAAGTTCTCTATCCGTGAATGTCTTCTTGAGGGCATGTAGGCCATTTACGATTATTGAAAATCGTTCGAACATTTCATCCACCTTTTCACCTTCCTTCATGTGAAATAATTCATAAGCATGGGTTAGGAAATCAATATTAGCTTCCCTTACCTGGTCCGTACCTTCGTACGTAATTTCCAGCTTGTCCCACATTTCCTTTGCCGTTGTGCAACACGATATTTTCCTGTAATCGTCAGCATTTACAGCACAATATAATAAATTAATTGCTTTAGCATTATTTTGAACCTTTCGGATATCATCCGCGTCATATTCTTCTTCGTATTTGGGAACCCATTCGTTTTCAACCTTTTTGGTTGGAATTTGATTTCCCTTTGTTATCACCTTCCAGAGATGAAAATTGTTTGCTTGAACGAAGATTTTCATCCTCTCCTTCCAGTACGTATAGTTTGTACCGTTGAATAGTGATGGTCGGGTGGAGCACTGTCCTTCCTCTATTCCTACAAAAGAATCACGAGTAGAAGCCATGGAAGTTTCTCTCAAATGTTAAGTCTTCAGAGAGTTGGGCTCTGATACCAATTGTTAGATAATACGCTTAACGCTAGAGGGGGGGGGTGAATAGCATTATAATAAGTGCGTTGAATAAACAAAAAGGAAAGAACGCACCGATGTATTCTGGTTCACCACAACACGTGGCTAGTCCAGTCCCCGAGAGACTCTCTCGAGATTTTCCACTAACTTGTCAAGCTTACGGGTGCTCAACAAACCTTTACAACTTAAGGACACAAGCCTTAACACCTTTGTTCGGAGATACAACACTCCAAGACTTCAACCAAGGAAACACAAGTTCCTTACAACAAGAGAATCACAATTCTCTTACAAGTGTACAAAACACTAAATACTCAAACAAAACACTCCTTAATGAGTAGATATGAGTAAAAGAAGTAAGCTCAAGATCACAACAACTATGGACAAGACTTTGGCTCTCAAAAGCTTTATGAAATGAATATAAAATGATAAACAATAGTATGCAAGCTTATAGCAATAGAATGATCAGTTGTTGTGTGTTGTTGTATTTAAAACACTGAAATGAAGCTGTATTAATAGTTGAAAAACTTGGCATTACCGTTGCCTAATTGCCAATTAAGAGTTGCTGATTTTACTCTGTGACAATCGATTGTCAGGAAGCCACAATCGATTGTTTGCCAATCGTTCCAAAAATCAATTCCAGATTTTACGCTTAACAATCGATTGTCCAAGATCAACAATCGATTATTGGCAACGTTCAAAAAATCATTTCCAGATTTTACGTAAAACAATCGATTATACCAAATCAATAATCGATTATTCAGCAACGTTCAAAAAATCCTTTCCAGATTTTAATTTCAACAATCGATTGTACAAAATCAACAATCGATTATTCAGCAACGTTTAAAAAATCTTTTTCAGATTTTAATATCAACAATCGATTGTACAAAATCAACAATCGATTACCTGACGGTATTTGAAAACTTTACGACAACGGTCATCTTCACAATCGATTGTGCAATGTTAACAATCGATTATTTATCAGACTTTGAAAATCATTTTAGACACTGCCTCGTGACAATCGATTGTTATATACTCACAATCGATTATTTAATAACTTTGAAAAAGTCTGGAAGACACTGCCTCAACACAATCGATTGTCATATGTTCATAATCGATTATTTTGTGACTTTTTAAAATTTGATGGACACTGTCTCTTCACAATCGATTGTCATTAGCTTCACAATCGATTATTCTGAGTTTTGAAAAACTTTGGTGTACACTGCCTCATCACAATCGATTGTCATAAGGTTCACAATCGATTGTCATGCAGGTTTGAAAAACCTGATGCTCACTGCCTTAACACAATCGATTGTCATTTGTTCACAATCGATTGTCATGCAGTCTTGGCTTAACATAATCGATTATCATAAGTACATAACCGATTATCTTAGTCCAGTTTTTAGAGGCATGTTTAAAAATTATTTTGACTAATGAAAATATGCATGATTTAAAGTCATTTAGCATTAAATTAAATATGCATGATTTTGTAAAAATAATTTTACTAGAGAAGCCATGTCATGAGTCAAGTTGTCGGATCAAGAACACAATTAAGAACGACTCATTTAAACTATAAAACTTTGTCTTGTGCTTGAATCTCGTTATCCACCAATTGTGCGCTTGTACTTGAACTTCGTCATATATCAATTTGCGCTTCGTTTGTCATTCATCAAAACCTACACATAAGAACACACGTTTTAGAATAAAGCCTTGAGAACGTGTTTCCAACACAGCTCCCCCGTAATAAAGACATAATTTCATTGTACTCATAAGATATCTAAGAATCCACTTTACTGCCTACCAATGCTCTTTCCCGGGGTTGGAGAGAAAACGACACACCCCGTTTCTACTGCGTGAGCAATATCGGGCCTCGTACACACTATATCATACATCAAACTTCCAACTGCTGAAGAATATGGTACTGACGACATTTCCCCAATCTCTTCCTTGGATGAGGGACATGAACTCTTGCTCAGCTTGAAATGGTTGGCTAATGGAATGCTAACTGGTTTGGCATTATTCATATTGAACCGTGCAAGCACTCGTTCAATATACTTCTCCGGAGATAGCCATAACCTCCGGTTCTTCGTGTCTCGGGTGGTCTGCATTCCCAATATTTGTTGAGCCGATCCTAAGTCTTTCAGATCAAAAGACTTAGAGAGTTCCTTCTTCAACTGGTTGATCTTCGTTGCGTCTTTCCCAACGATCAGAATATCGTCTACATATAGTAGAAGAGCAACGAAATTCCCGTCTGAAAATTTCTGAATGTAAACACATTCATCTGCAGTAGTTTTCTTGTACCCTTGACTCACTATGCACGAGTCAAAATTCTTGTACCACTGTCTTGGTGCCTGCTTCAAACCGTACAAACTCTTCTTCAGCTTGCACACGAGGTTATCTCCTGAAACCTCAAAACCATCGGGCTGCTGCATATAGATTTCTTATTTTAAATCTCCATGAAGAAACGATGTCTTCACATCCATCTGTTCAAGCTCCAAGTTCATACTTGCGACCAATCCAAGTATGACTCTGATTGAAGTGATCTTGACTACGGGTGAAAAAATCTCATCAAAGTCGATTCCCTTCTTCTGCTGGAATCCTTTGACTACCAATCGTGCTTTGTATTTCACCACTTTTCCACTGCTATCTTTATTCAACTTGAACACCTATTTATTTTTCAGTGCCTTCTTACCTTTTGGAAGTTTTACGATCTCATAAGTCTGATTTTTCTGCAGAGATTCCATCTTGTCCTGCATTGCGAGCAACCACTGTTCTTTGTCCTTATGAGATACTGCTTCATGGAAACTCTCTGGTTCTCCATCTTCAGTAAGTAGAAGATATTTGGATTCTGGATATCTTCTCGATGGAATCCGACCTCGTTCAGATCTACGAACTTCTGGAATATGAGGAGATCCACCATCATCTTAGTCTTGTTATGGTTCTGGAACATCTGGCAGAGCGGGTTGTGACTCCCCCTGCTCAACATCGTCTTCTTCCTCATTGTCTTCTACTTCTGAAATATCTTCTGGCACTGTATCTTCATTTCTCATGAATGATTCTGTTGTTGCCTCTGGCACCTGAGGAGCAACATTTGGATTCTGAGATATTGTGGGCTTTTCAATATCTTCTATTGTCTGGTTTTCATGGAACACTACGTCCCTACTGCTGATCACCTTTTTCTCCTTTGGATACCATAATCTGTATCCAAATTCTTCATCTCCATAGCCTATGAATATGCATGGAGAGGTCCTTGCATCTAGCTTTTGCCTGAGCTCCTTGGATATGTGTGCGTACGCCAAACATCCAAATATTCTCAAGTGAGAATATGATGGATCCTTTCCAGACCAAAGTTTCTCCGGAACTTCAAAATTCAATGGTACTGATGGAGATCTGTTGATCAAGTAACAAGCGGCTCTGACTGCTTCTCCCCAGAATGGCTTTGGCAACTTAGCCATACTGAGCATGCTCCGAACACGTTCCATGATTGTTCGGTTCATTCTTTCAGTTACACGGTTGTGTTGAGGGGTGTGTGGGACCGTCTTCTCATGTCGAATGCCATATGATCTGCAATGGGCATTGAACTGCCTGGAAGAGTATTCACCTCCATTGTAGGATCGAAGACACTTCAACTTCTTTCCTGTCTCACATTCTACCATAACATGGAACAGTTTGAAGTAATCGAACACCTGGTCCTTCGTCCGTAAGAAATACACCCACACCTTTCGAGAAGCATCATCAATGAACGTTAGAAAGTATCGATTGTCGTCGAGTGATTCAACATCTAAGGGACCGCAAACATCAGAGTGTACCAGACTGAGTAACTCTGATCTTCTCGTTGAAGAGGAATTAAATGAGACTCTATGCTGCTTACCAAACAGACAATGATTGCAAGGATTTAGTACAGCATCCTTGTCCACATTGATGAACTCCTTTTTTATTAGGGTGGAAAACCTTTTCTCACTCATGTGGCCGAGTCTCTGGTGCCATAAATTTTGAGAAGCCTCATTTTCTGCAATGTTGAGGCTGTCTGTGCATATCTTCACATGAGTCTTGTATAGCGTGCCACAAATATGTCCTCGAGCGACTGTCATAGCGCCTCTTGATAACTTCCATGTGCCTTTACTGAAGTGACTATCATAGCCCTGTCATAGATTTAGCCGAAGATGTGGCACATGGAGGACATCCTTCAAAGTGATTGTGCTCCCAGAACTTGTCTTTATCCGGACATCACCAATTCCGACAATCTCAGCGGAACTGGAATTTCCCATTTTCACAGCTCCAAAATCACCGGCTTTGTATGTTGTGAAGTATTCCTTGTATGGAGTCACGTGGCAGGATGCTGCAGTATCTACCACCCATTAGGTGTCTTCTCGTGAGACGTGGAGGCATGTCTCATCTTGGGTTGAACAATAAGCTACATCACCAGAGATAGTAACTAACGTTTCTCCACCCTTGTTCTTCGGCTATGAATTGCTCTGGCCTTGCTCCTCTTTCCATTTGTAGAAGTTCTTCTTCATATGTCCCTCTATTCCACAATGATGGCACTTATATGTTGGTTTTCTGCCATCAGTGGACCTGCCTCTGCTCTTGCTTCTGCCTCTCCATTTGCTTTTTCTACTCTTTTGTTGCTTCCCCTGGTTCTCTGTGACAAAGGCATGGGTCTGATATGTGCCCATCTCCTTTCTCCTTGCCTCTTCACTGAATAGGGCATCCTTGACCATTGACATGGTAAGTTCGTCATTAGGGGCTGAGTTGCTGAGTGATACAACCAGCATTTCCCAACTATCGGGAAGGGAACTGAGTAGTAACAGCGCCTGAACTTCATCGCTAAGTGGCATCTCTACAGACGACAACTGGTTGACCATGTTTTGGAACTCACTAGTATGCTCGGCAATTGAAGTTTCATTTTTTAGCTTCCTGTTGACTAAGCGCCTCATCAATAGGGCCTTATTCCGAGCGGTCTTGGCCTAGTACATGTCTTCCAACTTCTTCCAGAGGGTATATGCTTCTGTTTCTTGTGCAACATGGTGGAAGACACTATGATCAATCCATTGACGGATTTGACCAATAGTTTTTCGATTTGATTTCTTCCACTCTAACTTCTGGGCGGGATCAGGATTTATACCCATCAATTCTATGGGATCAAACAAATCTTTACAGCTTAGGAGATCTTCCATCTGAGGTCTCCATAGCGTGTAATTTGTGGCAGTAAGCGTAATCATGTCTCCGAAAGATGATGTTGACTCTTCTATGGACATTATCATCTTACAAAATAATTTTTCAACACGACCGGGGTTGAATCTTTAAACACGGAGTTCATTGTTTCGTCTGGAACGGTCGAAAATGGTGGAATTGACACTTCGTGGCTGAAATTCCACTATAGGGGCAAAACTATAATTTTTGAAATTTGAGGGACCAATCTACAATTTTAGAGAGTTGACTGGTTCGCTACAGTTGACCGGTCGTCTTCTCCGGTGAAATTTCCGGCGACGGTTGTCTTCTCCGGCGAGTTCCCCGCGAACATTCGACAACGTTGACCAAACTTTGACCACGATTTCTAGGCTCATTTGAACTCCGATTAGGTCGTTGTTTGGTGCGTTGGACTCCCTTCGACGAGACGAATCCAATGGTCCTATCAGAATTGGATTTCGAGCAAAGCTTTGAAAACCCAAATTTGGCCCGTCACCTAAAAACTCGATCAACGCCTCTAACCTGGCTCTGATACCACTTGTTGGGAGTATGTGGATCGATTGGGCGTTGTTAAACTCAAATTTGAGAGAAAAACACCTCTATTACTCACAAGAATATATTACACCAGTATTTACAAAACTAATAAAAAGACTCTTAAAAAACTCACAAACGAGGATCACTTTCTAGGATCACTCTTGTTCTCACTCTTCTTGGTGATGAACACTCTAATTTTGTGATAATTTACAATGAAGGCAAGCACCTCTGATGAGGGTTTTTTATGGAAATTCACGTATGAATAAGGAAGCTTCCCATGGAGGCTATGGTTGGCTTGTTCAACCATTGCGGGCTGCTCGTGTGAATAAGGAAGCTTCCCATGGAGGTTATGGTTGGGTTGTTCAACCATTGTGGGCTGCCCGTGTGAATAAGGAAGCTTACCATGGAGGCTATGGTTAGCTTGTTCAAAGTTTGCTAGTTTGAACATCTAGAAGTACAGCTGGAAATCATCATACACAACTTCAAATAATGTGCTTATACGAAGTATTGTACCGAAATTCGGCCCAGGACAAAAGAGGAAACCAAGCCACTGGTTTATCAGTTGCAAAACAATGAAGGTACATCTCCAAGCATTGGTTTAAGGCCTCCGTTTGACCATCAGATTGAAGATGATAAGCAGAACTTAAGGCCAATTGTGTACTTTGAAGTCGATGGATTTCATGCCAAAATTCAGATAAGAAGAGAGGCTCACGGTCAGAAACAATTGTCAGAGGAAATCCATGAAGCCGAATAAACTCCTTAACAAATATTTCAGCAATCTTCTGACTGGTGAAATGGGTGGGCAAAGCAATAAAGTGGTCATATTCGGATAGACGATCCACAATAACCCAGATGATAGTTTTACCATGAGAAGAAGGAAGACCTGCGATAAAATCCATGGAAATGTCTTCAAATATGACATTAAGAATTGGCAATGGAGAAAGTAATCCAGCAGGTTTCAAGTTAGAGTATTTTATTTGCTGACAAATCTGACACTCCATAACATGTTTCTTAACATCAGTACGCATTCCCGCCCAATAAAAATTGGAGGAAAGGCGATGAAATGTACGGGATATGATAGCATGACCCCCGAGCTTAGAAGAGTGAAATTCCTCAAGCAATAAAGTGCAAAGTTGACTATTCTGAGGAATCACTAATCCATTTCGGAATAAGAGAAGACCCCCCTTGGAAAGAAAATTGTGGTAACGATTTTGGATTCTCCTGTAACTGTTTCTATAATGCAACTAATTCAGAGTCCGATTTGTTTAGTTTGCGCAATTGATCAACTAAAGCTAACTCTGTAACGGCCAATGTCAAAGCTTGCATTATAGATACTCGAGATAATGCATCAGCAACAGCATTGAGCTTTCTCACAATAGCAAATGTCAAAATCATATCGGATCAATTTGACAAGAGGGGTTGCTCTGATGGTAAGCAACCCCCACTTCCAACCGAGAGCTTGTGAGTTCGAGTCTCCCCAAGAGCAAGGTGGAAAGTTCTTGGAGGGAAGGATATCGGGGATCTATTTGGAAACAACCTCTCTATCCAAGGGTAGGGGTAAGGTCTGCGTACCAACTATAGGATTGTACAATAATGAAGAAAAATCAAAACCTACCAACTATAGGATTGTACAATTAATGAGAGAATATTCTACCAATAATAAAAAGATACACAAAAGATATTTACAATATTTCCTAATACGCCCTCTCAAGATGGAGGGCCGGAGGACACGCTAATCTTGGACATCAGCAGAAGAAGCCGAGGACGAGATAAGTGCTTGGTGAGAGCATCAGCAAGCTGATCAGCAGAGGATACGTGAGCAACACGAAGAGACCCATTCTGGACCAATTGACGAACAAAGTGATAATCAATGGAGATGTGTTTCATGCAAGAATGAAACACAGGGTTGCACAGAGATAAGTGGCGCCAATGTTGTCCCTGTAAATGACAGGAGCAGCGGGAAGAGGGACATGAAGCTCGCGCAGCAGGGAATGAAGCCAACGCACTTCAGCAGCAGTAGAAGCAATGGCATGATACTCAGCCTCAGTAGATGATCGTGCAACGGAAAGCTGCTTTTTGGAGCTCCATGAAATAGGATTTGGCCCTAGAAAAACAACATAGGCACAAGTTGAGGAGCGGTCATCACAGTTTCCACCCCAATCAGCATCAGAGAAACAATGCAGAGGTATAGCAGATGAACAGCCAGACGCCAAAATCAAGCGTCCCATTCAGATACCGGAATAGGCGCTTAACTGCACCCCAATGAGTGACAGTAGGAGCATGCATGAACTGTGAGAGTTTATTCACAGCAAAAGAGATATCAGGACGAGTGAAGGAGAGATACTGGAGGCCCCCAAGGGCCTGTCGATAGGCGGATGCGTCGGCAGGGGCCGAGCCGTCGGCCAGATAAAGGCGAGTTGACGCCACTGTTGGCGTCTGAACATGATTTGACTCCAGCATATTATGACGAGTCAAAAGATGAACAACATATTTATGCTGAGAAAGAAAACACCCCTTGGAGCTGCGCAGAACTTCAACACCAAGAAAGTAGCTTAGATCACCCATGTCTTTAAGAGAAAACTGAGACCCAATAGAGTCAATCACACGGTTCAAGAAAGCAGAATCATTACCAGTCAATATGAGATCATCAACATACACCAAAAAATAGGCCGTAATACCAGAGTGCTGAAAGACGAAGAGCGAAGTGTCAGAGGTAGTGTTGACGAAACCCATGGTCAGAAGGCTTTGGCGGAGCGCACTGTACCATGCCCGGGGTGCCTGTTTGAGACCATAAATAGCTTTCTGTAACTTACAGACATAAGATGGATAGGCTTTGTCAACAAAGCCCGGTGGTTGTGCCATATAAACATCCTCTGTAAGCCTCCCGTGGAGAAAGGCATTGTTTACATCCATTTGACGAAGAGGCCAGCCCTTGGATACAGCTATACTGAGAACTAAACAGTTGCCGTCTTAACAACCGGACTTAAAGTCTCCTAGAAATCCACACCTGGACGCTGATGAAAGCCCTTTGCAACAAGCCGGGCTTTGAACTTATCCACAGTGCCGTCAGGCTTGCATTTGATGCGATAAACCCGCTTGCAACCCACAACATTATACGAGGAATCAGGCTGGACAAGATCCCAAGTGCCATTCCGTAGCAGAGCATCAAACTCTGATGACATAGCAGCGCGCCAGCGCTCATCAGACATAGCACTGGACAGGGTCTGAGGTTCAGTAACAGCAGGAGAGGTGACAGCAGACATACCAAACTTCTTGTTGGGCATAAAGATGTTATTTTTGCTGCGTGTCTGCATATGATGA
Source organism: Nicotiana benthamiana (assembly GCA_034376525.1). NCBI lineage: Eukaryota > Viridiplantae > Streptophyta > Magnoliopsida > Solanales > Solanaceae > Nicotiana > Nicotiana benthamiana. Next base: position 750,137 of record CM067330.1, on the reverse strand, counting down.
CAACCCTGAGAGGATGCAGGTGGCGGCATAATGGGTGTAGCGGCGGCAGGGGCCGCTGGCGGTGCTGGAAGGGGCGCTGGTGGCGCGGGCAGTGGCGCTGGGAGTGCGTCCGATGAATAATCGCTGGTGGGAGCAACGGCAGGTACTGGTGGCGGCAGCGGAAGGACTTCTAGGGAGACCGGAATGGGTACAGGGGAAGACTCGGGGTTAGACATTTTGGAGAACGGGAAGACATCTTCATGGAAGGTGAAATGACGCGAGACGAAGATTTTAGACGTTGAGGGATCAAAGCAGAGATAGGCGCTTTGAGTAGTAGAGTAGCCGAAGAGGACACAGGCACGAGATCTGTGTTCCATTTTGTGTGAGGTGTAGGGCCGAAGCCAAGGTAAGCATTGACAGCCGAAGACACGTAATTTGGCAAGGTTGGGGCGTTTCTGGAAGAGAGACTCAAAGGAGGAGCGCATCGAGAGATTTGTCTTGGGAAGACGATTAATGAGGTAGACTGCTGTAGCAAAGGCATAAGGCCAGTAAATGAGAGGTATAGAGGCATGATGAAGGCGAGTGAGACCAGTATCGACAATATGACGGTGACGGCGTTCAGCATAGCCATTGTGCTGAGGAGTATGAGGAGGTGACATAAGATGGGAGATGCCATGAGAGGCAAGAAAAGAGCGCAAAGCGAGAAATTCACCCCCATTGTCAGTATACAGAGTAATGATTTTAGCAGAGAAATATTTCTGTACAATGGATTTAAAAATGGGGAAGGTTTGTGAGACATCAGATTTACGGCGTAAAGGAAAAAACCGAACATACTTAGAGAAATGATCAACAAAGATGACATAATATTTAAACCCTTCATTAGAAATAATCGGAGAGGTCCATAAATCGGAGAAAATAAGCTCTAGGGGAGCAGTAGAAGACAGACTTGACTCAAAAAAAGGTAACTTATGACACTTATGAAGTTTGCAAGATACACAGGCAAGATCAGACACATTACTGGACGCTATACTGCTAGATGATACTAAATGATGCAGGGTTTTAGCTGACGGGTGACCAAACCGAGAATGCCACAATGACGCAGAGAGCTTTTGTGCCGTGAGGGCAGATGGGAGACTGGGAGCCGCCGGCCAGTAGTAGGTGTTGCACCTAAGTGGGCCGCGAACGAGCGTTGCCCACGTGCGACGATCCTTCACCTGAAAATCAGTATCAGAAAAAACAACGTTAACATTATTGTGACGACATAATTGGGCAACAGAGATCAAATTTTTACGCATATGTGGAACACAGAGAGCCCCAGGTAATAAAAGAGAGGAATGACTGTTAAGTTGTCCAGTATGAGTAATTGTCAAACCTTCACCGTTACCAATAACCATATTGTCGAAGCCAGTGTAAGCACTGTGAAGATACATGTTGGCAAGATCCGAGGTTATGTGATGAGAGGCACCAGAGTCCAGGATCCAATCGCATGCAGAGGGAATCGTCGGAGAGTGATGGGGTGTGTAAGCAGCTGGATAGGGCGGTGAAGCATAAGCTGGCCGCGGCAATGGTCCACCATAAGGGGGCTGGTTTGCGCCGGAGACGGGATAGGATGGGCAGCGGCGCGCGGAGTGGCCAAATTCACTGCAGAGTTGGCACTTCCCATTGTACCCGCAAGATTGACCATTGCTGGATTAACCACCGCGACCGGAGACTGACCCGCGGCTGATGCGGCCGCGCCCGCGGCTACCGAATCGGTGACTGACTGGCTACTGTCCAGTGACGAAGGCAGCCGACGGAGCCGAGTCGGATGTGACGGAGGTAGCCGGCACACGAGCAGTGATCTGAGCCTCCATGCTTAACAGCTTGTCATGTAATTCAGTAAAAGAGATGGGAGACTCACGGGCTTGGATGGCATGAGAGAGTTCCACATACGGGTCATCAAGACCATTTAGAACCTTTATGACAAGATCCTCAGAATCAACGGTAACACCCAGGAGAGATAATTCATCCACAATCACGCGAATACCGTGCATAAAGTCAGTAATAGATTTAGAACCTTTTACCTGATTGTGGAGATGGTGTTTGAGAGCCATGATACGACCACGAGAAGCGGTGCCGTATGTGCGCGCGAGGATGTCCCAGGCCTCTTTAGAGGTTTCCGCAGCGGCAATGAAGGAGATGATCGTCGGTGTGATCACGAGATGATGGCACTGAGAATAAGGTTGTCCTGGCGAATCCAGTAAGGATATGCTGGATTTGGGGAAGTCACGTTGTTGTCGACGATAGTGGCCGGTGGGCATGGCTTCTATCCGTCCAAGAAGCCGAGGAGATCGTAACCAGTAAGGAGGGTTCGAAATTAAAATTTCCACGCCAGGTAATTAGTGGAATCCAATTTGCGTGGGATTTGAGCCGATGCATTTATGGCAATCGGCTGGAGAGGCGCGGTTGACGTCGTGGCGGCCATGAGCGCGAGGCAAGGAGAGGAGGCGCTGAACGACGTCGAGAAAAAGAGGGCTGCCGATTAGTGCAGCGGTGGCGGCGACGGGCTCCGATGAGAGGAGCTACGGTGGCAGCGGGTAGTATGTATTTAGGGTTTGTTTGGCGATAAGCCACTGGCGAATGATACCATGTAGAGAGTTTTGGAGAAGTGAGTTTCTTGTACTGCTCACCAAAGTATATATAGAGTACAGAGAAATCAAAACCTACCAACTATAGGATTGTACAATAATGAAGAAAAATCGAAACCTACCAACTATAGGATTGTACAATTAATGAGAGAATATTCTACCAATAATAAAAAGATACACAAGATATTTACAATATTTCCTAATACCCCAGACCCCACTAAGTGGGATTATACTGGATTGTTGTTATTGTTGTTGTTGTATATCTGATCAATTTGCTAAGCCATCTTTGTTGTTCCGGAGTTTGAATGACTTGACTAGTAAGAGATTTCAATGGTTGCTGATCCGTCATGATAATGAATCTGCATCCAAAAGGTATTGATGCCATTTTTGGACAGCTTGAGTTATAGCAAACATTTCTCTATTGTAGGTGGAAGCTGCTTGCATTCTCGGGGATAACTTCTGACTAAATAAGGCAACATAATGGCCTTCTTGCGATAAAACTGCACCAATCCCTGTTCCCGAATCCTCGGGCTCTGCAGAAAGACTTTAGAAAAATCTGGTAATGGCAAAATAGGAACAGAGCTCAAAGCCTTTTTCAATTGGAGAAAGGAAGTGGAAGCAACATCAAACCACACAAAAGAATCCTTTTTTAAGAGATCTGTGAGTGGTGAAGTCAATTGAGCATACCCTTTCACAAAACGGTGATAGTATCCAGTTAAGCCAAGGAAACCATGCACATCCTTGACAGAAGTAGGTAGAGGCCATGATAAAATAGCAACAATCTTTTCCGGATCAACTTAAAGACCTTTGGAAGAAAGGATGTGGCCGAGATAGGTGATTGAAGATTGGCCAAAATGACACTTGGAGCGTTTAAAAACCAGGGAATTTTAGCGTAGGAGATCAAACACATATTGAAGATGATCGAGATGATCCTGCCATGACTGACTATATACAAATATATTGTCAAAGAACACCAACACAAACTGGGGGAGGAAAGGCTTGAAAATAGAATTAATGGTTGGCTGAAAAGTAGATGGGGCATTGGACAATCCAAATGGCATCACGACGAACTCATAGTGCCCGTCATGAGTGCAAAAAACTGTCTTCTCAATATCAGGTGGATAAAGACGTATCTGATGATATCCTGCCAAAAGATCTAATTTGGATGAAGTTCAATAAATAACTCATTGACACTAGGAATTGGGAAGCGATCCTTGACAGTTATGGAGTTTAAAGATCTACAGTCCACACAAAATGCCATGTTCCATCCTTTTTGCAAACCAATAGGACAGAAGAAGAATAAGGACTTGAATTATGGTGGATGATCCCAGGTTTAAGCATCTCAGAAACTTGACGTTCGATCTCCTCCTTCTGAAAGTGAGGGTATCTATATGGGCGAACATTCACTGGATTAGTGCCAGGAATAAGAGGTATCCGATGGTCCTGAGCTCGGGATGGTGGCAATGAAGCACATGGTTGGAATATATCAGTGTAATTGTCCAACACAGATAATATATCTGTTGAATAATGTAAGCGCAATTCAGCACCCTGTGATGGAATTTCCAATCTTAGAAGGTAAGAAATAGAATCTGTCTTTGAAAAGCGGCGGAGAGTGGAAATATTAACTTTGTACTCTTGACCATCCATCATAGACAATATCATATAGGTAAGATCTCACACGTGGGTCTACCTCTTCAATCTTCAACATCCTTTTATTAAATTCATCCAAAGTGTATGATCGTGTTATAGCAAAATACAATTCATGTAATTGTAGATATGCCTTCTTGAATTTGGACGTTATATTTGTCCAAATATGCCACATGCAAGAGTAGTGTGGCATGCCAGGATAGACAATTGATGTTTCCTTTAGTATACTCTCATTCCTATCTGAAACAACACAAATTGAAGGTCTTTCAGCATATGCCTGCTTAAATTGCTCAAAGAACCACAACCAATATGCGTCGTTTTCATGATCAACCACAGCATATGTCAAGGGAAATATTGTAACTACATTATTAATTCATAAACTATTAATTGGGCAGCTTTGAAAATGTATATAAAAATATTAGTAAATAACAATTACAACATATATTCAGAGTATAGACAATTTATCTACATTTTATATAATAACTACAAAATAACTATAAATTTACTACAATTTAACTACATTTTATATACTTGCTATAAAATAACTACAAAATTTTTACAATTTTTAACTGTTGCATCCATGGTGCTTGCTGTCAGCATAATTCCCTTGTAGGCTGACTTTAAGAATGTTCCATCAACAACTACTACTGGCCTACAATGTTGCTAACCACTTATTGATGTACAAAGAGCAACAAATGCGTATAAGAAGCATTCTTCTGCTGCCTTCTTCAATTTAACAACAAACCATGATAAGTCTCCTAAAAAATATAAAAATATTTGGGTAATTTGCTGTAGGAGTCAGCCGGGTTCCCTCTCAAAAACTGTAAAGCCTTTTCCTTTGCTCTCCATGCTTGCATGTAGCTTAGGTTCAGTCCATGTTCGGATAACATGTCAGTTTGTATGTCCTTTGGGGTGTAAACAGTCTTAGGATCACAATACTTTGGAACGACCATGCTACCAACTACATCTGCAGTACATTTGCGTTGTATGAAGGTTTCGTCCATTAAGGAGCATATGTGTGGTCGGATGAAACTCCTTATCTTGAACATTGCAGAATCATTAACTGATGTTGCCTTGAAGTGCCATTTACAGTTTTCATCAACGCATACAAGCCAGTAGCTACAAAACTATACAATATTTAATACATAATATAAATGTAGATGCAATAAAAGGACTGTTTTCACATAAATCATTATAAAATATAATTTAACTACAATTGTACTACATTCTAACTATAATTTGTAAAGACCATATATATTCAGTAAAAATCCATACCTTCTATGACTAGATCTTTTTACTCTGAATTGGAACTTATGCATCACCGAAAATTTCTTCGTTGTAGCAGCGATAGTTTGCTTGTCCTGATACACTTGTCCTTCATCAATATATGTTTGCGTAGATTCTGTTATTATTTCACTGTGATATTCTTCTATAGCTGTAGAGGATGGAATATCAAGTAACTGTTGGTATCCAGACGAACCTGCATCAACATACAGTTAAATATAGTAACTATGTAGATAATTTTTAAAACGACATTGCTCTATCCTCTTCAGTACATTGTTTTTGTAGTTTAATTGTATGTAAATGTAGTAACATTGTAGATAACATACAAAACTCATAAATCCGCAATGTTGAATTACACAAACATGCACTTGTGATATCGTTGGTGATTGCCAATTCCAAATTGAAATCTCTTACACTTATACATAAAGGATACGAACATAAGTTTTATTCTCCTTTTTGGTCTCCATATACATGAACCCCCATATCATTCCTAATCTCCCTTGGAGGACAATTGTCGTTCACCATGTACTTGATTTCTACAATTTTTTCTTATGTATCAATCGATAATAGTTCTACAGTTGTAGAAATAAGAATTCTGTAGCTTGCATTGTCATCTACCACAATGGCATCAACTTCAAAATCTCTAAATTTGTCATAGTTATCCCAATTCTCATTAAATTTTAACACGATTGGAATTTTTGACATGGTTTCGTGTAGTTGATAGAAAAAAGATAAAAAACAGAAAATGATCGCCAATTTGATTACTGATTGAAGCTGTGCGTAATTTTTGAAGCTCTACATAATTCTTTGAATTGTAGTAGAAGAGACAATTACGCAACTTCATATATTTTTCAAACTGGGATTTTAATGTGGAATAAATCAAGCCCAGATTTTATGGTTGATTTTAAACGCTCGATAAATGGCAAATTCTGCCTAATTAAAGATTGGTATATAAATTATAATTAAAGTATAGACTGGACGGATAATATACAAACTATAAACATTTTTAACAATAAAATTTCATATATAATATATATAGTAAAAAATCCCTTTATTTTTATCCGCCCAAAATCAATTCAATCTGCGTGAGATTTGAGTGATGCATAATCTGGATAATCAAACTTGGTTAGATATTAATCACAGACCTGTATTTTACCAAACAAAAATCCTAGGCGTCTTTATTTTTTACATTAAATAATATGGATATAAAAGAAACATGGGTTTGGTCTCTCACATGTTTCATGAGGCCAGTAGTGGGTAGCTTATACCTAAATTTTGTCACTACAGTTTGAACTAAATGCAATGGTTTTTTCTGTTGCTTTTAAATGCTATGGTTGAACTAAATGCAATGCTATGTATTCCGAAAGGGAAAGCCAAAATTTCAATTTTACGAGTTCTGAATTTAGAACAACAATTTTAAGTGCTAATAACTGAATTTTATATTTAATATGTGTACATATATTTAATAAAAATTTTAATTTACTGTTTGAACACAAAGAAAAAAAGCTTCGGTGTAACTGATAAAGTTGTTGTCATGTGATTAGGAAGTCACTTGTTCCAATAACAAAAACAGCCTCTTGCAGAACTACATAGTAAGATTTCATGCAATAAACCCTTGTGATCTGGTCCTTTTCCGAACTCCGCATATAACAAAAACTTTGAAAATCTGACTATTTTTTAATATGGTTAGAACAAAACTATTAAATTCCATGGAACACATATATGAGCATCTATCTCTACCTATTTGTGTTCCAAAAAGAAAAGAAGAAAAAGATGACAATTGGAGAAATGTGATTTTAATAGTAAAAAGTTTTTGCGCATAGTGGACCGTACCAAAAGTAACATTAAACAAAAGTAGCTACCTACCACATTTGTCTGTAAAAATTTCATTTTTTTGTTGTGTCCAACTCACACTACTCAAGAACAGACTATTGTCTACTAAAATCGAAGACTGTGATCTCGCCGGAAAAAGCTGTCTTCGGCTAAATATGTTGTCATCTTCTACATTGAAACAATTAGTAGTGGGTTCACTTCCAACAGGTCAAGAACCAAATGGGTCCCGACCAAAAGCGGCTCCTTTTTCACTACCAATGCTCAAGTTTAACAAAACTCTTCAGGTTTTGTTTTCTGATCTTTTTATGCTATGAAACTGATTAAAGATCACATTTTCTTAGATGGGTATTGTACTTTATTGTTAGTTTAATGTGTATTTGGCTTTAGTATTGAAGTTGAACAACACTGTACTTCCTTCTCTTTAGGTTTTGTTTCTGATCTTTTTTATGTTATGTAGCTGTTTTAACTTCATATTTTGTTAGATGGGTAATTGTACTTTATTGTTGGTTTAATGTTTATTTGACTTTATATTGAAGTTTCTAGTTGGCTGGTAGTAGTTGCAAGGACTAAGTGGTGTAGCTATTGTGAAAGAATCTGAGCATCCGACCCAAAATTTTAATATAGTGAGTGCATTAGCATATGACTTGGAGACACTTGCTATACTGATTTGAGCATGTGTTGTATATTCTATTTCCTTCTAGAGCTTTGGTCTAGTGCTAAGATCACAATGCGTGATAACGCGTGTTTCAGACAAAAGCCTAGTATTTAAGTGGAGGAGGGTAGAAGTGCGGACCTATTATCTACTGAGTTCTGAACCGGACTCCAGTTGTCCTCGTGGATCTCTCGGTTATAAAAAGTAAAGAATAGAATAAAATGTGTTTTGTATTCTCTACCGGCTAGGTGGATGAATGGAGTTCGATAAATGATTAGGGAACTGTGATGCTTGTCTTTTAAGTTTAATTAAGCATCATTCTCGCTATCTCAATCCAGAGAAAAGGAAAATACAAGATTTATGAACTTCTGTAGATAGACCACCTTAGCCCTCATTATAGATGTAGCGAGTGCTTTCCTTGGGATTGTAGCTGACTGAGCACCTGTACTAGCAAAAGGATGAAGGTTGGGCTGCAGGAAGGCTCTGACTTTCAAGTTAGTAACACTCGGTGCATCCTTGTAGATAGTAAAGAATGTTGTGCAAAATCCAAGTCGTATCAGACAATAATGTTGGTATTCGTAGGATATACTTGTTGGAGGGTGATTGTGCTTTAAGTGTTAGGGGTTTGCGGTGCACTTAGTGCTTTTCGACTAAGTTTCTTTGTAGTTTGGTCATATTTGTTGTGATAAGCTAAGTTGCTCGGACACTTCACTTTCGGTATCGCACATGTGTCGACACGACATGGGTGTGAGATCTGTAAAGATTTGGTCAACTGATTTTGGGTGGAGAAATTTGGGACATATTTAATGATTTTTTTTAAAATTAAAACAAAAGCTAGAGTAAAATTGAAGAAAATAGAGTACCTGGTATATAGAAATTTATATGTCAATCTTTTTCCTTTTATCTCCTTTTCAAATTCTTCTCTTATCAATATTCTGTCATTCTCGGAATACCTTATAAGTTTTACACATAAAGAAGACATATTTTAATAACTCTATTTTTAGATAGTTGAATCCCCACTCATATCCATATCCATAATCTAGATCCATACTCCCAAATCTTAAAATTTAGACTATGAAAGATCTAATTTCTAGATCCGCACCCGTATCAGACACCCACACTCGAGTCCGAGCAACTTAGGTGACAAGTGATTATATGAAACACTGGAACTTATGAAAGTCTCTCATCAGTGTCAATTTGTTGGTATGTTTGGAACAAATCAAGGGACAGACTTGAGCCACAAGGATAATAAAGGACATGATTATAGCGTAGATTGAGGTTGAGGCTATGCCATCTAGAAGTTCTATTACAGGAAATAGTCACAATCTCCTCTTGGTTTGTTTTCTCTTTCCTTTGTTATCCTTAGCTACTGAACTGATTTCTCTGGTTATCCCAAAACATGGCATTACCTTTAGGCTCGTAATGCCCCAGCCTCACTTTCCTCTGTGAATCATTAGCCCATTGGATCAGGTCCAGACTTAATCTGATGTAAATATCTACCTACACTCCTGAAGAGTAGTCCAAAACAAGCTTGCCGCTCTCTCTTGAGGGTGATGTCAGGGCTAATCTAATTAACCACCCTCTCAATTTTTAACAAGTCGTAGCCTATTCATGTTGCTAGTGTTATTAGGTATAGCATGCCTGACATTTAGAGTTCCTTCTGCTATTCATTGAGCCTAAGTAACTTGCATGTTGGAGCTTTGCCTGTCATTCTCTCAAGCACATGCCCAAGTTAGTGTTATCTGAATCCAAGGTTTGGATTCCTGAGCCCCAAGGATAAGACTTGACTGCTGCATATATGTTGTTTAAGAAAAACTAGATATATATGTAGAGCCGACTGCTGAGAAGCATCCAAGCAAGCTAATACACTTGAGAATCGATGGAAGGTTACGTAGATAGAACTATATTTGACCTTTTAACTAAGTAAGCAATTTTCTTTTTCATCAAGCAGCATCAAAGATGAATCTTTATGGTTACAAAGACACAGCTTCTCGCTAATCATGAGAGGAGCTGAGAAAATCTTTAAGTATCTAGTCATATGCATATATTCAATAAGCATATGTACTGGTTAAGCCTTGCCCTCACTCTTTCTCATCCATATTACCCAAAACATAATCATGTTGAATAGTATTTGTTCTACATAAGTCTATGTACTGGTTAAGCCTTGCCTTCATAGCATCTCCGACTTCTTTCCGGTCATATTACACAAACCACAATCATGCTGAACAGTATTTGATCTATTCTTTCGAAACAAAAACTACACTCAACCTTGACTCTTAACACTTTCGTATACCTGTAAAAATTTAACTTATATGAAGGGAACAACATTGAATAAATTTTGCTGGATGTAGAGAAAATATATCTTTCAATTCTTTATGTAAGCCTGGAAACAGACTTGCACAATTTCTCTTGACTCTCTCCGGGAAAATCAGACCAGTCAACAACAACAACAACAACAACAACAACCCAGTATAATCCCACTTAATGGGGTCTGGGGAGGGTAGTGTGTACGCAGACCTTACCCCTACCCTTGGGTAGAGAGGCTGTTTCCAAATAGACCACCGGCATCCTTCCCTCCAAGAACTTCCCACCTTGCTCTTGGGGAGACTCGAATTCACAACCTCTCGGTTGGAAGTGGGGATTGCTTACCATCAGAGCAACCCCTCTTTTTAACAATTAAAAAATAATCAGATCAGTAACTTCCCTTTCTGCAAATGTACATCATGCTTCTAGGACGTGTCCTCTGTCCTGGGTTACAACCTTTAGAAGGGTGGAAACTGTTCTCTCTGAGAATGTTTTGGTGAATGGCTCCTTAAACAGAGCCACTATTACAACAGCAATCCAGTATAATCTCACTAGTGGGGTTTGAGAAGGATAGTATGTACCCAGACCTTACCCCTATCCTGGGGTATAGATGTTGTCTCTGATAGACCCTCGGTATTCCTCCCTTCACTCCCACGTTGCTCTTGGGGTGACTCAAACTCACAACCTCTAAGTAGAGGATGCTAACCACTAGAGCAATCCACCCTTGTCAACAGAGCCACTATTGCATTGCTATTGTGAGAGGAGTACATAAAGGAGATAAGTGCATCACCTAACTTATCAAAAAGAAACAAAGGAGGCAAGTACATCACCTATAAGATGACTGCAACATCTAACAATATTATCTACAAGCAATCATCTATCTACAGTTGATAAGCACACATGAGACCTAGGTTTTCCAAAGAAGAAAGAAGAAAGAGAATCAATATTAGCTTGGGATTTTACATCATTTGGGAAGCTTGCAGCATTTTTGGTTTTTTAGCCACATCTATTTCTTGTAGAAATCTTAAATGGGAGAATATTGAGGTAAAGAGCATACAATTTAGATTTTTGTGGCTACAAGAGACCAAATGTTGGTATCTACTTCTGAGACATGGCCCTGCATTTTGTGCTTCAAAGAAAATGCATGATCAACCACTTTTTTTTCTTTTTATATCAATCAAACTGGTCTAGTAGACTTTCTGCAGTTTCCCTCTGCTTGTTCTATTGTTCTATGGCAGTTTTAGATGCCCTTGTTCTGCTTATGTTGACTGTTGAGCAAAAGGGGAGAGGAGGTTGTTTAATGAAATGAATAGCCAAATCTTTTAATTCCAAATCCTAGCCCTTGGTATTAACAGGTGGTAGTTGGCCATTATTATTATTCCACTTTTCTGTTAGGCCAGGACCACACTGCTTTCATGCCCCTCCTTGATTAATTATCATTACGGTCAAAAACTTGCACAATTTGACATCTTATCATAATGAATTTTCCCCTGGTTATAGCTACACTCATATTCCTGAATTAATGTTTTCTCATAGCTAATTTAGTTAATTTTTTTCCACATAATTAGCTATTTAGAAAGTTGCTGCATGTTAATCTATCTACCTTATCGCTGCACACGATTTAATAAAGTATAGGGATCAAGGAGTTGAACTTTTGAACTGTGAGTGATATAGTGTCATAGAAGAAATATGCCAAATATTTGTAATACCAACCTGCCTAGAAAATTTGCTACATAAAGTGGAATGTGGGTTGACAAGTAGGGGGGAGTTTGATGTTAGCTTCTTGGGAAGTGACTTGAGAGTAGCATTTTCTAACTAGATGTGAGGTGGTCTATAGGATAGTCTAACAAGTAACAACAATAGATTACCTCATGAAGACTTCTAAATTGTTGAGTTCCAATTGCTGGAACCATTTTTCTGTTTTAGAATCCATTCATCAAAGTAAATATACCATTGGCTTACTTGGGTTATATGGTAGCCTATAACTCAAGCCAATGGTACTAATCAGTACTCCTTGATAAAAGATGCTTTTACTTGACACTGGCAGGATATATTTTGTTCCAGCGACAAATGAGGTTCTTAAGTTGCTCAATTTATGGTGGTAAAACATTTGTACCATTTGATTCTTTGACAATCCTTGGCTTTTGAATTCTGAAGGCAGAAACCACCTTTTTTCTGTTTTGTTAGTGTAGGAACCAGGATCTTGTTACATAAACTAGCAAAATATGCATATTTCCATGTAAAATTTGATAAGGACTGAGTGTTGTATGCATGTTACTATAGCAAATGAGATATGCGCTACGATATATGCTTCCTATGCACTTTTTTATCTACTAACCGATTGCCATGTGTACTAGCAAAATCAACGATTAAGCTTCGGTGTGGTATTTGGGAAGTTGCTCTGCTTTTCCATTCCTGATGTTATTTCCTTCTACCAATCAGATATGAAGTTGAGAGTCACTCCATGAGCAATTAAGGATAATTTTTTTATTCAACATAGACAATTGTAGTTGGTTCTGCAACAGTATTTAGATGTTCTTTCTTTTGTACCTTAGCATGTCTCTTTCCCTTTCAGTTAAAAGGCAAAGAAAAGGAGCTACATCTGCAGGAGACGACCGCAGCTGCTGTTTCAAGAAGAGAATTGATAGGCTTGGCAGCTACAACATTTGGTGGACTTGCCGTTTTTGCTTCTAAGCCTGCAGAGGCACTTGAAGTAGCTGATATCGGGAGTTCGCTCAAGGAGCTGCTGGGAATTTCCAAGGCCAAACCAAAAACTGGAGCTGACAACCAAAAGAATCCAAAAGCTGAAAATGACAAGAAACCGAAGATGGATGACAAAGGGAATCCAAAGAGTGAAGGTGATTTAAAGAAGCCAAAAGTAGAAGACAATGGAAAGAAACCAAAGAGTGAAGCTCCTGATGAGAAGAAGTCAAAAATGGAAGGCAATGCAAACAAACCAAAGCATGAAGCTGATGAAAAGAAGCCAAAAGTGGAAAGCCATGGAAAACCAAAGAGTGAAGCTGATGAAAAGAAGCCTAAAATTGGAGATGATAAGAAGGCAGTAAGCCCTCATCACTCAGAGCAGGAAAAAGTGTTGCCTTCTTCTCCTGCTGCACCAACCCTTCCCAACATTTTGAATAACACAGTTCACTAACATGTCACTAGAATTGTTGTTATGCTCAGATACACTTTCAAGAAACTTGACAGACTTTTCTTATGCTACTATTCATTGTAGCTTAACTCATGTCTAAATGATTACCTTAGACAAGGTTTGTATGGGTCAATGAGCTCAATGTCAAGACTATTGAAGTATTTTCAGATAAAAGATTTTTCATTTTATCTTTTCATTAAATTACAATGCCTAACATCACTGAGCCGAGGGTCGATTGAAAACAGCCTCTCTACCCTTTCGGGTAGGGGTAAGGCCCGTCTACATATTACCCTCCCCAGACCCCACCTTGTGGGACTATACTGGATAGTTGTTGTTGTTGTTGTTGTTGTACAATGCCTTACATGATTGATATCATGCAAACCTCGTGAAAAAAAGGGGCTATAATGAAAGAAAAAGATTCATATAAGGGCAGCCCGATGCACTAAGCTCCGCTATGCGCGACGGGGTTTGAGGAAGGACCTGACCACAAGGGTCTATCGTACGTATACTTTACCTACAATGTTCGCTATGAATCTTTCGGTCTTATTAGAGATTTATATGACAATAGAAAATATAAAGAACTCCCAACGCTCAACTCCAGACAAGCCTTTATGAAGCGCCATCACCCTAGGTCAAGCAACTTGAAAGGACTACACATAAACCATCAGCTAAGGAAATGATAAATAAGACAAGCGATCAGGGATACCAGATGAATTTTTAGAGAAACTAATCTTTCATAATATTGAATTAAGAAGAGCTTAAGTGGGACATGGACATTAGCATTGAATTAGCTTATCTGGATGGAATTGGAGCATGTTCTAGGATTATTGTTAGTCTAATGTAGAGCAAAGTGCATATAATAAGTTAACACCCATAAAATCATTTTATTATAGTGAAAACAACAAATACTAGTAATATCTCACTATAAACTACAAACAAATATAAAAACCAAAAAAAAAGATCAAGCCGTTTTCTTGTTCATATTTTCCACTAGCTTACGCATTTGGAATCTCCAAAACAAGAAATAAGCTAATCCTAATCCAATCAATCCATATAACCAAATATTATCTTCTTTATTCTCTTCCTCGGATTCCACTTCAACTATACTAAACTTTTCTCTTTCAGCATTTCCCATTTTACCTTCCATTACATGCCCATATAACACATATACCCTATTCCGATCTCCTAATGCCACAGATGTAGGAAATCTTTCCCCTTCAAGGGTAGTTTCGTCAAATACCAGTCCCTCTCCCCACCCATCATTGCTCCTTAAGAAATACAACTTGTGTTGACTCACGACTAATACGACGCCGTCTTTTCTAATGGCCATTCCATCAGCTGCCGTTAAGTCCTTGTTCAATCTAACGGTCCTTGCCGTTCCGTCATCAACGTCGACTTTGAACATTTTCCCCGTATTTGATTGGACGACAAGTAAGTAACCATTGGAGCTGTAAACGATGCCGTTTAGGCCGCATTTATGATACTCTGTGCTCGTATCCACGCGATGGGATTTGTACGCCTTAGATTTAGATAAGACTAAAACGTCGCCGTTCATGTCAATTTTCCAGATGAAATTACCACCGGAGTTCGTGACGTAAGCATTTCCGGATAAATCGACAGCAACGTCATTTGCGACGGCAGAGTGAGCTTCCTCGGTGACGGTGTCGACGAGAGGGGAGAGGAAGAGGCGTAGGCGTGATCGAAGGTCGTAGGCGGCGAGGGCATTGAAAGGTTCGGGAGATTCTGGCGACGACATGCGGTGGATGCAGGCGAGGAGGCGGTTGTTGCGGCGGTCGACGGTGAGGCCGAGGAAAGAGGAGTTTTTAGGGAGAGAGGCGTCGGAGATTAGAGTTTCAACGACGCCAGCGTCAGAGACGGAGAGGAGTTTCTGGCGGCGGTTGCTGCCGACGATGAAGTGCTGAGATTTAGGATCCCAGGTGAATGATTCCGGGTAGAGATTCCGTGATCGGAAGTTGATGACGTGGGGTTTTCGTGCGGAGGAAGGAACAGAGAAGGCGATGAATATGAAAAGGATAATTATTGGTAAAGTGAGTTTCATGGTTTTCATTTTGAGAAGCTGGTGTCAGAGAGAGAGAGAGAGAGAGTGAAAATTTATATTTGTTTTTCCTGCTAAATAATCAGTTTTATGCTCAATATATATATATATATATATAAAAAATTTAAAAAAAGGTTCATTTCTTTGAATGGACCGAGATCTCTGATTTGATAATTGTTAGCTTATCTTTGGTTTTGAATTTCTTTGATCTTCTTCATTAGCTCAATAGAGCATAGCGTAGCATTTGAATATACACTTTTTAAGAAAAAAAATTGTTAATGAAAATTAAAGGGAATAGAACGGTATAAAATACTCCTTCCAATTTAAAATAAGTAATTTTTTTGATTTATTTTTTGTGGTAAAATAAGTAATTTCTTTGAATTTTAAGAATGATTAATTATTTTTTTCTTACATTAACCTTGAAGTATGTGTTAGAAGTGTTATTTGAGATGGTAAAAGTTAATATGATCAATCTCATTACTAATTAATATTAAAAGGTGGATTTTGTTATAAATAGAGTTCTATTTATGATGAATATCTATATTTAGAGAGATTCTAGTATTTATTGTTTAGTGGTTAAATCACATCTCCCTATAAATAAAAGCGTATTACCCATTATAAATCATCTCAAAATTCAATAAAACTTTTCTCATTGCGTTCAATTTTTGTTTGAATTGATTATTTCGGTGGACTTCCATTATTTTCTTTACATATCACCGGTATTCTAGTTAAGGGTGTGTTGAGTAACGGTTCCGAACCGGAACCGTGACCGGAATCGCGGTTCTGGCGGTTCCGCGGTTCTAAACGGTTCCGGTTATACGGTTCCGGTTCCGCGGTTTCGGTTCCGCGGTTCCGGTCCGGTTCCACCCTTTAGAACCGTGGAACCGGAACCGCCAAAACCGGAACCGGAACCGGACCGGTTCCGGCGGTTCTAAACGGTTCCAAACGGTTCCAATATTTAAAAAAAAAAATTTTATAAATTCGGACCGTTGGCGGAACCGTTTAGAACCGCCGGAACCGGTCCGGTTCCGGTTCCGGTTCCCAACGGCCATATTTTTTAAATTTTTTTTTTTTTTTAATTCTGAAAATCAGAACGTTGGTATTGCAGAAATAGCCATTTGGCATTTTTAAAATTTAGCCATTTGACCCCTCAAATTTAATTTAACCCCAAACTTTATATAATTACACAATTTCCCATTTCTCAACTATAAATACCCCCTCATTCTTTCATTTTAATTCACCAATTCATCAATCTTACTCAATCTCTCTCAAGCTCTCTTTCAATCTTTCTGTGCAAGTGCTTAATTTTTGTTGCAAATTCGCGAAACATTGTGAAGTTGTTGAATTGAAGTTTTCAAGTGTTCAATTACAACGATTTTCAATTTTCAAGAAGTTGTTCGTCAATCCGGTAAACTCGTTTCAACTCTTACGTGCTAAGAATATTTGTTGTGTGTTGTTATTTTCCTTAATTATAATTAGTATGGCATTTTCATTGAAAAAAATGTTCGGAAAAGGTACATCTAAGTCCGGTGAAAGTAGTCGCCAAAATTCTACCCCTCCCCCGGCTTCCCGACCTAGAAAAGATAAACAAGTTCAAACTAGTAGCCAACCTAGAAATACTAATGAAAACTTAGAAATACTTGATAGTGATCACTCGTGTTTTCAATTTAGCGATGTTAATTTTCTACATGATATAGCAGTCGGTGATAGAATAGATGATGATATTATGAATTTGCTTTATCCTAATGCACCAATATCAGAGGGAAATGAGGGTGATGATGATGACGAAACCCAACCTCCGGTAGATTTAGATGATACACCTACTAGTCCTGCTCCTAATGACCCAGAACACCCACCCGTACAAACTCCCACTTTTAGTAGACAACCTCGGAAACATACAGAAACTTCATTAGTTTGGCATTTTTTTATTCAACTAAGAGATAAAGATAGGGCTAAATGTAAAACTTGTGGTAAAGAACTTGTTCATAGGTATACGGGTGATCGTAGCGGAACAGGTAGTTTAGTTAAACATATATATATATATATATATATATATATATCCTAGCGATAAGGCTAGATATTTTCAAATGAAAGCGGAACAAGAGGGGAAGTCAAGTCTTGATACTACAATTAACCAAAGTACTGGTTCTAACAGGTTCAACCAGGAATAAACACTGTCACCGGAGGTATATTGTACTACGATCCTAATAAGGATCGTGAAGAATTAGCTAAAATGATTACTGTTATGTGTTTACCTTATTCTTTTGCTTCTAATCCTGCTTGGATTCAATATATTAGACGAGTATTTAATCCTACATATAAAGGTTGGCCTCGCGCCACAGTTAAGGCCGACATTTATAAATACAAGCATGAATATGAACAGTACAAGCGCTATTTATTTACTCATATAAGTAATCGTATGTCTATTACAACTGATATTGGTAGAAGTGGAAATGATTGTGATTATCTAACCGTGACCAGTCATTGGATAGACGAAGACTGGACCATGCAAAAACGCATTATAGCATATAGAATAATTAAATTCGCTCTTTTCATTTAATTGTTGGAGATGGTATGAGAATTTTAAACATAGAAATTGAAAAAGTTAAATTCGCTCTTAATTGGCTTTTTTATTCAAACCGTAGAAGTAGACTTAGAGAATATTATAAAAAATGTGACGAAAGTGGCCTTAGAGAAAGAAAGGTTCCTAAACCTTGTCCGACAAGGTGGAACTACATGTATGAAAGCTTAGTAGTGGCGTACGAATATAGAAATCCAATAGCCGCTACTTATAATTCTAGGGATTGTGAGGATGAAGATAATGATATGCTAACTAATCAAGATTGGAATAACGTTAAGATTCTTTTAGATTTTTTAGAACATTTTAGTGTGGCTACAACTGCTTTATCTGGCCAATATTATCCTACAATTTCAAACTGTTTAGTATATATTGCCGCACTTGCTAATTTATTTGCTGATTTTAACGAGGGAGGGGAAATTTATGAAAATGCAATATTTGAAATGAAAAAGAAATTTAAAAAATATTTTTTTCCAATCCCTCCTATTTTTGGTGTGGCTGCTTTGTTAAACCCTACTATGAAAGCAGGAGGTCCTAACTTTTGGTATAATAGTATTTATCAATGTTTAGATCTTTCACCAGGAGAAATGGCTACACTATCTGATGCGAAAGCATCAATTACAGTGAATGCTCAAACTGTTTATAATGCTTATAAACAGGCCTTAGAGCATGCTAGGCCTAATATTCCAACTCCTACTTCGTTCACGTCACAATCGTCTAAAAGAGTTGCTGGCTTAACAGCTCTTAAATCGTGGACGGAGTTCAGGGGTACTCAAGGTGAGAATTTAGATGATATTTCCCATCTAAACGAACTTCAAGTTTATTTATCGCAGGGGCTAGAGAATGATAATCCAGACGGATCTTTCGACCTTTTGGATTGGTGGAAGACAAGGGAAAAGTATTTTCCCGTTCTTGCAAGGATGGCTCGGGATGTTCTGTCCATTCAAGCGTCAACTGTTGCATCGGAGAGCGTATTTAGTCAAGCCAGACTACAAATAGGAGATCATAGAGCGTCGATGCGGGACAGCTTGGAAAAATCAGTGCTCTTCCGAGATTGGATAGGCTCTGAAAGAAGAAACTTTGGGCTAGCTGAATCTCAACCCGAAATAGATGAGTGCTATGAAGAAATGCTAGCAGAACTTGCTCAAGAACCATCTTCACCCGGAAGTGGTGATGAACAAGCTTCATTTCCACCACCGCCAACACAACCACCTCCAAACCTTGAAGGTTTTATGAGATTTGTTAGAAATAATACATAAATTATGATGTAACTTGTACATTGGCATGTCTTCTTTTAGTTTTTTTCCTTTTAATGGTGGTATTAGTACCATGTTGTGCTCATTCCATTGGGGGAAGGAAGACTAAGAAAGATATGCCATTTTGGTCAATAAATATGCTTTTTATCATATACTTGAATATATTTGTCTCAATATTTCTTTGTCTTTACTTCTATATCAATCCTTGAATATAAAATATTTATATAACATATAATATATAACATACAACACATAATACTATTAATACTAACTACTACACAATATACATTATTTATATACAATATATACTACTTTACTACAACATATACTACTTATATACAAAATATACACTACTTATTTTGAATATATACTAATTTCCAAACACAATATATGCTATAGTAAGAACATAGTACACCATATAAAAATATATTCTACAATTTACTAATCACTACTATACAAGATATTTAATATATATAAAAAAAAAGGTCGGAACCGCCGGGAACCGCCTGGAACCGCCAGAACCGCGGTTCCGGAACCGCCAGAACCGGAACTGGGTGGTTCCGGAACCGTATGGTTCCGGTTCCGGCTCCGGAACTGCCAGAACCGGAACCGCCAGAACCGGGAACCGCCAGAACCGGGAACCACCAGAATCGGAACCGTTTACCCAAATAGACCCAGAACCGGAACCGGATACAGCCTTAATTCTAGTTCATGCTTTACAATACTGGTAAGTGTCGATTTACCTATTTTAATAGTATTTTTGTAGTATATTTTGGGTTTTGTTGGATGGTGTTTTTGAAATTTCAGATGGAAAATTAGGGTTTTCATTTGTTGTTTCGAATCCTCTTACGTGTGTATTTATTTTGCCTTTTCCTTTTTTATTGTAGGATAAAATCGAAGACATGTCAGAATATATCATTTTTTGTTTTCATCGCGGTGAAGTTTATACGAGATGTATGGGGTATGTTTCTGTTAAGGGCTTTTATATATTTAACTCTAGGTCAGAAAAGTTTGTACTAGTTGAAAATGATGAACAATTGTATATGTCACGACCTGGTTCGCCCTCCGTGAACCATCATGATCGCACCTAGTCTCTACCACTAGGTAAGTCTAACAATGCGAAAAATTTAACCATAATTACGGAAGAAATAATTAAAACTAACTTAATAAAGTAAAATAGTGTTTAAGGTGCCGTTCGGCACATATAATAACATCTCTTTAAACTAACAATATTCTCAAAACCTGGAATCACACAAATCACAAGCTAAGAGATACATAAGAAGCTCTAACTCTGAAAATGTCTACACAAAGGAAAATACTGAAAGGGCTATACTTATTACAGAAAGATAGAGAGGGACTCTTCAGTCTGCGGTCGTAGCAGATATACCTCGAAGTCTCTACAGAAACGCCTCTTCCAAGGCTGACAGAACTGAGTGGGGGTACCTAGACATGCACAACAAAAATGTACACAAGAGTAGCATGAGCATACCATAGTGGTGCCTAGTAAGTATCAAGAATAACCTCAGTGGAGTAGTGGCGAGGAACAGTCAAGACACCTACCAGTCAAATAAACAATATAATTATGGGAGAAACGGAACATGAAATATATATATATATATATATATATATATATATATATATATATATATATATATATATATATATGTGTGTGTGTGTGTGTGTGTGTGTGTGTGTGTGTGTGTGTGTGTGTGAAGACTGTACGAAATGACCATTAATGTTACAATCACATTGAGGGAAGAAACAACAAGTAACACGAGAATATAAAGAATGATAACACATAATCACGGCAAAATACAATCCAAACCCTAAGATCACAATGCGAAAAAGGAAACACAAACAATAACTCGGGTTCTACGGTAGTGTCCACTTCAGGTCTTATTTAACAATTTCCATAAAAATTTTAAGTCTCGGTCAAATCATAACTCACGAGTCCTGGCATTTGAAATCTACACTTGGCATCATATGCCTCCATCAACCTTATGGTTATACTGACAACTAACTGGCTAACTAGGGTCACTCTCACATATAAGATGATTAAACAAGGTCATGGCTCTATACTTAGTAAAATCAGGGAAACTTCACCTCCAATAGGAGTGTTTCAACTACATGTATGCTTGTGCGAGTGTTTTAACAAGATTTCTACCAACTAATAAAGATAAGAAGAAAAGCGGCAGCACGTACAATGTTCCTTCACCACATCCAGAAGATAAAGCTCATACAGGAAAGCAAACCAAAATCAAAATATTAAACGAAAATAGAAATGCTTCCACATGCTGTCACAATGTTTACAATCAATCCCTGACATAGCTCACCTTATTTCTCCACGTGTGCAATTAATAACATAATAAGTGCCTCCTTATTTCGCCACACCTGCACCATAATGTTCCCACATTATTTCGCTACATGCGCAACCCACATATAAGCATACAAACATATCCCGCCTTATTATGCCGCATGTGCACTATATCAATAGCAATAGTAGCACGGCAAAGACCTCGTGCCTCAGAATATCAATAATCGCACGGCAGAAACCTCGTACATCAACAATATCAATAACCGCACGACGGAAATCACGTGCATCAATACCCCAAGTACAACAGCAACAAATACAATATATACAATAGCACAGCAAGTGAATTAACTCAAGAATCTTTCATTCACCAGGGGCGGTAAGGATAGCTCACAAGGAATAATCACAATAGAGAATACAAAACATAATTAGAACAACTTAACAAGGGAGAAAATAATATGAAGCAACGACCCCATAGCATGTAGTTCAACAACAAGGGAGTTAACAAGAGTCAAGTAATTCCAAATAAGGAAATATCAATTACCAATAGAATGTCTACTTTTCATTTAAGATTGGACAGGTTACGAAGGATATACGAACAATTTCAATTAAGACTAAATAATGACATGAGAGATAATAATGATTTCCAATGAAAACAAGCAGTTATGAAAGATAACGCGACCATGGAGTAGGTAAAATTCTTCAGTTAAGTAAGGTAAGAATAAATTAGGCAATAGAATGAACCACAAGGAATAATCACAATAGAGAATACAAAACATAATTAGAACAACTTAACAAGGGAGAAAATAATATGAAGCAACGACCCCATAGCATGTAGTTCAACAACAAGGGAGTTAACAAGAGTCAAGTAATTCCAAATAAGGAAATATCAATTACCAATAGAATGTCTACTTTTCATTTAAGATTGGACAGGTTACGAAGGATATACGAACAATTTCAATTAAGACTAAATAATGACATGAGAGATAATAATGATTTCCAATGAAAACAAGCAGTTATGAAAGATAACGCGACCATGGAGTAGGTAAAATTCTTCAGTTAAGTAAGGTAAGAATAAATTAGGCAATAGAATGAACCACAAGGAAATTAATTCCAAGTAAAACATGTAGAGGTGGAACTAGCAATAGAAAAATTCAATCATATCAAGAACAACTTCATACTCAATGAATATAAGGACCTTAGAACTTAAATAGCCCATTTTTCCCACAAATAAATTCGATCACGACCTCGTCACCTCGAGTACACTGAATACAATCATCAGAGAAGACTCAAGTCCTAAGGAGAAGTCCCCCACACAAGGTTAGGCAAGATACTTACCTCGAACTGGCTCAAAATCAACTAGAAACCACATTCTTGCCACGAGTACTCACTCCAAATGGCCCAAATCTAATCAATTCAAATTCATAATGTAAATAACACTTCACGTTATTGTTTGTACAATTAAATGTTAAGCTAATACGCAAAATTATATAAAATAACCAAAATACCCCTCAAGCCAATGCCTCGGAATCGGGCTAAGTTTATATTTTCAGAATCCTCACGCTCACATGAATCCAGCCATATAAATATTATTCAAATCCGTTGTCATTTGATCCCTCAAACTGTGATTTTTCATTTTAGAATTTTTCTTCAAAAATCATCTCCTTCCCCAGCCCAAAATACAATTTAAATGATAAAGATAAGGACAAATTCATGGAATATATTTAATTCTAGTTGAAGAACACTTACTCAATCAAATTACATTAAAATCCCACCAAAAATCGCCAAGACTCGAGCTCGTCAAACATGTGATAAAAATCGTGAAACCCTCGATTTGGAAAACTTAAATTCTTCCCAGACATTTAAAACATCGCCAACGCGGAGGTATCTTGCGTTCGGGAAGAAGAAAAATAAGGTTGCCCAGACGTACTTTGTGAACGCGGAAGCACCACGCGAATGCGAAGAATAAAAACATTATAGCCCAACATTTGCTATTTGCGAACGCGTGAACTACTACGCGAACGCGAAGAGTGGAATTCCATAGCTACGCGAATGCAAATACGATGAGGAATGAAGCAGAGCTTCGCGAACGCGAGGTGAAGGATGCGAACGCGAAGAAGGAAAATGGTAAGCTTTGCGAACGTGGAAGGTAACAGGTCCTCCTCCAAAATTTACTCTATGCGAACACGTGAATGAGGAAGGAATCGCGCAGAAGAAAACAGGTCTGCAACAGCTAAAGCAAAATCTGAAAATTTTAAACAACACAAAATGCCCTGTTGAGCATCCGAAACACATCCGAGGCCTTCGAGACCTCAACCAAACCTACAGACATATCCCATAACATCATTCAAACTTGTTCCAATCCTTAAACCACCTAAAACAACGCCAAATCCACCAATTCACATCGAATTCAAGCTTAAATTTTCTAAAAACTACCGAAACTCGCTTTTGATTAAAAAAAAAATACAACCAAACTACGTCCGAATGACCTGAAATCTTACACACACATCCCAAATGACATAACAAAGCTACTTCAACTCTCGAAATTCCATTCCGAGCTTCGGATCAAAATCTCACTATCGGACCAAAAACTTCAAAAATTCAAACTTCGGTATTTCAAGACTAAATTAGCTACGAACCTCCAAAATGCACTCTGAACTTGTTCCTAACCTGGAATAACCTAACAAAGCTAACGAAACCATCGAGTTTTCATTATGAGGTCATCTTTACACTATTCCGACTATGGACAACTTTCCAACACTTAAGTTTTCATTTAGGGACCAAGTGTCCAAAACTCTCTAAAACTTAAAACCGAATATCCTGGCACTTAAAATAGCAGAAATGAACTAAGGAAAAGCAATTAATAAGGTATCCGGGTGAAAATTTCAAAAACGACTTATCGGATCGTTACAGTATAATATTGGTTGTAACTAAAAAGAGGGGATATTAAGACTTATTTGTTTGTCATGTTATTGAGGACCCTCATTTGGAGGTAGTCCCAACTGCTCTTATTTGTGGGCCACATGTGGTTGAAACAATTAATAACTCATTGCATAATGAATATAGGACAACTTTAGATGGTCACTTAGTTGATATAAATGCAAAAACAATATGGTGAACATGCTATGAGAACTGCAAATGTGAGACAGATTTAGATGCCGGTGGTGAAAATACAGAGGTGGATTTATCAGATTTGCTGTCTAGTGACATGATTTAGATGATATACTTGAGGAAGATGATAGTAATTTAGATGAGGAATTAATAGCAATAAGGAAAGAAAGAAAAAGGAAGATTCTGGAGAAAGAAAAGGTGAAGGAAAAGAAGAAGACAAAGAAGAAGAAGAAGAAACCTACTCCAACTAAGGAAATTAAGTTAGGGGAAGCTGGAGCATACATATGTTTTGATGACATTGAAAGGTCACGTAAGAGAGACAAGTATGCTAGAAAATTAGGAGGGTGAGGATTACTGATAGTAGTGATACAGGAAATGATGATAGTCAAGATGAGTTAGATGTGCTAGCTGAACCTGGTGTTGAATTGCCAGCTAGAAGGAGTAGTAAGAAGCTCGGGTTTGATCCAGACTGTTAGTTGGCTATTTTTTAACTTGGTATGGTCTTTCAAGGTGTTGTTGAGTACAAAAAGGTTGTTCAATCCTATGTTGTTGAAAATAAAATGCAACTCACACTTTAGCCTAATGAGAAATATATAGTAAGAGTTAAGTGCAAAAGTATGGGTTTGTAAAATTGGGAGTTATATGCAAGAACAAATAGAGATTCTAGTAATTTTATAATGAAAAAGTATCATCCATGGTATAAGTGTATTGATCCATTCCCAACCCACACTCAACAATGAGTGGAAGAGGTTGTTGGAAGAATAGTACCCAACTATGAGTCGAGGTCAATGGATATTAGAATGTATACTTGATGGGTGAAGAAGAAATAGCTTAAATACACTTCTAATCAAGTTGGTTTTGTAAACTATATATATAAGCTACACTATCAATGCTCAACTAGATAAATGAAACTTGATTAATTATTTTTTGTTTATTTTCAAATAGTAAAAAATCCTAGGGAAAATTTTACATTAGAACAGTTGGGATCCCTACCTTTTAATTTTATAGCTTATATTTTAATTTACAATCAACTAACTTAAAAATAATAGACTAAGATTCAACATCCAACTCCAATAGGTTCTTAAAATTACTATTTAATTTTAAAAAAATATTCCTCGAGCTTTTAAGTTAATTTTCGAATCAGTAATTGTAATTTAAATATTAGTCAACAAACCAAATCCATTTGGATGATGAAAATTAAATTTTTAACAAGCTTAAATATGTGGGTTTAGCTTCTGAATTTGATTTTGTCAGTAATTTGGAGTGGGTATTATCTAGAATTGATAGAAATATAAGGAGGTTGTATATAACATTTTAAGTCATTTAATGGAGATTTGGATTGATTTAGAACAAGAATTTCAACTGAAAATCGTGAAAGAAGTTTGTCTATAGATGCTTGTATAAGTGTATAATACTATATAAGATTAATTTATACACTCATATACACTATTATACAATATTATACATAATCATACAAAAAACTGACTTTATCTTCTTCCTTGTGCTTTTTATGAAATTTAACTTAAATCTACTTCAAATCACTTCAAATTTAAATTTTTAAATCCTTTTGATATCACCAATTCACAATGAAAACTTACGGATCTGAAAACTTTAACTTCCAGATCTGAAAAACTTTAGCTTTGTCAGTGGCGAAAAATTAGAGCTGAAAATTAAAGAGGAGAAAAGATAAATGAAAGATAGATTTAAAAATTATAAAAGATAGAAGATGACTATGGGAGATACATCTAAAAACATAGAGGATAGAAGATGATGGCCTGTAGAGAATGAAGAGGCACATGGAAAGAGCACATTTTGGACGTGTAGGGAAAAAGAGAATTAGTTTAGTAAAATTTCCTTCAAATTCTATACAAACTGCGCTATACCGGGTAAACATAAAAAATATGAGTCATTTTTTTGTTATGGTGTGAAGTCAAGTGTATTTTCTTGTAATTTTTTCAAAATCCTAGGAATGTAACATTTGCCTAGGTGTTTGCCTAATGGATTAATTAAGTTAGCACTTATTCTATTGATTGTGATGTATTATACCTCTTAACTCTAAGTTACCCACTCAATTCCTCTCGGTCATAGCGTAATTCAATTTAGCTTTGTCAAGCGCAAATGAGTATCAAGCTAAATAGATTATATGAGCTCAAGTCAGGTTTTCCCTATGTCTAGTTCAAACCCTTTAATTAGGCTAGTCAAGTCCTTAACTAGCTCAATTTCTTGTTATTCAAGTTTTCCTAGATTAGGTCCTTCTTTCTCAAGTAAAGACCAAGTCAAAAAGGCATGAATCAGTGTTTGTAACCATTAATTCTAAAATTAAAGCGTGAACAAGGATAAATAATAAATACCTAATCGTAAACATGCATTAAATTAAATACCCATAAGGTTTACACACTAGGATTGCTCATAACCGGAGTAAGTATCTAGTTACTCATAGTAGAAAACAAAGAAAATAAAGAAGAAATATTAATTAATGCCATAGTATAAAATTAAAATGAGAAACTATGATTTTTTTAGTCCCAAAATGATCACAAGTTACCCAAAATGGTAAACTACAATGGCTAAGGCTAAGAAAACTTCAAAACTTCACCTAAAAATGTGATTCCCGACTATTTATAATAAGTAGCCCAAAATTTGCTTACCAAAAGATTTTATGATCGCACAATTCATGTGTGGTTCATACTTCAGCTTCTGCGGCTGCACAATTTATGTGGGGCATGCACTTCAGGCAAGGCTTCAGTCTTGATTATTTTGCACATTCTCTGAACTTTTTGAATTCTTGTCAGTGTGAGCATGTTCTTCCGCCACACAATTTAGGTGTGCTCCACAGTTTCCTTCATTCCATCTCTGAGCTTCAACAACAGATCTGCAGTCGCAAAGAGAATTTTACTATCCTCACTTTCTTCTACGGATCGCACTTATCGTCTGATGTGGCCCTTTTTGCCTTTTGAGATGGAACCCTCCCTTTTTAGTTGGATTTCTTCATTTGAGTTCAAATCTCCAACATTCCTATAATTTGCGCACTTTTATCCATTTTGAAAACATAAATCAACACTTTTGGATTGAACAAGCAAATAGATTAGTTCCTACCTCCTCAGAGTGAAAGGTTATTACAACGAGTCAATGGTGAGCCATTCATGCTCGGTTGAGACCAACAATTACCCGCACTATTCATGCATTATCAACAAGGTGATTAGCCAAGTATCTTGCACATGCAGTTCTAATCTTGCATTTGAGCTTCAAGAATTGACTTTACTCATCAAGAACTCTTATTCTATCATGTAGGTTATGGTGGACTCTAAACTCTTCCTCATCTACCTTACATTTGCCAAGCTCACTTCAAAATTTAGCACTCAGTTTTAAGATTCATGAAAGGTTCACTCTTCTCTCACAAAAGAATATCACAAGTACGACATTAAGTACCATAGGTTTGTCCCTTATTTCCTTAAGCATTCCATATATTCGTTCTTTGGCTCACAACTACCAATTTAGAGGTATTCTCTTTTTTAGGGGGCTAGAGAGACTTGACATCACTCTTTCTTCTCTCTTTTTATAGAGATAATTTCTTTCTCTTGTTGGTGCCTTCATACCTCTTTTAATTTTCTCAATTCTTCCCCTAAACTTATGCTTTAAATAACTTATTTCACAAGAGTGTTAAGGAAAGTTCGGGTGCCAAGAGAGGGTCATAACAAGACAGGTAAGGCGTATATCATGGTTATCAAACGAGAAAGACTAAATGATCAACGGGGTTGGCTAAGGATAACAATATTGGTTGGCTAAAGAAGCCTAAACGGACTAAGGAAAGACTGCAATCATTTCTTAAACCAAGCAAAAGTTAGGATTTTGCCTTGAAGCATATTCGAGGCAAGTTCTAGACCTTTCGCATAGGTATTTGGACAATAAACAAATTGCATCACCTCTCACGTAACTAGACCGTAAAAAGGGATAGAGTAAAGAGCCTACAATGACTACAATCAAGTTAAAGATCACTATGGTCCAATAACAATTCTATGATTACCCAAGTAAACTCAAGGTCTCAAAGTCACGCCCACCCACCCACCTACCTCAACTACTACCATCAACCACACCACCATCATTATCAACCATAGCCACCATTGTCTACATTATAAACTACCAACACTTATCACCACCTTCATAAATTATTACTACAACTACAAATTACAACTAGCTACTATCTAGAATCACCACCATCTATCAAAACCACCAACAATCATCATCTCCAGTAGGCATCCATAAGTACCACCGTCAGTCATCACACCACCAACTATCATATTATTATTTTTTTAAAATTTATTAATATAATATTAACTTTATTAGTTTATTTAAATTTTCTACTTATTATTTTTTAAATAAAAATAAATTATATATATTCAGATGTTAAAAAAATAAGTAGTTTTAATCATTTTGTATTCAGATATTAATACACATCTTAAATATTCAGATATATATCAGATTTAGTCTTAATACACGTCTTAATATCCAGATGTGCGTTCAGATTTAGGGTGTATTTAGTATGAATAAAAATATTTTCAATGGAAAATGAGTGGTTTCATCATCTATTTTTTCTTATTTGGTTGGTGAGTGGAAAACCTTTTTCGGGCTGGTTAGAGAGTAGAAATATTTTTTATGCTCCTCTTTTCACTCCGCTTTCCCCAAGTCCCCATGTTTCCTTGCTCCCCCTCCCCCCCCCCCCCCCCAGTACCCAACATTTTCAAGATATTATTTTCTTCAAAAATTTAATTATTCTTCTAAAAGTTCACACAAGCTTAAGTGAAATAATGTGTTGCTTTAATTTTTTACACAAAAATAACGTTGAAATTTGTGCTCGCAAATTAAAAAGAAAATACTCTTTCTACGGCATGAAAATAAAGTACTTATTTTTTAAAAATAAAAGAAAATACTTTTTCTATATCATGAAAAGAAAAAACTCATTTTGTTAAAATGGAAAAAAAATTCTAGATCATAAAAATAAAATATATTTTTTATTGAAATGAAATAAAATATTTTTTCTACATCATAAAAGAGAAAATATTCTTTTTGTTGAAATGAAAGAAAATACTCTTTACTACATCATGAAAAAAATATTTTTTTGGTTGAAATAAAATAAATTCTTTTATATATGAAAAGAAGATACACAGTTTTTGAAATGAAAAAAAAATTATCTATAACATGGAAAGAAAGTACTATTAATATTTTTATTTATGGTGAATGTGGGGTGAGGGAATGGGCGGGTAGAGTGGGTAGGTACGGGTGTGGAGATGAAAAGTATATAGAGTGGAGAAGGTTGACAAAGAGCTTTGAAAAATATTTTTCTTTTTCTTAATAGAAAAAATATTCTTTTCCGATTTTAAAAAATATTTTTCCTCGTACCAAATACACCCTTAATTTTTGGAAAAATAAATGTGAGGCCTTAGAGTTCCTTTTCGTCTATAAATATAGAAGAAATGCAGATTTTCAAATTTCAACTCAATTTTAAGTATGCCTACTTTCTGCTATACGTGTAACAAAAATTATCAATCTAACATAAGTTTGAACGCACACAACAAACGTCTCTAAAAAGACTGTAAAATCAATTGTGAATTCTGCCGTACCAAATTCAAAGCAAAGACTCTGCTCGAAGAGCACAAAAAGAGACACCATAGTGTATGTTTTTTTTTTCGCTTTTTCTAGTTAATCAAAAATGAGTAGTATATATTTTATACTTAAGTTTTTCTTTGCTTTTTGGTATTTTTTTCCGACGAAAAGCTACTCAATGAGTCTCCTCGTCATAATTAGAAAGCAGAGCAAATTTTTCCATCTCTTACATTCTAATTGTTCTACTCTTGTCAAATCAAGCTCAACGACGTCCATTAGCAAGATCGGGCTTGACTTCATTTCATTCTCATTTTATCACCAACCGTGATTGCCCTGAAATTTTCAGTCAACTTTTCAGTCAATTTTATGAAACGAAAATATCCCAACAACATTAGTGGATTAAACTAAACAATAGATAAAAAAACCCTTCTTCTTCGTTTTCTCTCGGCACACATTAGTTAACGTACGCCAAGCTCGTAGCAATGGCGAGAGGGAGGGGTCGAGGTAGAGGACGACCCCGGAAGATTCCGATTGCAACAATTGAGAGAGTGATAATAACCATAAACAAGTCATCTATGAAGAAATCAACCACCATGGTCGCATCTGAGCAATATGTCGATCCTTCAAACGGAGGTGAGAATGAGGCAACCAAGATGACTTTGCAGCAACCTAATGTGTCAAACGAGACGGATCGAAGCTATCTAGCTTCGATTGAAGCAGCTTTAGCTCCGATGAAGAAGATAACCAGTGAAAGTATATACATGCAGAAGCCTATGCAGGCCCAACCCATCCAGCGAAGGCAGTAGCGGAGCAATCGGAGGAAATTTCAAACAAAACAGAGGCACCAAAGCAGAACTGGGCTAATCTTTTTCAGAAAAGTAGATTTGCATCTAACGGTATGGATCTAGAATACATACCTCCGGTAATGATTGAAGGTCAACCAATAGGGCAACTGAACAAATCAGAGGTGGAGGAGGAAGAGAATAAGTGAAAATGTGCGTTATTGTGTATATCTTAAGGGAAGGTCCTGGGTTTAATGCGATGAAGAGATTCATAAACCTCCATTGGGCACATGTTCCACAGCCAGACTTGTTTTATCATGAGGAAGGATACTACATTGTCAAGTTCAGAACAATTGATGATGCCAAAGAAATTCTTTGCGCTGGTCCTTATTCTATAGCAAACAGACCCATGATTCTTAAGCAATGGACGCCAGATTTTGACTTCACAGAGGACTTCCCTGTTGATATCCCTCTATGGGTCAAGTTCCCTAAACTTCCCATGTCTTGTTAGGGAATGAGATCGCTAAGCAGAATTTCCAGTGTATTAGGGAACCTATCTTTGCGGATGAATGTACAACCAAACAATCTAGAGTTTCATATGCTCGAATGCTTATAGAGATGAATGTTACTAAAGAGCTACCGAGAGAAATATGGTTAATGGATGCTAATGGGAGAAATTTTTACAAGAAGTTGTCTATGACTGGAAACCGTCTTACTGTGAAAAATGTCTAACGGTTGGGCATAGCTGCTTGCTGAAGCAAAAACACACCAGCCTCCTCAAGTGAAGAAGGCTAAAGCGACTCAGGAATGGAGAACCAAGTGTCACGGACCGGATAACTCCCTAGCTATCTTCCGTGCGGCCTTAGTCACAATCCGCCCCTGTGATGTGCTAAGTCAGCCTTTCCCCGAAATATTGCCACAACAAAGCTAAGAGAAGCTAAGAAGAGAAGCTTGCAAGAATGCTTTGTATTAAACAAGAGAATGCTTTGTACAAGTGTTGGATTGCTTGAATGTTTCTTGGATGCAAATGCCAAATGCCTCTAGCCTATTTATAGTTGCTAGAGTCCCAAATCAACGGCTAAGATCTATTCTAATCAATGGCTAAGATCAAAGCTCTAGAGAGTTCTACAATTCTTTACAAATTTCTACACTTAGTAGAATATACAAGAGAAGTCTAGGTGGGTCTAGAATCTTCCATTGGAAGGATCTAGACTTAGCTAGAGAAATGCTGCCATACGTGCGCCAAATCGTTGCCTGCATGTCGCCCAGTCATCGTCCGCATGGCATAACCTCTTAGAAAATGGAGGGGCGTGACAACCTCCCCCACCTATTGCATCGACGCCCTCGTCGACTCTTCGTGGAAGGCCCGTATCTGATCTTCAAATTGCCAAAGTGCCTCTTTTGGCTCCCAGCTTGCCTCGCTTTCCGGTAGTCCCTTCCATTTGATAAGATATTCATGCAATGGTTCCCTGAACCGTCGCCGAATCACCCGGTCAGCCATGATGCTTTCAATTTCCTTGTCGAATGATGTGGTAATGGCTGGAGGTGCCCGATGTGATTCGTTCCGTGAAGGGTCTTCCATGTCTGCATGGTACGGCTTCAGACAACTCACATGGAAGACCGGATGTAGCTTAAGTTTGGGTGGCAGCTCCACCCGATAAGAAGCCTTGCCCACCTTGGCAAGGACGGGGAGTGGTCCTTCGTAGCGCCGAATTAGTCCCTTATGCAACTTCCGTAGCCTCTTTTGTTGTTCGGTGTTGAGTTTTAGCATGACTAAGTCCCCTACGTTGAACTCCAAGTGCCTCCTCTTCTTGTCGGCCCATTTCTTCATCTTCTTGGAGGCCTTGTCAAGGTATGCACGAGCTAGGTCCGTTTGCTCATGCCAAGTCTTCGCCATCTTGAACGCCGCTGGACTCTTCCCCGTATATTTGTTAACAAGTCCATGCGGTGTCAAGGGTTGTTGTCCAGTTGCAAGCTCGAATGGGCTCTTGCCAGTAGCCTCACTCCGTTGCAAATTATAAGAGAATTGGGAAACGTCAAGCAGCTTGGCCCAATCTCGCTGGTTGGCACTTACATAGTGCCTTAAGTATAGCTCCAAGAGTGCATTTGCCCGCTCCGTCTGTCCGTCGGTTTGTGGATGGAAGCTGGTTGAAAAGTGCAAATCAGACCCCATCAAGCGGAATAACTCCGTCCAAAACTTGCCTGTGAAGCGGGGGTCTCGATCACTAATGATAACTTGTGGCAAGCCCCAATACTTCACCACGCCTTGGAAAAATAGTTGAGCTGCCTCCTGTGCTGTGCAATCCTTCGTAGCCGCCATGAAGGATGCATATTTCGAAAACCGATCCACCACAACCATGATGCTACCTTTGCCATCGGATGTGGGCAAAGCAGAGATAAAGTCCATGCTGACGCTTTCCCATGGACGTTGCGGAATAGGTAAAGGTTCCAGAAGTCCTGCGGGTGCCCGTTGCTCCACCTTGTCTTGCTGGCATACAAGACAAGTCTTAACGTATAACTCTATGTCGTCCCGCATGCGAGGCCAATAGTAGTTAGCCTCTATCAAAGCTTGAGTGCGTTTTTGACCTGGATGACCCGCCCAGCGGGTGTCATGGCACTCCTTAATGATACTTTTGCGCAACCTCTCCCATTTAGGTACATAAATTAGCTGCCCCTTGGTGCGCAACAAGTCGCCTTCTACCCAGAATTGTTTGGTTTTGCCTTCTTTAGCCATTTTCACCAGCTGCTTGGCTAAAGGATCATGCGCCATGCCTTCCTTGATAAGGTCCAAGAGCTCCACCTGGACTCTTGACATTGCCGCCAGTTCTGCTTTTCGGCTAAGCGCATCCGCCACAAAGTTGGCCTTGCCCGGTTTGTGTTCCAACACGTAGTCGAACTCGGCCAAGAAATCTTGCCATCTTGCTTGCTTGGGGCTGAGTTTCTTCTGTGTTTGAAAATAACTGGTCGCCACATTGTCCGTGCGTACCACGAACTTGGCCCCGAGCCAAGTAATGTCGCCAAACTCGCAAGCAATGCACCACTGCCGTCATCTCCTTCTCTTGCACTGTATAACGCCTCTCAGTGTCATTAAGCTTGCGACTTTCATACGCAATTGGATGCCCCTCTTGCATAAGCACGCCTCCTATGGCAAAGTCAGAGGCATCAGTATGCACCTCGTACGCCTTGGTGCAATCCGGTAGTGCCAACACTGGTTCCTCCGTTACGGCCTTCTTCAGTATGTCGAAAGCATGTTGGCACCTGTCGTCCCACTCCCAAGCCTTCTTCTTCTTGAGTAGGTCAGTGAGTGGTGCCGCCTTGGCTGAATAGCCAGTAATAAAGCGCCGATAGTAATTCACAAGACCAAGGAAAGATCTAAGCTCCGGTACCTTGGTCGGTGGCTCCCATTCCTCGATCGCCCGAATCTTCTTGGTATCCATCATGAGCTTGCCGCCTCTGATCACATGGCCTAGGAAGTGTACCTCTTCTTTGGCAAATGAGCACTTCTCCTTCTTGACATAAAGCTCATTGTCCCGCAAGGTCTTGAGAACGGCCCGTACGTGTTCTACATGCTCCTCCATGGTGTGGCTATATATGACTATGTCGTCCAAGTAGACCACCACGAACCGGTCCAAGTAGGGATGAAGAATTTCATTCATGAGAGTGCAAAATGTGGCTGGCGCATTTGTCAGGCCAAAGGGCATCACCAAGAATTCAAATGCCCCATAACGAGTGACACAAGTTGTCTTGCCCTCGTCCCCTTCGGCTATGCGCACTTGATAGTATCCCGATCTTAGGTCAAGCTTTGTGTAAAACTTGGCCTTCCCCAATTGATCAAAAAGGTCGGCAATGAGAGGAATTGGATACTTGTTTTTGATGGTTACCTTGTTGAGAGCCCGATAGTCTATGCAAAGACGCTGCGATCCGTCCGCCTTGCGTTGGAATAACACCGGTGAACCATACGGTGCCTTGGAAGGTTGGATGAAGCCCATCTCCAACAATTCCGCCAACTGTCTCCGCAGCTCCTCTAATTCTGGTGGCGCCATCCGGTAGGGTGCTTTGGCTGGTGGCTTTGCCCCTGGCTCCAACTCGATCTTGTGATCCACCCCACGCCTGGGTGGCAGCTTGCGGGGCAACTCGGGTGGCATTACGTCTTTGAATTCTTCCAGCACGTTCTGGATGCAAGCGGGGATATCGCCATCAACTCCCCCTTCTTCTTCTTGCTGAAGGACGGCTAACCATGTCTCCTCCCCACGTTTGATTCCCTTGGCCAGTTGCATGGCACTAAGTTGAGGAGATTTGGATGTCTTGGGAGGGGCAACCGCTGGAACCATGCATGGTTTTCCTTCCAAGATCATCAACATGTTGAATCTAGGGAACGGAACCGCATTGTACTGCCGAAGGAATTCCATACCTAGAACAATGGTGAAATCGTCTATTGTTGCCACCGAGAAGTCCACCTTGCCTGACCAGTCGCCAAGCCTCAACTCGGTCCCTGTTGTTACGCCATCCACGGGTTTGGCCTGGGTATTTACGGTCTTGAGCCAACCCTTGGAGTATGTCACCTTGAGACCCAACCGTTCTGCCTCGGTTGGAGTCATGAAATTGTGAGTGGCGCCCGTATCAATCATTATGTGGACGACCTTGTTGTTGATGTGCCCCTGCACGTACATAAGACTCCTATCACCCGCCTGGTGAGGAGTGGGCTTAACGTTTAGTGCGTTAAGCAGCTTCAGACATCCCATGGAAGCTTCGTTGCCATGCTCCTGTTGCTCCAACATGGCGCTCATGGCTTTCCGCTGTGGGCAGTCCCTCGCCCAGTGAGGTCCCTGACATAGGAAGCAACCTTCCCTTGGTTTGGCCTCCTTTTTGTTGTCCCTTACCTGTTTTCCTTTGTCACCATGGGTTGTTGGCTTGTGGGTTCCGTACTTGGCTCCCCCACCTGTAACCGGCCAAGTCCTTTGAGTCTTGGACTTGGATGACTCGCCTTGGTGCTTGACATGCCCTTTGTCAGCGCTAGAGTATTCCTCCAATGTGGCAGCAACCTTGAGTGCCATCGAGATGTCGTCGGCCTTGGACCGTCTCAATTCTTGAACCGCCCATGGTTTAAGCCCGGATAAGAAGTTGAACAAGAGATCCTCGTCGCTCATGTTGTCAATTTGTAGCATCAAGTTGGAGAATGCCTTGACGTACTCCTTGATCGAATGGCCCTGCTTGAGGTCCCTCATTTTCGCCCTTGCTTCGCGGCTTACGTGCACTGGGTAGAACTCCGCCTTGAGTTCTTTCTTTAGGGCATCCCAACTGTCAATGACGACCAGCCCTTTGTCCATGTCGGCTCGTTTTCTTCGCCACCAAAGTGCAGCCATGTCGGTGAAATGTAGAGTGGCAGTATGTACCTGGGCCAACCCTGTTAAGTTGAGCGCCTCGAAGTAGCACTCCATGTGCCAAAGGTAGTTGTCTATGGTTACAGCATCTCGAGCTCCGTTGTATTCCTTTGGCTTTGGCAAGTCCATGGCACGGGCAGTGTCTCGGACTTGCACGGTTGATGTTGAGGCAGCTTCTTTCGCCATGAAAGCACTCCTGCACATTGCCCAGTCGGCCTTGGTTTCTTCTACGGCAGCCTTGGACGCCTCTAGGCTTGACTTGGCTTCATCAACGTCCTGCCTCAAATCTGACAAGGCTTGATACACCTTGGCTTGAAACATGCTGTTCTCGTTGGCTATTTCTGCCCCTGCAGCATAGATCCTCTCTTGGAAAGCGTCCAACGAGGTATCGACCTTCTCGACGTACTCTTCTACTGTTTGCTCCGTGCGATCCAACCTCTCTTTTGTATCCGCCATAGCTATCTCAAGTTTAGCTAACCGAGCTTCAAAACTAGCAAGATAGTCACGAGATTTACCTCCCTTATGTGGTGGTGGTACGGTGCGCTCCTCCTCGCGACCCTTGCGAACTTGCTCCTCACCGCCGCTAGCCATGTCGTGAATGTGCCCAGCTAACCCACGAACCCTTTCGTAGCGTTGCTCTGATACCAACTGTCACGGACCGGATAACTCCCTAGCTATCTTCCGTGCGGCCTTAGTCACAATCCGCCCCTGCGATGTGCTAAGTCAGCCTTTCCCCGAAATATTGCCACAACAAAGCTAAGAGAAGCTAAGAAGAGAAGCTTGCAAGAATGCTTTGTATTAAACAAGAGAATGCTTTGTACAAGTGTTGGATTGCTTGAATGTTTCTTGGATGCAAATGCCAAATGCCTCTAGCCTATTTATAGTTGCTAGAGTCCCAAATCAACGGCTAAGATCTATTCTAATCAATGGCTAAGATCAAAGCTCTAGAGAGTTCTACAATTCTCTACAAATTTCTACACTTAGTAGAATATACAAGAGAAGTCTAGGTGGGTCTAGAATCTTCCATTGGAAGGATCTAGACTTAGCTAGAGAAATGCTGCCATACGTGCGCCAAATCGTTGCCTGCATGTCGCCCAGTCATCGTCCGCATGGCATAACCTCTTAGAAAATGGAGGGGCGTGACACAAGGCTCCAGTGCAAACTGATACTAACCAGCATGAGGTACCACATCAACAGAATGATCAACATGAGACAAGGCTGAGCAATGAGATTCATAAAGAGCCTAATGACTCTCCAACACTGGTGGCAGGAAAGACTAAGCAGGAAGAGAAAGGGAAGCAAGTTCAAAGCCCTGAATTCAACCTCATCAACTTTCCACCTTTATCCCCTAGTGTTGTTAGCAATCGTATTGAAGCAGTATCCAATTGTAGAGTTGAGATCCCACCAGGAGATAGAGGATACCAAGAAATTGCCAATGAAGTGGTTAGTCTGGAATATTGGAGGTGTAAATAAAAGGTACAAACAAAAAGAAGTTAGGGAGTATATAAGAAGAAATAACATTAACCTTGTTGGTTTGGTAGAAACTAAAGTTAAAGAAAAAAATGCAGGAAGAATTGCTAAGCTGTTGGTTCCTGGTTGGGGTTTCCTAGCAAATTACAATGGTTCTATAAATGGTAGAGTGTGGATTTTATGGGACACAAAGTTGCTCACAGTCACTGGTATCCAGAAGGAGGCTCAATTGATACACTGTAAAGTCAGAAGCAATATTGGGGATGTCACTTGCTATCTAACTGTGGTATATGGATATAATGGGGTGGACCAGAGAATATCTCTATGGAAAAATCTGGGGGATTACTCAGTTTCTATTACTGAGGCATGGTTAGTTGCTGGAGATTTCAATGTTGTGTTATATGCCAGTGATAGATAGTCAAGTAATCTTGTTAAGTATTCAGAGACTCAATAGTTTACTCAATGCAGACAACAGGCTGGGCTTTCAGAACTACCTTGGAAAGGTGATTATTTCACCTCGACAATTAGGCAGACAGGCAATGATAGAGTATGCAGTAGACTGGATAGTGTATTTGGTAACTATGAATGGATGATCAAGTGGAGCCATGTGGAAACTTTATATGATCATCCCCTAATCTCTGATCATAATCCTATGATAATAACATTGGCAGAAGCTACTAAGAAAGGTAAGATACCTTTCAAATTTTTCAATGCATGGGCTGATCATGAAGACTTTCAGTATCTGGTAAAAGATAACTGGCACTGTAACAATCTGGTTTCTATTAAATCAATATGGTCCAAACTCAAATCATTGAAAGGTCCCCTAAAGTCTTTAAACATTAATGATTTTAGGAACATTGCTCAGAGAATTGACCATAGCAGACAAGAATTGAAAGACATCCAGAATCAAATGGCACTGGCATACAATGATGAGTTGCAGCTTAAAGAGAAAGAAATAGTATTGAAGCTGGAAAGATGGTCCTTGATTGAAGAAAGTATCCTACAACAGAAGGCTAGAGCAAAATGGATTCAACTTGGAGACTCTAACAACAAGTATTTTTCTGTTGTCCTGAAAGAAAGAAACCAATATAAGCAGATCACAGAACTTACTACAGCAAGGGGTATCAAAGTTACTACACCAGCAGACATTAAAAAGGAGATCACTGACTTCTATAAGTCATTAATGGGCTCATTATCTACTTCTCTTCCAGCCATAAGCAGAATGTATATGGCTAATGGCCCTATCTTAACGCAGCAACAGAGAAAAGTGCTAAGTGCTGATATAACTGAGCTTGAAATTGTGGAGAGTTTAAAGGCAATTGGGGATGACAAAGCTCCAGGAATTGATGGATATAATGCAGTATTTTTCAAGAAAACCTGGAACATCATTGGCAAGCAGATCATTAGTGCAATCAAGGAGTTCTTCCATACAACCAAGATGTATAAGCCAATAAATTGTGCCATTCTTACTTTAATCCCCAAAGTCCCCAACCCAACCACAGTTAAAGAGTATAGACCAATTGCATGCTGCTCAGTCCTATATAAAATGATTTCCAAAATCCCAGCCAACAGAATGCAGAAGGTCATGCCTAGTATCATTTGTGAGGCTTAAGCAGGTTTTATCCCAGGCAGGAAGATTGCAGATAATGTCATCCTGGCTCATGAGTTGATCAAAAACTATAGCAGAGCCCATGTGACTCCCAGATGCATGATAAAAATTGACCTTCAGAAGGCTTATGATTATGTTGAATGGAACTTCTTGCAACAGGTACTGGAGGGACTGGGATTTCCAACCAGGTTCACTAACTGGATCATGGAGTGTGTCCAAACAGTAAGCTATACAGCGATGACTAATGGGGAAACAACTGAACCATTTAAAGCTGCTAAAGGCCTCAGACAAGGAGATCCAGTATCCCCATTCTTATTTGCAATAGTCATGGAGTATCTTAGCAGGTCACTGGCTGAATTAAGGAAAGATCAAGATTTTCTATATCATCCGGGATGTATAAAGCTGGGCATTACTCACATAAGCTTTGCTGATGATCTACTCTTATTTGCTAAAGGTGAAATCAAGCCTGTCATTACTATGTTCCAGTACTTTTCCCAATTCACTGAAGCCTCAGGACTGAAAGCTAATCTGGGCAAAGCTCATTATACTTTGGAGGGGTTAAGCATGAAGTACAGCAACAGATTACTGGTCATCTTGGCTATGTTCATGGAGATAACCTTTCAAATACCTAGGCATTCCTCTATCTACCAAGAAGATGTCATTGATTCAGTGGCAACCATTAGTGGAAAAGATCACTGCTAGGATCACATCTTGGACTGCCAAGAAACTGTCATATGTTGGGAGGCTGCAACTGGTTCAATAAGTGGTTTTTGGAATACATGCATACTGGGCTCAACTCTTCATCATCCCTACTAAGATACTGAAGCTAATTGCAGCAATCTGTAGAAGCTTCATCTGGTCTGGATCAAATGTCATCACTAAAAAAGCTTATATATCCTGGGACAAAATATGTAATCCTAAATCAGCTGGTGGATTGAATCTCATTAACCTATCTCTGTGGAACAAGGCTGCAATTGCTAAACTCTGCTGGGATCTGGTTCACAAGAAAGACAGGCTGTGGGTAAAATGGATTCATGCTGTCTATATGAAGCTGCACCAATTGGGGAACATTCCTATTCCCAGACAACCTAGTTGGATGGTTAGAAAGATCATAGCAGCAAGAGATGTGCTGCAACAACACCAAGGCCTTAATATGCAAGTATGCTCCATTAGACAAATTTATCTACCACAGATTGGTCAACTCCCGAGAGTCCCTTGGAAGAACCTAACTGTTCAGAACTATGCCAGACCCAAAGTTGTCTTTAACTTATGGTTAGTACTCCATAACAGACTTCCAACCAAGGATAGGCTAACATATTGGGGAATAAATGTGGACCAGAAATATGTGTTGTGCCAAAATATTGCAGAATCCAGAGATCATCTGTTCCTTACCTGTCCATATTCAACAGAATTAAGGGAGCAAACACTGACCTGGATTAGAGAAGACCATCCCAGAATGCAGAACTGGGACCAGTACCTCCAGTGGATAGTTAGCAAAGCTAAAGGAAAATCTTGTAGAGCTAACATATTCAAAATGGTGACTGCAGAACGATGCTATACTTTGTGGCTGGAGAGAAACTCGAGGATATTTGAGAATGCCTTCCGTAGCAGTGATACTTTACTCAGGGAAGTAGCGTATATTTGTAATGTTAGAGGAACTCCTAAAGTTAGACAACAGATGAAGCAATTTCTCTTGTAAATATAGTTAAGGTTAGTTATAGAATTAGTTGTGGTGAAACAGATTAGATGAGATAGTCAGCTGCGTATAAGCTGGACTATGATAATGTATTGCAACATCTTTGGTGATTAATAAAATTCTTAATTACCAAAAAAAACGTCAATAAGTATTGTTTTTCCTTTTGATTTTATGTTAAATTTCCTTATCAATAAGATAAACTAAATATATACTA
Organism: Nicotiana benthamiana; assembly: GCA_034376525.1. Taxonomy (NCBI): domain Eukaryota; kingdom Viridiplantae; phylum Streptophyta; class Magnoliopsida; order Solanales; family Solanaceae; genus Nicotiana; species Nicotiana benthamiana. The sequence continues at coordinate 708,598 of CM067330.1, read as the reverse complement.
TTTGCTTGATAAAATTGGGTTTAATCACAACTTTTGTATAAGTGGTAGAATTTATACAATAAGAATTGTACAATTTTTATTTGAAATAATTTATAACAATGTCGTTTGAGCTATCTTGAACATATCTCTATCCTTCACAAATACTCATATGTTGTCTTAGGAAATCTCAAAGTTTACGTTACATTGTTTAAAATAACCATCACATAGTAATTTTAATTCTTACCACTAAATATAATGTTAAAAATATTTCATACATTTTGAATTGTTGAAATCCACTTTTGAAGTAAAAATATCTTCATACGTGTTTTTCTAAGTTTCATCATGAAAGTCTTATTTTTCACCACTAAGTAGCAGAATATTAATAATTTAACTCATTTAAATAATTCAAGTATAATTTGAAGTAAAAAATTACTTGGTCCATTTGGGTATTGGGTGTTTGAACGTTAAAGCAATTACTTCTGGTGTCCTTAGGCCAGCCTTATCTAGGACTTCTTGTATCAACTGCTCTACCCCAAGTAGAAAACTAGAGTCTTGTTTTAGAATGAGATATCATTATTAACATTTTTAGTTAATTTGTTCTCTTTTAGTTTTTTTTTTCTTCCTTTTTTGCTTGACTATAAATATGCAAGCTTTTTTATTTTAAAAATGCAAAAATGCAAGGTTATCCTAGCTTTTTAGCGAATTGCTTTTATAAAACATATTTTGGTCTTTTTTGTACTGATCACATGATGCTAAATAACAGACTTGAGGTGCTTAAACAAACTCAAACATATTCTGAATTCTTTTTTGACATGAGAGAGTAGCTTATATTCAAGTATAGGATACTATCGTCTATTTTCGTTTTCTTGAAATGAGGGTCTCTCGGAAATCTCTCTATCCCTTCGAGTAGGAATAATGTTTGCATATATTCTATCCTTTCTAGATCCCGCTTACAAAATTTTAATGAATTATTATTATTGTATACTATGCGTTTGATGAGTAAAAATGCATATACTGGGGGGGGGGGGGGGGGAGGGGTGCAAGGAGAAAAGAATAAGCGATAACAATGCAAATAATTTTCTTTTTCTTTACCGTGGATGGTTCACCTTATTAAATTAAGTTTAAGGTCACAACCAATTACATATACAAAGTTACAAATTACTTTACGTTAACGCAGATATTTACGAACTTTATATGAAAAATAATTATCTATGTAAAAATAACAAATTGAACAATTTCCAGGAAATTGATTAACACACACTGAAAATAACATTTTTCCCCCTGTTTGGTAGAACACTGAAAATGACATTACCATAAGGACAGTGGATGAAATAGGATTCAAACATGCCAGTATTATTTTACTCGATTCTAAGTTTCATGATTAAAATTTTAACAAAAAACAAAAGAAAATGCAAATTGAAAAGAAAAACTAGATCGTACCAAACCACTTAATTTAGATCAGGAAGAAAAATCTTTAAAAAAATTAAATTCAAAATAAACATATCCAGAAAAGAAATCATTATTCCATTACATCTATTGAATATTGATGATTGTTAGACTATCTTCCATTTTCAGTTGCTTTGAACTGTTCACTAGGGTATGGAGCATATTGTAACTTTTGAACATAACACTATCAAATTAAACAACAAACCAAGTCTTACAGAAGTGAAATGATAAATTTTTTTTAAAATTAAAAGAGATAAAAGGGTAAAAGAAATAGAAAAGATGATGTAAAAGTTATAATATCGGCTTTAACGTGGAGGCTCAGCTTAAGTAATTATACAAATTATCATAGTCGCATAGTTTGTTTGGCCAAAGTTATAATATCGGCTTATTGTGAAAGGAACAATAAAACTTTTGGAGAATGTTAATTTGTTTTTTATTAATTAATTATTTTTTATTAATATTAAAATAATAATTTGTGCTTCTAAAAGTAGTTAGAAAAAATCGGTTCTTTTCGACTTCTGAAATATAACTTTTTACGCCACTCAAAAGCAATTATATTTTTTGTAAACACTTAGCCAAACGCTTCTACCTAATTTCTACATTAGCCTTCTTTTTATTATTATTACAAAAGATACACACCTTTAAGCTTTACAACAGTTCAGCTAATTTTAGTTAAAGCTTCTTCATTCTTAGAAGTATTTTTTTATTTAAAAGTGCCTTTTATTTTTAAGTTTAAAATGTTTGGCTAAGGCTTTTGAAGAAAAAAAAAGTGATTTTGAGCAAAAGCATAAACAATTTTGGAGAAATTGAAAAAGATGCTTCTCTCTAAAAGTATTTTTTCAAAAAATATTTTTGAGAAAAATATATTTAGAAACAGTTTTAAAAAGTAAAAATTGCACAAGACGCCTTATTTGATTACCCTTATTTAATTTATAGTCCTATACCCATATTTTTAAAATTATTTAACTTATACCCTAATTATAACAACTTCATACGCTCTCTGTTCTTCATCCTGAAATATGTGCTCATTTCTTCCTCCTCTTTTGTTCTGTCTCAAATACGTGAGACTTTTATTGAATATGAAATACATAGTAATCTAGCAGTAGGGTATGAGTTTTGAATTAAAGTCACCATTAAAGAAACTTAAAAACTCAAATCAATAATTGAGATGTTGAAGATCTAATCTTGAAATCATTTAGGTATTAAAATATGAAATTTCAAGTTTGCTAATTCAAAGTCATTTGACGTTTTTGGACCTGCATTCAACAACAACAATAATAACTACCCAGTATACTCCCACCAGGTGGGGTATGAGGAGGGTAATATGTAAACGAGTCTTACACTTACCCGAAAGGACAGAGAGGCTGTTTCCAATCGACTCTCGATGCATAGGATAAAAAAAAAAACAGCTGTTCTGAATATCCAGAATTTCGGGACATGACCACGCCCCAACGACTGCCAGCAGTGGTCATGGATGTGACGTGGAAACCTTCTTTCCACTTTTTGTTTATCCATTTGAAAGGGAAAGATTCACTCACTTTGGACCTGCATTCCTTATCGGAAATGTAATTGAGCATTGTCCGAGAGCGTGAAACTCGAAGAAACATCCAAAGCTTAATTAGTGAAAGTGTTCAAAGATACGAGTTTGATGTCTGGGACTGCAGAACCAAACTTCAGACATTATCAGGTTAAACTTTTTCTAAAATTTGCAGTTGTCATGCCAGACTTCAACAATTGTCAAGCTAGACTTCAGAAAAAATTATCTGAAGTTCAAATATAACAAGTTAATTTTATTTGAAGTTTGTACTATAAATTGAAGAATTTCAAACTAATTTGTATGAAGTCTGCACTATGTTACCTTTATAAATTGGACCAAACTTCAAGTGAAAATATTTTAAGTTTTGTTTTAATAAAGTCACACTTCATGCAAAATAAATTCTAAAGTTTAAGTTTCAGAATTTAGACATAAATTTTTGCTACTTCAGATTGATATATTTAAAGTTAACAATAAATTGGATAAATTTGTATTTTTTTTGTGTAAAACGGATATAAATTTAGTGGTGAACCAAAAACTGCATATAGATGCAAATACCTATTTTTAGAATATAAATTATTTCGTTTAAAAAAATAATTTATTTTAAAATAAGTTGTAGCTAGGTAAAATTGTGGGGCCATGAATCCAACTAATCACATCATCTGTCTGCTTTATGTACACGTCATCTCAAAATATTTGTCGTACCAAAAACTGTCACAATCCAGAATTTTCCAAACAAATATCTCAACCCATGACTTGGACAAAATCAAAAATATCTCCTCACAATTGTCAGACACGTGTATCATAAAAACTGAACTCTTCCTTCCCGAATCTTCTTGAAGCTTTATCACACTTGTACCTTCAGAAACCCAGTAGATATTTCTGTCGTGTGGCTGAAGATTCTTTTTTATTAAAATTCCATTGGTCCCTCTTTATCACCGACTCTGAAATTTATTGCATGATTGAGCCTTAAGTTCTAAAGCTGGTCATCCTTATACTCATCTTTATTTGTCCAATATTCTAAAAATATTATTTTTATTTATCATTTTTAGCCTATTAAAATAAAATAATTTTTTTTCTGTTATATTCATAATATTAATTACTCTTTTCAAATTATTTGTTCAAATTTATTTAAAATATACATCAATTAATATGAATATCATTATAAATTATATATTTTATTATTTTTTAAGGGCTGTGTATAATCCATAACAGATAAGTAAAAATCAACGAGAAAGTATATAAAATAAAACTTTTGATTATATTAAAGTTAGTACAACTTTCGAGAATATTCTGATTTCTCGCTTTTTATGCCCACTTCTCAACACTAAAACAATTAATAATTATACATTTTATACCTCAATTTCTAGCAAGTTAGGATTGATTATATGATTTTTTTGCGATTACATTTCAGATGCGAAAATCTCCTAAACACTCCTGGAATGAAAAAGAGAGAAAAAAAAGAGGATAACTCCAAAACACCCTCATGCTTTGAAGTTTCACTACTAGAAAGTGATGAAAACATCACATCACCTAATCTTATAACAAAACTTTATTTTATATAGCCAAATCTCTTTATTCCATCATCTTTATATAATAATATTTTATTATAATGAATATTTTTTATAATAATATTTTGCTATAACATAAAATAATATTCGGAACAAACAAGAATATTATAGAGAGGTTCAACTTCGCCCCTCACCCTTCCACCCCAACTCCCAACCCAACCAAAAAGATCCTCTCTTAACAAATTATTCTTTTAAAATTACTTGAGACACCCAACTTTAAATAAATGATAAAAAATATTTGCATGGTGGACAATATTCTCCCACCTAAAATTATCAAAGACATAATACAAAGTGGCCTAAAGCCTTACTCTTGCTTTTGTTTCTATACTTTTTGCATCTTTTGCCTCTTTCCTTAATCTTAAGTAAACCCCTCAAAAAGTCTATTAGGACCATACACCCTTCATTTCCTTCACTTTTTTTCCTTTACCTTCTTTCTACAACACAAAAACATGGCTTCTAAACTCAACAAACTTCTCTTCACACTATATTTTCCACTGCTAATACTCAACTTTCCGGCAAGAATCACAGCCCAAGAATGTCCTTACCCGTGTTATCCGCCGCCGACCCGTCCCGCCGGAAACAACCCTCCTCCGGCAGCTACAACTCCGCCAACTCCACAAGGGTATGTTCCAAATAATCCATCAACTAATTATAATCCACCACCAACTGGTTATAATATTCCACCAAACGATTATGATAACTCTCCACCAGATTTTATAAATGGTGAAGTACCACCACCACCTGAACCAATAGTGCCTTGGTTTCCATTTTATTATAGAAAACCTCCTCATTCTGATAATGATCAATCTTCATCTTCAATCTCTATTCAAGAATCAAGAACCAGTTGGAAGAATATGTTGATCATCACCAGTATTTTTCCTTTGATTTTCATGACTTTGCTTTTTCAATAATATAAGTTAGTGAATTTTGATGTAATTAGTAGAGAAGATGTTAATTAGATTGTTATGGGAATTGTTGTAGGATTTTGTGTTCTAATGATCAATATCAGTCCCTTTCTCTATATATATATTTTTTGTATGGACAGAGGAGTTTCTCTCTGTTTTTTGATTTTGCAGAAAATAAGGGGAAATTTTATATTTGATTATGAAAAATGTGGTGATCTCAGAGATGTATGGATGGATTATTGTGTTTTCAATAGTCTTGGTTTTTACGTTTGATAATCTGGATTCTTCTATATCTTCTTTATATATTGATATATTAATAACTTGATTTCACATGATGATTTTGTATCAAAAAAAGAATATTATGAATAGTTCTTTTTTACTCATTGAAATGGCCATTTGAACCCTTTGAGGTTAATATTGGCTTCTTTTTTCCCGAAAAAAAAAATACAATTATCAGGCACTTATAATAAATTGGTTCGATTAATTTAGATTTGCATCGTCTAAGATTATTTAAATAAAAAAAAATTCTTATCAGGCGTTTAATCCTTCATTCCTCTATTTTCAAGCTCGGTCGAACCCTTTTATCCTTCATTCCTCTATTTTCAAGCTTGGTGGATTCCATAATAAATAACATATTCTTAGGTTTGGAAATAATTTAATTTTAAAATTTTTAATCTAATGAGAAATTTTTATAACTATATAAATTTTAAAAAAAAATATTTCTGTCAAACTTTGACATCTCTTTTTGAACCAGTAGCCTCTCCTTTCCTATCTTTTTATCATAACATCCAACTTTCCCAGAAATTCATGCCAGTTGCATCACTTCCTTTTCAATATCTCAGATACACCACCTTTTAATTGTTTATTTATTTATTAATTAATTATTTTGTGTTCTGTTTAGGGTATTCTGGTGACTTGACCATGAAAAGTATAGGAGTATATATTTTTAAAATGAGATACTTCTTATAGTATTATGTGTGCATTTTTCCGTTAATTGGAGTAAATATCACTCCAACCGTCTCAATTTGTTTGTCAATTTTGAATACCAAAAAATTAATTTGACCAAATTAAATACTAAAGTGCACATAGATTAAATTTCGTTTGAAATCAAGTGAATATCAAGAGCCTACAAGGCCATAACTTTAAAAATATAATGAGTTCAATATTAAATATTTTTAAAATTAAACTTATATAGTTTAAATCCTAAATTCGCCTCCAAGTAAAACGTATTAAATTATAAGATGAATCTTTCTTAAAATAGGTTTAACTCTTATATACACAGGTAGTGGAGCTACATATTGGCCAAGAAAACGACAACAACAACAACTCAGTATAATCTCACTTAGTGGGGTTTGGGGAGTATAGTATGTATGCAAACCTTATCCCTACCCTTGGCTAGAGAGGCTGTTTCCAAATAGACCCCCGACATCCTTTCCTCCAAGAACTTCCCACCTCTAGGTTGGAAGTGGGGATTGCTTACCATCAGATGAACCCCTCTTGCCAAAAAAACCAAGGTAAGAAAAAGCATCACAATAATCATCTGTTTCTTTTATTTAGGTTTTTCTATCTATTCGCTATTCATTTATTTTTTTCCTTTTTCCCCTTTATGAAGTGTAATAAGGTGCAAAATTAATAATTGAAGAAATTAATGAATACAGACAGCCTGTGAGAGATTTATATGGCCGTCCGAAGAGAGTGATATTTCGTCTAGCAGCCTAAAGTGTTCAAAGGTCACATCTCATAAAATATTTGTTTTTCCACTATGGTTTGTCATTAATGACTTGCGAGAAATACAAGGTGTTAATCTCATGTTATGTTATGATTTGATTGGATGATTAGCATGTGATGTACACTTTTTGGACCCTAAAATAAGTTAATATTTAATGAAGAGACTTTATAGGTATTTAATTGTAAGAAATGAACGGCTGTGCTTTAGTGACTAGTCTATGAGAGATACCAATCAACTACCAACAATGGTGGTCCTATTACTATATGATTAACTGAAAACGCATCGTACACCCCGGTGCACTAAGTTTTTACTATACACGAAATTCAGAGAAGAACCGGACCATAAGGATGCATTAAGCTCCTACAATGTGGGAGTCCATGGAAGTCCGAACCACAATGATGCACTAAGCTCCCACAATAAGAGGGGTAGTCCGGAGAAGGACCGGACCACAAGAGTCTATCGTACGGTGCAACATTCATGCATTTCTGCAATAGGCTATTTTCCAGCTCGAACCCATGAACTTCTAAGCATATGTCATCAATTTTACCGGTTACGCCAAAACTCCCCTACAATTATATGAATAACAGTTTTAAGATAAAAGAAAATAGAATTGGAGTTGCCTTTCCTTTTTATTCTAAAGGTGTTTTTCTTTGGGGGAGGAAAGGAGGGGTAAGGTTGGAAAGACAATCTAATAAGACCAATAACTGAACTGAAATTTAACATCTTATTCAGTGTGTTAATATTTAGTAGTACAGCATTCATGGAATTTCAAGAACTTGGCTTAAAGAGGTCCATAATTATTTCTCTATCCAAACTACACGTAGTTACAGACTGCTTATCTAACAGAAATGCTAACCTACACTAAGTATTATCAAGATGTGTGATCCATCACATTTGCTATGTTGAAAAGATGAGAGGATTCACACATTAAAATCTGATTTAGGCGCAAGCTCGCCGTGTTTTCTTCATATGTGATCCATCTAGCAGACATGACGGGTTTTATAAGACGTAGATGATCAGCATCTACGAAGCAACGCCAACAGCTAAACGGCCCATTCTTGTACTTCTGCTCAAATCCATACTTTTAACATCCTTTCTCATTGCAACATTTCCCAATCTTCGTGCAACAGTCTTTGTTTTCTCCTCAGCTTTGAAGCCCTTGTTCCCTCTACTCGTATCTGGTGTTTTCGGTCTTGGAGAATTCACAACCTGCTATTGCTCTTGCTCCCTCTTTGGAGCTACTGATCTATTCGATCTGGTCTGTCGAGGAGTCCTGCTTGTTGGAGCTGAAGATGGCACACTGCTGTCTGACAAATCTGCTGAACGATGATTGGTTACTTCTGAGACCTTTGGTGAATCGACCACATTCAGATGTTCATTAGTGGAACAACTGTTATCAATTTCTGCCGCTGAACAAGGAAGAATGTTCTCTGTTGCACTAGTAGCTCTAGTCCCTGGAGATGAAAGCCTACTTTGTGATTTACTTGATTTAGTCTTACTTGCTAACTCCTGTAAAATCAATCAAAAGATCAAGTTATATGATTGGGACACTAAAAGCGAGAGGGAAAAAAACAAGTGCAGACAAAGTCATGAGCAAATAGACAGACAGATAATTTGCAACACTTTTTTTCCTTTATATAAATAAGGAGAGAGATCAAATAGTTTCAGTCTACTTTCAGATCATATAGCTAGAGATAGAAGATTATCAATACTAACTGTCGTCACATCAAAGAAAAAAAAGATTGGCATACAAGTGGTTGGCCTCTCATGTAATCACATCCGCATGAAAGGGTAATATTCACGATGTGTGCAGCGTAATCTTCACTATGCATTAAGCTTTCAGCTTGAGAGGATGTTCGAAAAGTCAAAGTTTAACGACCATCACAGTTTTCAACAATGCCATTCCAGAAATTAACATGTGACACATCTAAAAGCCTTTCTCCGGTAAAGCATGTTTAATTTGACCCAAACCTGTTCCTAGTATTCACCTTTATCACTCATACCCGACGAGATTCTCCAAGGAAGTATGCTGCTTATCGCTCATACCTAATAGCATTAAAATGGGCCCTAAAGGATATCATAATAGGACCAAGGCACAAGATGCTCTATTCCATATTTTATTGTCAATGTTACCGTTAATCAAGGACAGCAAGATAGAACTTCCCAATTCTTGTTTTTCAGAAAAGTAAAGTCAGTTGTCCAAGTCTCCAAGAAAGAGGATTTGAATCATATAAAATGACAGGGCAGTGCTTCTACCATACAACAACAACAACAACAACCCAGTATAATCCCACTTAGTGGGGTCTGGGGAGGGTAGTATGTACGCAGACCTTACCCCTATCCTGGGATAGAGAGGCTGTTTCCAAATAGACGCCCGGAATCCTTCCCTCCAAGAACTTCCCACCTTGCTCTTGAGGAGACTCGAACTCACAACCTCTCAGTTGGAAGTGGGGGTTGCTTACCATCAGAGCAACCCCTCTTGTCGCAGTGCTTCTACCATAAACAGTGAAAAACAGGCTTGTAAACATATGTTCTCAAGTTTTACTTCCATGTGAGAATGGTATGCCGAAGTGCATGGTTTTGATGCATCCTAGTTTCAACAGAGAAAATAGAAAATAACAGAAGAATTAGGAATAAAACAGTGAAAGTGAGTTTTTGGGTCTCTGAATAATCTCATTATTTGTGATTTGTTAATACCTTGTTTCTTTCTGGCCGACGACCAGGTTCATGGTAGAAGGCAGGCATTGGAGTGGCTTTGAAATTGAGACTTCTCCTTAGCTGTTTGAGCTCTGCTTCTATCTTTTCCTAAAGATATCATAAAGTAAATCAAACTAATTGTCATTAATCATAGCTACCAATCAACAAAAATTGCCATCTAACCCATAGCTACAATTGACATATATTACAATTTACAAGTCTAAACAGATAGCAGAAAATGAAAGTAAAGAGAAGAAAACCTAACAGAATATATACCAATGATCTTTTAAGCTAGCATTCTTGTGACTGTTCGAATCATCGCCTGACTTTATTACCTGCGTTCTTGCTTGGAGCTGATGTTTTTCTGCCTCTTTCGCATGCATTTTCTCCTCTAGCTTCACAAGGAACTGATTTCAATATCAAAAACTTCTTTTAGGTCATATATAAGACTTCAAAACTTTATTGAATTGAACTAGAAACCAGTCCTTGCCTCTTTCCTTCTCTTGGCGCGCTCTTCACTTTTGAAACTGAAACCAGATCCGTTCTGCTTCATGCCTGGTTGACTTGAATTCACACTCTGCTTATCCCTGAACAACAACAATATGCATAAGATTAATGCTGATGACAATAATATTGTACTTAAATGTCATAATGTTACCACGATATAGACCTGTTTACACTTTGGTATACACTTTGGCTAACTTTCTTTGTACAGAAAGCACGAGAAGCGATCACCGTTTTTGCTCTCGGCTGTTGGTCAATGCTACATCAATCATACCAAATGAGATCAGAAAAATTAGAATGAATCTGCTTGACCAAAATATCCTAAATTTTCACTATATAAGACATAATTAAGCAGCATACCTTTTCTGTTGATTAAGTACATCAGCTTTTGAACCTGAAGATACCTGGATAAAGCAAACCACCTGTTACCATCAATTTGATAATAGAAGAAGAATTGGAGAAAAAAAACGTTGAGCAACGTAGCAATTAGTTCCAAAGCATTGACATAGCAGGGCCTCCTCCTCCATATAGATATTCAATCTGAAGATTACACTAAGCCTAAAACTGATAACAACCTCTGGTTTTGGCATTCTGGCTGCTGGACGCAAATGGAGAGCGCTCGGAGCTTCCAATCCTGGCTTTTCTCCTTTTTGTGTCAAGGAAACATCACTATGCCTTCTATTTGATTTTCTTGGAATTTCTTTATATGCTTGTTTTGAGATATTCCCCTTGCCACTAGCAACATGAACTTGAGACAACATTCTGGATTTCGCATCTCTAGATCGAGATGCAGTCTTCACCTGCATTTTACGCAGAAGGCAGTCTACATAAAGGGATGATAATTTTCTGCTCTAGAAGAAGACTATGAATGCTATTACTTAAATTGCTTAGTACTGTGAGCAAGCAGGATCGGCAGCTGCTGTAAAACAGAAGATTAATAATAACAAATGCTAAAAGAGATATACCTTCGAAGATGAACTTCGTTGAGGATCTGAACAAACACTACCATCTTTCTCAGTGGTGTGAGCATTCGAGGACAGATCAACAGAGTTTGATGAAAACTCCACACTGTTATCTTGGTCTTCTGGTTTCTCTTTAACTTCAATATCAGGTACAGGATCATCAACAGCTGAATTTCCAATATCGAGATGATATTTTATTTCTGCTTCCAGATGCTCAGAAATACTCTGAAGTGCATGGGAACTGTCAGTGGAATGTTCAGTATGAGGTCCGAAATGTAGAGTTATGCTAGCTTCTCCGTCAAATTCTGTGACCTCGACGTCTCCATTGTTTGATCCATCAAAACTCTCCACGAAGCGTGCAGAATAACCGGCCTCATTCACTCGCTCAAAGTCCCCATCATAGCCTGTATTCTCAGTGACATTATTTTCACAAGCTTGATATTTTTCATTCTTCAGTAAATGGATTGGTTTATCATGATTTTCATCAAAGCGAGCTGAATGGCCAACTTCACTAACACGCTCAAAGTCCCCCTCGTAACCTGTATGTTCCGTGAGATCATCTTCACTAGCTTGATACTTTCCATTATTCAGTAAATGGGTGGACCTATCATGATTTTCATCAAAGCGAACAGAACAGCCGACCTCATTAACATGCTCAAAGTCCACCTCATAACCTGTATTCTCAGGGCCGTCATTTTCACTAGCTTGAGACTCGGTGCCATTCTGCCACTCAGATGAGCTCTGGCTTAGAAGTGCCCTCCTTCTAAAACGCGCCTCAAAATATGCTTTCTTCTCAGTTACAGAACCTGGCTTCGAGTATTTCTCAACCTCTTCAAGATACCTGTTGTGTGTGAAAGAAGACCTCCTCTCCCAACATAAAGCTTCATTCTCAAATCTACCAAATGAGATAGATCCCGATTGCCACGAATCTGCCTGTCCATTTTGGTAATGTAAATCAAGACCACAATCTTACGACAGAGAAACTGTCTCCTCTCCAAAGCTTCAGGAAGCAGAACCGACTTATCATATATTTTATAGAAGCTTTAATAGATTTAGTTCTCATGTCTCAACTAACAAGCTTATATGGCTAGCTTTTATGATATAATGAGACTCTCACATTCGAAAGGGTTACGAAACTTCCTACTATTCCAGAACAAAGTTCATTCGTTTGCACTAAAAGTTTCTTTACATAAAGCATCAATCTATGAACAAACAAGCAACTTAGCAATTTTTATATCATTTCATGGAATTGATATAGAACCATAACTACTAAATCTATAGATGTTAACAAGTAATAAGCAACACTTTTCACATCAACAAAACACAAAGAAGTTACTAAAAACATTCAGTAACCGCCTCAAACTGCCTGAGTAAAAAGGTCCAAATCTAACATATGAAAAGTGATTAAATGCATCTTCTTAATCATAATTTAATCATATTTAATTCCAAAAACAGATAGGCAGATACTGAAAGACCAATTTACCAATAAGCATAAAGATCCAACTTTTTTCTTGAACTCATATTTAATCATATTCAACTAATGAATGTATGAGAGTAACAAATTGTAAGATCCAACAGGAATAAAAACAGCAATTCTACCTGAAAACTAAGCCTAAAGGGTTCTTCAATATCACCTGCCATTTCTAAACTGATCCTTTTAAAACACCTCCATAAATATTATCTGCAATTTTTCACCAACAAAAACTTTAAATTCTGAAATATAACACAACATTACTTAAAAACAAACAGGCCCTTTCACAATTTAATATATAAACATCATAAAAATGGACCAAAATGAATTTACATATAAGAAGAGCAAGAAAGTTACAAGCTTTGAGGAAATTGTGGCAGAATCTTGAAAAGGGGTAGTCGAAGAAGCAAATTTGGATCAATTTCTTTGGTAAAAAGTGTAAATAATGTGAAAGAAAACGTGTTAAGAGTATAGAAGAATCACTACTTTGCTTTGAAGAAGGGAGTTTGTAACAAAGATTTAAGAGACCGGTAGTTAAATGGAGTGAATATGAAATGTTGAAAATTTTCTAATATAATTATTTTTGGATTAAATAACTAATTAGTAGATCTTAAACAGAACCGAAAACATGGAATAGGAAAAGAAAAGGTTGAATTGCAGTTACGTCCTTCTTATTTAGCACTATTGTTAAAAAACCAACAAGTTTGTAAGTCAGACCTACCTCACTAGTTTTCCTATGGAAGAAGAAAAAAGAAAGGTTAGATCAAAGAAGGCAAATTTACTCTTTATTATAGTCCATTATACTTAACTTTCTTTTCTTCTATTTTTATATATATTTTTTTGAGCCGAGAATTTATTAAAAATAATTATTTTATCTTTAAAATAATAAGGTCTATATACACGTTACCTGTTTTAGACCCCAATTATAAAATTACACTAAAAAAATTTATTATTGTTAAATAGTCCTACAAATATTAAATTGAACAATCAATAGTTTCAATTAGGAAAAATGAAAATAAAAAGAATATATTATTGGTAGGAACTAGAGAAAAATAAAAATGATATAAAGGAAGGAACAAGAAAAATAAATTGATTATTATGCAAGGTCTCTCTTAACAAAATTCTTTGCTCAAAAATGGTGAAGGGAGGTGTCAATAATGCAAATACAAATTACGTAATAAAGTATACATTCATTTTAATTTACGGGATAGAGTCTGACTAAAGATATAGTTTAAGAATATATTTTATTATTTATGTACTTAAATAGCATGAGATTTATATATCTTATGAACATATGTTATTGATAATAACATAATAAATTTAAAACTAAAATTATTTTCACATATAGAAAACTTTTGTTTCGAATTGATAAATAAGAAAATAATGGCACATACAATGTAAATAGAAGGAGCAACATGTATACAATTTATTAAAGCAAAGGAAGGAAGGTGCAATATTACAAAATTAGAATGAAGACAGCTGCAATTTATCCAAATATTTATGATCCAATGCTTGTGGGGTGCATCAGTAATCATGTGCTTGTGTTCCCCTTTTTGTCTGCTTCTGCTGACTGGCCCACGCAACCTGGGTCCTACTTTAAACCTCCCCCACCTAATCGTTATGCTAGCCCTTAGATGTCCTTAAACAAAATTACAATTTATTTAGACTTATTTAATTCATAATGGATTCAATCAAGTCAAGTGAGATAAGCAAAACTTGATTTCATTTTTAGTTTTAGTAGAGTTCCAATGAAAAATGAAAAACCATCCAATTGAAGGAAATGCCCCAATTTTTTATTTCGAGGATCAATAAAATAAGAGGTCAGGAATTTAGTTCTGACTCTTCCACGTGTCCTTTAATCTTTACCCTTATAACGATCAAAAAGTTTTGAGTTTTACATCTCTCATATTCCGGGTGTTCATAAAAATTCGAAAATCAAAAAAAATTAAAAATTAAATAATAATTAAAAAAATGTATAATTATTAATTTGGTTTGGTTTTGAATTTTAAAAATCAATCAAATTTAGTTTGGTTTTTGTTTTAATTAGGAAAAATTCGAACCAAACTAACTATAGGAGTAACTATTTCGCACTTTTATTATAGTTCTTTACCTTTACATTTTAGTTTGAATGTTAGTTTTCTTTTGTTCAGTGTAACAATTCATTTCGTGTTAAAAATAACATATTTTTAATTAAGTCCTTAAATTATTCATCACTATTTGATTCAATTATCATCAATACATTTTGGTAAATAATAGATTTCTCAAAAGACAATTAACTTTAGTGTTACATTAAAAATGTGGTCGCCGGAATATGTGTTTGATAGTGCATGTCTTATATTTAAGAAAAAACTGACAAATAATCGAAAAAAAAACTTTAAAATTGACTAAACCGAATCGAAAAAAGTCGACTTAATCGGTTTGGCTTGCTTCTAATATTTAAAAAACCAACCTACTTAATTTGGTTTCTTTTTAGGAGAAAATTGATCCAAATCGAACCATGAACACTTGTACTCGTATTTGGTTCGATTAATTCATAATTATGCGGAAAGTTTCAGTAAATCGCTATCTAATATTTTTCATATGGTTTACATTACACTTGTTGGGTGCGGAATAGTTGGTTTTGTGTTGTCAGTGACCTCATTTCTTGAAGTATTGTCCTTTTCAGACTTTCTCTGAATACAAAATATGTTATGTATGGAATTGTCTTTTAATTTCATATACAAATTTCAAATCCGAAACAATTAATTAATATTGAGAGAGTATAGGATCAAAAAGTTAAAGAGTGCCACAACAAACAAAAGAAAAAACAAAAAGAATTTTTTTTGTACAAAAAAGGAGGATTGTAATCGACTAATTAGATTTTCAGATATGTGTAAATATATGATTAATAGCTCTTCTATTGCTGGAGCCATTATGTGGATAATATAGATCTGCCTTTTCAAAGACATTGTCAACGATTTGTTAGTTTATTATTTTACATAATTAAATGATAAAAAGGAAATATAATGTGGGGTTATATTATGATCGTGGGAAAAGTCAGATGTTCATTTGGATTATTGAAAGACATTAGGATATGTTTGAGACATAAAGGTCGAATGTCATTTTTAGCAATGCATTTTCAAGTTTATTTTATGCGAAAAAGGTGCGGGCCAGTGTATCCATTATTTTCAATAATTCCTTTTTATTTTTTTTTATTTTTTTTTGAGACACTGCGTAAAGCAAGCACGCTTAAGTCTAATTTTTTTAAAATTAAAATGTTTGAATATGAATACACATTTGAATATTAAGATGTATATTAAGATTAAGATATTTGAATCTGAATACGCATTTAAATATTAAGATGTGTATTAAGATCTGAATACTAAGACCGTTTAATTTTTTACATTTGAGTATATAAAATTTATCTTTATTTAAAAATTAATAAAATAAAATTCATACAAAATACTAATTAATCTAAAATTATGTCAATAAAATATATAATTTTTTTAAAATATAATATTTGCTGGTGGTGATGACTTACGGTAGTGCTTGTGAATGTCGACTGGAAACGGTGGCCGGTGGTGGTTCAAGATAGTAGTTAGTGACGATTGATAGTGGTATATGATTGAGGATGATGATGGTGAGTGCTGATAGTTAATAATAGCAGGTGGTGGTAGTTGTGATTGAGGAATGTTGTAGTGGGTGGTGGTAGTTTATAATGATGGACAGTTCCAGCTATGATTGTTTATGGTGATGAGGTAGTTAATTATAGTAGTTGAGGTGGATGGGTGTTGTTTGTGTTTGAGAATGATAGTGGTGAGAGTAGTAGGGATGGTGCGTAGTGGTAGTGGTAGGGATGGTGCGCGGTAGTAATGGATAATGGTGACGGATATGATTGAGGATGGTGGTGGTGGTGGTGGGTGGTATAGTGGTAGTTGATAATGATAAGCGGTGGCGGCAGTTAATAATGAATATGAATGATAGCATCTTAATGAAATTAAGTTTTTGTTATAGATCTTAATCATACAAGCCTATTTAGACCCATTAAATGGTTGTGAAGTAAAAAAATACATTAATGTTTAAGATCTGAATAATTAAGATTCAGACTTTAAAAACAAACGCACTTATTGTCTGAGATATGAATGATTATGATTCAGACCATCATTAAATGCAAACAAATAAGACCTTAAAATGCTACGTGTAATTTTTGGTTGAAAAATTAACTTTAAATAGCGGTTCACCCCAATTAATTAAACTAAAAATAATATAATTTTTTGTTGAAGTATTAACCTTAAGTAGTTATTCACATAATTATTTAAATTAAAAATAGTGCAATTTTTTTGTTGAAGTATTAATTTGAAATAGCCGTCTACTCAATTAGTTAAAGTAAAAATGATTGGTTGGTATATAATATATACATAACTCATGAATTATGTAAGATAACTGTATAAAATTAATACATGATTTATATATACTAACTATAAAAAAAATAATAAATTTAATCGACTATTTGTATAAAGATACTTTTAGGATTGCGTACCATTTTATTTAAATTTGCTACCATTAAACAAGAGGACCCTACTAAGATTGACTTCATAATGACATATTGATAGGCCATAAGCATTCTTTTTCAGTTATTGGATGTTGATGGAATTCAAAACTTGTGAGGTTTTCTTATCTAAAGGATTTGAAGTGTCAAACAATGCATTTAATTAATTAAATTAAATTCGCACAATGACTAATGCTTGAAAACCCCTAGAAATGATTACTTACGTATTGTGAGTGGAAGCCACTTGTTATAGTTTTAAAAATTAACTATTGAATACATTTATTAAAATTGACCTACAGTAAGTGTACGACAAGGTCTCTCGGAAAGTCCTCTGAAAGTGCTTAGAGGCTACACGTGTTTTTGTAGCGTACATTAGAGTGATTAAAGACATGTATGATAGAGCTAAGACTCGGGTAAGGATAGTGAGAGGAGATTCGGAATATTTTTCGATTGGGATGGGTTTACACGAAAGATCTGCGCTCAACCCGTTCTTATTTACTTTGGCGATGGATACACTGACACATCATATTCAAGGGAAGGTGTCATGATGTATGTTATTTGCTGATGACATAGTGCTACTTGATAAGACACGAGGCGGTGTCTTGGAGGTTTCGTGACAAACCTTAGAGTCTAAGGGTTTCAAGGTAAGCAGGAGGAAGAAAGAGTACCTAGAGTGCAAGTTCGCTGTAGTGCAAGGGGAACAGATATAGATGTGAGGCTTGATTCACAAGTCATACCCAAGAGAGGAAGTTTTAAGTATCTCGGATCAGTTATCCAAGGAGACGGAGAGATTGACAAGGATGTCACACACCTTATAGGATGATGACGTCCAAATCCACTACTAAAAGATAAACTGACACGGTCACATGCAATATAATTTACCCAATTATGAGTCGGGGTCGAATTCCACAGAAAATAATATGTAGGTGATTAGGCGTGTGTTTGCCTAGAAAAATGGGTTTAACAATTAAAGATATTTAGTGGTTTTAATGATACGTGATATATTCTAATACTAGTGATTATACAAGTAATGTTGAGCTTATGTTAGAAGAAATAATAAATCAAATCAATGTTGTTCAAATAGTAGAGGCCTCGAGCTCAGCTATCCACGGACCTCGAGGCCAACTAAGACAAATAAATTATGAACAATAAAGTAAAGGCAATAAAGCTGAAGAATAATTGTAGAGCATGTTAAAAGAGAAGAATGGAATGTCCTATTATTGTGAATGATCTAATGCTTACAAAATGATTGTGGTCCCCTTTATGTAGGATGGGAAAAACCCTAAGTACATTCCTCATAAAGGTAAAGAATTCTATTGGTACATGTGTATAACAGCCTAGTACGGATTTGTACCATTTTGTACAAACCTTATCTTTTAATAAATGCCCCGGTCCACATGTTCCTAAGAAATTCCCCCTCTTTCTAGATTAACTTTGAGATTATACTGCCCTCAATGTAGTCCGTGCCAGGCATTCGATTAGCTTCCTTGAGGTGGGTATCCCTCAGTTGGATCTGATCTCCACTTTGTGTCTTCCGGGCTCGGACCTATAGCCTGATTTAAGACTTCAAAAATCATGTTCATTGATTTTGACCGTATACAGATAGTCCCTGCATTTTTTAGAATGGAATGATAAGAAACAATTTTGACCTCCATTTTCTCGATCCTTTAGTGATGATGCCATCCTTGTAAAGCCAATACTCGAGGCCAGTGTTGGTCGGCCATTAATGCCTTTGAACTGTCATTGCCCCTCTATAAATACGGGGCGTCTTGCTTTAGTAAATAACTTTACCTTTATTCTATATCTTCCAATCTTCATCTTTTTCTTCAATCACTTGTTTCCTCCCTCTTTAAATGTCGGAAAATGCCAAGCTTTAGCAGGAAATACTACATCCATGTTCACCCGCATACCTTATCTTACAACCATGGCCAAAACTTCCAAGACGGTCCTTAAAAAGGATAAAGCATCATCTTCCTCCACCTCTCGGTCGGCCAAATCAGTGGTGCCGCTGACACTTGAAGAGGTTACCCCTGGTGATTGCATCATCAAGAAATACTTCAGTGTCGAGAATCCTCGAGATATCGAGGGCTGATGCAAGCACGTATCACAATATATTAGCTTGATAACCAAGCATCTCATTAATGAGGCAAGGGAGGATTGTCGATGGGGGGACGAGGTCAAGATTTAGATCCCGAGGCCTGATGAAAGCATAACTACCCACAAGGAGGGATTTTTATGTGTTTACACTTACCCCTTCACACTGGCCCCCATCGATCCGGTAGTGATCGACTTTTGCATGACATATGAAGTCACCCTCGGCCAAATGCGCCCTTTGTTATGGCATATCGTGATTATGTTACGGTACTTCTCTAAGAAGGCCGAGGGTTTAGAATTCACCCTCAGCCACCTAGTTCGGTTGTATCACCCCCAGTTATTCTGAAAGCTCATCAAGCTGCAACGTCGAACCACGAAGTCCTTCTTAGCCAGTAGCGATAAAACCAACGATCGAGGTTGGATGAGCCTATTTGTTAGAGTCAGGACTTTGGACATCATCCCCGAGGAAATAATGTCGTTCCCCAAGAGGTGGAATTTTAACCGTAAGTGGAGTCCACATTTTCCTTTGTATCTATTCATGTCCTTTGATTTTTCATAGCTTACACATCTTTATTTTGGCAGCCGACGCTTAGGCACCCTTAGCGGTGCCGACCTCGAGGATTGGGTCAGGAATCTAGCTGCCACATCCTCTTGTGACAAACATAAGTGGCGTGAATTGGCAAAGGGCCAATGGGAGGCCAAGAACTACAGCCTTGGAGATGCATCCGAGATGAGATCGGCCCCACCCACCTAGGGAAAATCAAGTCTTCAAATCTAGAGCTCGAGAAGGACAACAAAATAAAGAGGGTCTCGAAACCCGAAGACCCTCAAGACAAGAAAACTTCCACACGAAGAATGCGGAAAAGGTTTGCTCAAATGGGCACAGATTCATCCCATGACTCCCCGGATGGTGAGGAGAATAATGATGAAGAATCAGCATTGGTGAACCGGACCAGAAATTCGGTCGAGGCCACCGAGCCTTCTGAACTAGAAAATCTACCTTGTGGTGAGGATGCCCGGATAGAAGAAACGGGCAAAGCCCCTATGTCCGTGGGGGTTGAGATTGTCCATCCGTCTTTAGCTGCTATACTATAGGGGGTAAACGTTGAGTCCCCCAATGTTAATTAGAATGCCCCGAGTGAAGAGATCGAGGCTGCGACAACAGGTCACTCCCTTTCGTTACCAACTTATTCTGAGGGGGCAATCGAAGAAGACAACGATATGCCCAAGCTCGATTGAAATAAGGTAATTGGAGATGATTATTTTTAGGGGTGTTGTGCTGGGATCGAGGATGCCTACTACTTTAATGATGCATCCTCCCTTTTTGAAGAGGTCCAACGTCTCCTTAGCCGGGTAAGGGTCTGCCATTTCTATTGCAAGTTTTTCTCCCATTATCTTCCTCTTCTACTGATGCGCCTTCATTTCACGTATAGGCTTCTGAAAAGCTCAAGGCCTAGCTAAATTAATTTGAGTTCGAGCTTAAGAAAGTCTCGGGCAAAGAGAAGGCCTTGAGGATCCTTTGTAGCCTGAAAGAAAATGAGCTTAAGGATCTCCGAATTGCTTTTCCCAAAGCTCAAAAAAGCGAGTCTGGCTAGATGAGCAGGTAACTTTGATTTTAACAAAGTTCGGCATTCTTGGCCCTTCTTCGGGGGCTAATACTTTGATGCCTCTGGTTCATCAAAAGCTTAACATGATTGGGCAGCTCCGGGGCAAGGTGAATCAAGTTTGGGTTGATTGCCACCAGTAGAAAGATAACATGGATCGACTTGCCACTAAAAAGGAAGATGTTAAGGCTCAACTAACCTTGGCTGAAGCTCCGCTCCGTAATATTGAAGTGAAGGCTTGGCTCAGGCTAGGGAAATCGAGGGGCTGGGGGATAAACAGGCTAAATCCCAAACTGAAGTCGCACATGCTAAGGTTGAATATGCACAAGCCAAGTCTGAAGACGAAAAGACGAAGGTTATGGCCGATAAATCCATTGTTATATACAAGAGAGAAACCGCGGCCGTTCAAGCTGAGTTGAGGGAGGCCTCCAACCGGGCAAGACAAAGCAATAAATTGGATAAGTGTCAAGCCCGAAAGAGACTCTCAAGAAAGTCCGTGCTTGAGGGTTCGACCTTGCCGAGGAGATAGGCGAAGAACAGGCACGGGAAACCGATGATAGGTTCCTTGTTTCCTCTGATGATGAGGACGTGGTGAATGGCTCCGAGGATGAGGAAAGTGAAGAAGATGCTCCTAAAGGGGAAGAGGCTCCAGAAGATAAAACCACAAGAGATGAAGAAGGAACTTCCGGGGATGCAACCTCGAAAATAGATTAGCTTTTTATTTTTGTATAAGGGCTCTTCGCTTTCATATGATTTGTAAATTTCCCTGATTAATATAAAGTAGCTTTTTTACTGTAATCTTGATTTGCACTGACTTTTTATTTTTTAACCATTCATGAAAATTTCCGATGATTCACATGTTAAGTTCAAGTATTGGTTTAGACTCGTTATAAGCCTTTAGGATTTTATTGCCCAAGATCGTACCCCTTAGGGTTTTAGATGATCCCGGAGCCAAAATTGAAGTCAAATTAATGCGAGCTCGGGGCCTTTGGGTCCGAGTTAAACGAGAATGGGGTCTCAGACTCCCATAGGTATTTAACCCTATATTTCTTTTTAAGCTGACTCTTATGCTCTTGTATATCATCCCTTAGGCTCTTTTTTAGAATTGGCCCTTCGGCTCTTTTATTTGGGCTGTTTCTGTTACAACCCATATTTACATATGTTATCTCATGCCATAAGGTAGTCAACATAAATCTAAGAAGGAATTATCTTTTAAATGATAAGATGTTAATCCTATTGGTCTAAAGTGATACAAGGGTGTATAAGGGTGATTAACAAGTATTAGAAGTTAAACGAATCAAGGATATTGTAACTCGTATTTTCAGGTAAACCTAGAGGTGCTTAATACACTCAAGAGGTAATGTATTAAGACATTTGAATTATATAATATCTGTACTATAAGTCTTGAGGTCAAATGAGTTATGAAACAAAAGTCGACAAAAGTTGTCGCAACTTAGGTTCATAATTTTACTTAAATATTAGGTCAACTGTTTTGTAAGATTTTCCACCAATTTACAAGGAATTGCGAGGTGATATACCCACCAAATTGAAGATCAATGAGTCTAGTTTCCAACGCATTAAACTGTTTGTCGATACGATCTCGGAGTAGAGATATATTTGCGTTTTTCGCGAGACTGCGCCAATCACCTCTCTATGGGCCCCACTTAGGCGGTTTAAGACATTTGGATCTATATAGGACGCCTCCAACCCGTTTTAAGTCATTTATTTTCAATATATTTAGCCCTTAGAACCCTAGGAATACCCTCTCTAGTTTCTCTCAAGATTCAAGATCCAAACAAATGGCAAACAACACAAATCAAGTGTCGGGAATCCCGTGGCGCTAGTAAGTTTCTTTTTCTTCTTGTTGATGCTCATTTTTGTGTTATTACAGCTCGTGTAGGAGGTTGTTTTAAGGGCTTTATGATCTGTAAATATTCCCTCAAGTTCTTAATATCAAACCTAGGTGATTTTAAACCTTCTAAAGCGATTCTAGTGCCGAAAAACACTAATTGATTGCTAGTTTCGCTTTCTTGTTGTTGTGGCAGCATTGGAGGTATATTTCATGGAATATTAAGGTCAAATTGGAGTTGTTCTTTCTGTATAAAGGCAAGGAACCTCTTACTCTATATGTATTTAAGATTATCCAAGTTGCGGCTAAGTCATTGAAGCTATAACGTGTGAAATATATATCGAAAGGCTTGGTAATAATGTTATTGGTTGGTGGACTATTTTGGGAGGTTCAATATGATTAACATTGATGTTTTTTGGGCTATTTGATGATTGTTTTCACTTGTGGAAAGTCAAATAAATAGGGAAGGTGATGTCCGTTTCATCGTAAAATAGATTGTGGTCGATACATAATAGTTATGATGCTTAAATGATAACGATAGTATCGTTTCTCTTATTGTAGACTAAGGAGTTATGAAAATTGTATAGCTTGAGGTTGGGCAGTGTATACAAGGTATGTGAGGCTATCCTTTTCCTTCTTTTGCACGACTCTGATTGTACATAATGTAATGAACGAGCTTCCAACAATACTCTACTCCTAGAAGCTATCCCCTCTTGTGAAACGATTGATATTGATGTTGCTTCTCTTTTTCTTATGTTATCAATGTTGTTGGTACTTCATTATTCTTATAAGGTTCATGGTGAAGAGTTAGTCCCAATAATGTGTGTGTGTGTGTGTATATATATATATATATATATATATATATATATATATATATATATATATATATATATATATATATATATATATTACTCTACCGAGTCGCATTATAGTCGGCCGGGTACGGAACCTACTGTGAAACCACTGATTATTTGGGTCTTATCGAGCTCCATGTGGTTGGGTACGATTTTACCGAGCCTTATGATGGCTGGGTACGTTTTTACCAAGCCTATTATGGTTGGGTATGATATGATGATGATGATGCCCACAGAGGCGTACATTTTAAAAGTTTATATATATATATATATATATATATATATATATATATATATATATATATATATATATATATATATATATATACACATATGTATAATGCATTGCATGTCAGTAGCCCTCAGAGGTACCCAAATGTTATAGGTTGTATATTCTATATCCCTGCTTACATTACTGTTCGTACTTATGGTTCTCTGCCTTACATACTTAGTAATTTATTCGTACTGACATCCTTTTGTTTGTGGACATTGCATGTTGTGCTGTAGGTCCTGATAGACAGGCAGGTGCAGCTCTCCCACCATAGTAGGCTATCCAGTTTAGCGGTGATTGGTGAGATCCCTTTCCGGACTTTCTGTGGTCTTGGTATGCATTTTTGTTATAGACATTATGGGTGTGTCGGGCCCTGTTCCGACTATGTTGCAGCATTTATGTTCCTTTACAGGCTCATAGACTGGTGCCGAATCATGTATTGTTTGGTATGCTTTGTCGGTTGATGTTTGTTGTATAGTCTTTCATGGTAGCGTGGTAGCTCGTACTGTACATATAGTTTCTTGGTTGTCTAGTCATCCCATGTTTTATATGTTCATGCCATCATGTTTTATTGTTGGTTGTCCATGATCCATATCTATCATTTATATTGATCTCGTCAGCCCTAAAAGATAATAAAAAAGTTAGATAAAATGTACGTTGGTACTCGGAAAGTATGGTCGGGTGCTAGTCATGGCCCTCCAGTTTGGGTCGTGACAGTTTCGGCCTCTAAAAATGGCTATATAGTTTTCCCTCACTTCGTCTAAAAGACTTTTAGTTATGCCTTATCATGTATTTTTGTACCTGTTGGGTTTTTCAAAGTCTCGACGTCAGAACCTCGTTAGTCGTTTTGTTTGCGTGGACATAATCGAATGCCTTTTAAGGGTTTTTTGATGGATGATGTTATCAAAGCCCTTGGATTGTTCGACGGCTGATTTATCGAAGCCTTTAGATTTTTTGGGGGCCAAATTTATAGTGGTCCCTTATATTTTTCTTTTTCTAGAGATAGCCTGATTTAACCGGTTTTCAATATTTGAAGGCCTTTAGTTTTATATCGAATATCGGACATCTTCGAATTGCGTTATTTTGGTCATAGAATTTGTGTGGTCATAGTCTTTAGGGTCGTAGCCTTTGGGTTTGTCACTTGGACTCGTTTCCAATAACTTTTCGAACTTGTTCAAAAAGTTAGTCTCCGAGTGAGTTGGCCTTGGACTTCATTTCGAGGGGGTGCCTCATTGAGGTCATATGATTCCTCTTTGAGGTCTTATGAGTACGAACTTTCGATGACTCAGATATATTGACTGTCAATGACAGTCCCTCGAGTATTTCGGGTGCTGTAGCGCTTGAGCCGCTTCCCGTAGGATTGTAGGTATAGAGCTCATATAAGATACAAAGTGTCTTTTTTAATATAACCAATATGCTTATTCAAATAGTTAATACATGCGGACACGATTTTCCATCGGGGCTAAGTTATTCTATATTGACACAGTTTATTTGACCGTTTGTCCTATTATAAATTTCTCCTGTCGAGGCCCTCTTAAGCACAAAATATCTTTCTTGAATACTTCCGAGCTATAACCTCCGGGGGTGGTGCTCCCCAGTAGTCGAGGTAGGTTGAAAAGAAGCCTTGAATACTTATTGAGTGACCCTTGGGTAGCATATAAGTGTTTCCTCGTTAAAACTCTTACTGGTAAATCCCACTTGGGATAAAAACTGATCTAAAAGAAAAAGAGTGCAATGCATGCTTTCAAACCCAAGGTCTTCGAGATCAACAGTAATATCGCTTGAGCATTGATATATTCCAATTATTTGGTAGTTTCTTCACCTTATATTGTGTTGAGTTTGTCGGATCATTTCCCTATGACTCTAAGGTTACGGTAAGATCATTCCCAATTCAGACCTAACTTCCCTTCATTTGGGTCTCGAATGTTAATGGTGACTTTCCTAAGTACTAAGTCCTTGACTTTGAAGTATCAAAGGTATGTCCTTCCGTTGTAATACCTTTAGATACTTTGTTTTTGTGCGGCCATTCGTATTAATGCGGCCTCACATTTTTCATCTAGTAGCTCGAGAGAAGTGTTCGTCGTTTTGTGATTGAGCCTTCTGTGGCATGATTGAAACCTTGTGCTTGGCTCCCCGACTTCAACTGGGACAAAATCTTCGGACCCATATACCAAAGAAAACGGGGTCTCCCCCGTGCTTGACTTTGTGTTGTCCGATATTCCCATAATACCTCGGGAAATACCTCTCTCCATTTCCCTTTTTCATCATCTAGCATTTTCTTCAAGTTTCAAATAATTGTTTTGTTGGTGGACTCGGACTGCCCATTTGCACTTGGGTGGTAAGGTGTTTATAGGATCCTTTTGATTTTATGGTCATAGAAGAATTATCACTTTGTTGCCGATGAACTTTTCGAAGGCTTGCGCTTCAACCCATTTTGAGAAGTAGTCAGTCATAAACAAAATGAATCAAGCTTTACCTGGCACTGTTGGTATGTGACCGGTGATGTCCATCCCCTATTTCATGAATGGCCACGGGGATAGGACCGATTGTAGTTGTTCACCGGGTTGATAAATTATTGGTGCAAATCTCTGGCATTTATCACACTTCCGAACGAACTCCTTTTGGTATATTTTTCCATGTTATCCCAATAATATCCTGCTCTAATCACCTTACGAACAAGAGAGTCGGCACCAGAATGGTTCCCACAGGCGCCCTAGTAGATTTCCTATAGTTAGTACACATATGTGATGGCATTGAAAATATGGTTTTAATTTCCTAGATGTGATTATTAATACAAGAGCTAATTTTTCCAAATGTGGATACCTGGTTTCAGCATCCCCTAGGGCCCAACTCACATAATAAATAGGAAATTACGTACCTTGATCTTCTCGAACCAACACGCCACTTACCACTACCTCTGACACGAACAGATACAAGTAGAGTGTTTCATCCTCTTTCAGAGTATAGAGCAAATGAGGGCTCGAGAGATACCGTTTTAATTTTTCCCAGGCTTGCTAGCATTCTGAGGTCCATGCGAATTTGTTCTTGTTTATAAGCAGGGAGAAGAAATGATGGCTTCGATTCGATGATCTCGAGATGAATCGACCCAGGCCAGTTATCCGTTCGGTTAGTCGTTACACGACTTTCACATTATTTACCATGGTGATTTTCTGAATAGCTTTGATTTTATTGTGATTGATCTCAATGTCTCTATTCGATACCATGAAGCCCAAGAACTTGCTCGAGCCGACTCCAAAAGCGTATTTCTCGGGGTTGAGCTTCATGTTATACTTTCTAAGGATGTCGAATGTTACCTGCAAATGGGTCAAATGGTCGTCTGCGCGTAGGGACTTAACTGGATCATCAATATAAACTTCCAAGGATTTGCCTACTTGATGTTTGAACATCTTATTAACTAAACGTTAATATGTGGCTCTTGCATTTTTATCCCGAAGGGTATTACATTATAACAATACGTTCTATACTTGGTGATGAATAAAGTTTTCTCCCGGTCCTCCAGGTCCATTTGTATTTGGTTGTACCTGGAGTAGGCGTCGAGAAAGGTAAAGATCTCATGTCTGGCTGTAACATCGATCAAACAATCGATGTCGGGCAATGGGAAAGAATCTTTTGGGCATACTTTGTTCAAATCTTTGTAATCTACACACATTCTAAGTTAATTCCTCTTTTTAGGGACTCTCACTACGTTACCTAGCCATTCAGGATATTTTACTTCCCAGATAGATCCTATTTAGAGAAGTCTGGTTACCTCTTCCTTGATGAATGCTTGCTTTACCTTAGACTGAGGTCTCCTCTTTTGCTTCACCGGTTTAAATCTAGGATCTACACTTAATCGATGGGTAGTTATCTCTGGTGGAATCCCTGTCAAATCTAAATGGGACCAAGTAAAGCAATCAATATTATCGACGAGAAATTGAATGAGTTTTTTCTTGAGTTTGGGAGTTAACCCCATCCCCAAGTATACCTTTTGTTACGAAAGACGTTCGATTAATATGTCCAGTTCGAGCTCTTTGATCATGGATTTCGTTGCATATGATTTTTCAGGGGCAACAAAAGTTCAAGGGGTGAGGAAATATCTTCTTCATTCTTGGCAATCGTTCATAAGACATTTGTCCCTTGGGGTCAATCGAAGGCATGAGTTGTGATTGCTATTTAGCCACTTATTCGTATTTTGACTTCTCCGATGTAGATGGAGTCGACACTAGTGTTGAGTCGTACACTACAAACATTTCCTTGGCTGTATGATGCTCTCCATATACTATTTGCATCCACCCTTCGTTGGGAACTTCATCATTTGGTGGAGGGTTGATGGTACTGCCCTCATGCTATGGATCCACGGCCTTCCGAGCAAAGCATTGTATCTCATGTCACCTTTGATGACATTAAATTTGGTGTCTTGTATGGTTCCGGCCACTTTGACTGGGAGGATGATTTCTCTTTTCGTCATTTCACTTGCCATGTTAAGGCCTTTCAAGAGCCAAGATGCCGGTATGATTTGATCGAGCAGCCCAAGCTGCTCCACGACCCGGGACCTGATTATATTCGCCGAACTACCTAGATCCACGAGAACACATTTAACTTGAACTTTATTTAAACAATTGAAATTGCTAGTGCATATTTGTGAAGTTGATAAAAAGCCTCGATGTTTTCCTCCTTGAATGTGAGGGTGCCCTCGGGTAAGTAATCCCGAGTCCGCTTTTCCCTTGTGATGGATACTTTGTTGCGTTTGAATATTGGTCCTTACGGGATGTTTAACTCTGCCTATGATCATGTGAATCACATGTTGGGGTTCTTCTGGTTCACTCTTCTTGCCTGCATCCCTCTCCCGGAAGTGATACTTAGCCCGATCACTTAGGAATGCTCGAAGGTGGCGCTCATTAATAACCTAGATACTTCTTCCCTTAGCTGTCTACAGTACTCCATTCTATGACCATGTGTACCATGATACTTGCACATTAAGTTTAGATTCCTTCGGTAGGGACTCGTTTGTATTGTCCTGGGCCACTTAGTATCTTTGATTCTCCCAATAGTCGAGACAATCCCTGATGCATCTATGATGAAATTGTACTTTGATAATTGAGGGGATTCTTCGGGGTAGAAGTTCTTATCGAACACGTTCATGCTCATGAGCCCCCAACAACTTGTACCTTGGTCGCTTCTTCGATCGCTCCGAGAGGTATTATAGTTCAGGCCATTGTTTCTTTGATCCTATGTTTGATATGGTACTTTGTTGAATCTTGATCCCCGATCTCTGTCCCTTGGGGGCTTGGTTGCAAATCTGTTAGGGTGAACTGAGCCTGAGGGGGCTCCCAATTGGTCATCCTCAACCTTAATTTTTGACTTATACTAATTGTGCACATCCGACCATGTCACAACTGGGTACTTGATCAAGTTTTGTTTTAGCTGTCGAGATGTTATCGAGCTGTTTTCATTCAATCCTTGCATAAAGCCGTGGACTACCTAGTCATCAGAGACCGAGGTTGTTTCCATCCTTTCGATCTGATACCAGGACACGAATTCGCTTAGCATCTCGTCATCACTTTGTTTTATTTTGAAGACGTCTGATTTTCTCGTGGCCACCTTTATGGCCCCTGTGTGTGCTTCTATAAAGGCATCTGCCAACATCGCAAATAAGTCAATGGAGTTAGGAGCTAAGTTGTGATACTAGATCATCGCTCCTTTTGATAATGTTTCCCTAAACTTTTTTTAACAATACTAACTCGATTCATCATTGTTCAAGTCATTTCCATTGATTCTACTAGTGTATGATGTAATATGTTCATTGGGGTAAGTTGTTCCATTGTACTTTGGCATATCGGGCATGCCAAATTTCTAGGAATGGGGATGAGAGCCTCACTTAGGGGGAAAGGTTTTTCTATTCATTTTTTGACACCTAGACCCTTTAAAACTGGAGGTTCTCCCAGTATTTGGTCCACTCGGGAGTTGTAAGTTTTCACCTTTTTATCGTTGTGTTCTATCCTCTTTTCTCATGACTCGATTATTTTTAGTTAGTTCCTCGAGCATTTTCATGATTGTGGGGTCAGTCCCCTAACTGCTTTGATCGGGCCTTTCAAGCACTGGTTCATATTGTGTGTTTACTGGTTCGGCAGTGTTAGGAGTTCTATTCTAACTTTGGAGTTGGGCGATGGAGACTTGTTGAGCTTGCAACATCTCGAATATCACTTGGAGGTTGACTCCTCGTTCTTCATCTCCTCGTGTTTCCTGGATTCCTTATATGCATTCCTTATGGGGTCTATGCCCGTGTCTCAGTTTAGCGTTGTGCGAGCTAATATCAACCGAATCCACGTTAGGCACTCCCCCAGGGTTTATGGGTAGAACACCAACCTCTATGCCGATGTTTTCTCCTAGACCTTCGTCCTCGTGAATGGGTCCATATTATATACTAAACATGACTAAGCATGAAATCAAAGAATCTTTGACAAGAAAACGTATGAAGAATAACGTGTGTTATAAAATATCTAGCACTAAAATAACTACTATTATCTTTAGCTCCACGGTGGGCCCAAACTATTTGCCTCGAAAAATGGGTTTAACAATTAAAGATATTTAGTAGTTTTAAAGATACATAATATATTCTAATACTAGTGATTATACAAATAATGTTGAGCTTAGGTAAGAAGAAATAATAAAGCAAATCAATGATGTTGAAACACCAAGGGCCTCGAGCTTGGTTATCCAGGACCTCTAGGTCAACTAAGACCAATAAAGTATGATCAATAAAGTAAAGGCAATAAAGCTGAAGAATAATTGTTGAGCACGTTAAAAGAGAAGAATAGAATGTTCTATTGTTGTGAATTATCTAATGCTTACAAATGATTGAGCCCCCCTTTATATAAGAGGGGGAAAATCCTAATATAGTACATTTCTCATAAAAGTAAATAATTCTATTGGTACAAGTATATAACGGCCTTGTACGAATCTGTACCATTTCGTACAAATCTTATTCTTTAATTAATGCCCTGGTCTACGTGATCCTAAAAATTTTTCCTCTTTCTAGATTAACTTAGAGATTATGCTACCCTCGAGGTATTCCGTGCTAGGCATTCGATTAGCTTCCTCGAGGTGGGTGTCCCTCAGTCGGATCTGATCTCCATTTCGAGTCTCCCGGGAACGGACCTATAGCCCGATTTAAGACTTCAAAAATTATGTTCCTCGATTTTGACTGCATACAACGTGTAAGAGAATTATCATTTATTATGCTACGCCAAACACTTAGAAAGGTTTTGAGAAAATATTTATAATTAATTGCGAAAATGTAAACTAACCTAGAAAGCAAGTAAAATGACCAATGACTACAAGCATGAACGCAATTGGAATTACACTTAAGTAACGATCCAATGTATTTTATAATTTTATAAATATGAGCGAGTTTATGTTAATTAGCCTCGGGTAATAGTTCTATATTTCCGAAGACTACAAGGCTTCCTAATTAAATTATCCCTAAAAAAATTAAGAGATTACACATACCTGAATATGGATACAAGTAGTTTAATTCTATCCCAAGGTAGAATCTAAAAAGTGAGGGTTAAAGCCTCAAGTTCTTGTTAATTAATATTTTCCAATCCCAAATTATCTTTCCCAAAATTAATTCGAAGTAAATGGGCAAGTCTTACGGTTAGCTAATCCCTTTGAAAATATTAAAGAACAAGAATAATTAAAGAAACAATAACTCACTTCATAATAAATAAAAATCGTTCAATGCATAAGCACAACAAGATATTTAATCCATACTTTAAATATTAATATTCTCATAAACAACATTCAAGTGTTGGAATAAATACTACACAGATAGATATACAATACAAGGCAAAGAAATGAATAAATAAACATAAATGGGTAAGAAATTTTCAACAAAAAATGTTAAATCTTCAAGACCCAAGTGTGTGTGCAAAACTCCTAGCTCCAAAGCTTGTGTTCTCTAGTCAAGAGATGTCAAAGACTGCCCAAGATTTGCCAAAGATTTCCAAAGATTATCTTACAAATGAACAAGGTCATGTATTAAAAGGTTTGAGGCAAAAAAAAATGAAATTATAGAAGTACCCAGAACTCAAACGTGATCTTCGTATTTGCGAATTTATGTTCACATTTGTGAACTATGAATTTCCTATTGACTATCGCATTTTCCATAAAGACTTCGCATTTGCGAAGGTTGATTGTCTGGTTTGACTTCGCTTTGCGACCTTTTTTCGCATTTGCGAATACTGCTTGACTGGGTTGACTTCGTATTTGTTATTTCTTGATCGCAATTGTGATTGTTGCTACCTTCGCATTTCCTGCATTTATGCCGCAATTGCGACATCTGAGGCCATTTTTCATATTTTCTTCTTTTCAACTTCTTTTTGACTCGTTTTCACTTGCTTTCTTCATGATCACTTCTAAATTACGTAGAACCTATAAAATAGAAGTGAATAACATTAAACACACAGTTTTATCAATCAACATAGCATAAATCTAAGATTAAAGACGGGATAAGTTGGTAAAACACCAACTTATCATAGGGGCGGGGTAGATAAAATGGAGGCTAGCATCTGGCGTTCTATGTGACAAGAATGTGCTACCAAAAAATAAGGGTCAATTCTACAAGGCAACGGTTAAACCGACTATGCTGTATGGGGCTAAATGTTGGCCTGTCAAGAACTCTCATATTCAGAAGATGAACGTAATCAAAATGAGGATGTTGCGATAGATGTGCGGGCACACTAGGTTGGACAAGATTAGAAATAAGGTTATTCGAGAGAAATTAAACGTGGACTCTATGGAAGATAAGATGTGTGAAGCGGGGCTTAGATAGTACGGGCATGTGATAAAGAGAAGCCTAGATGATTTAGTGAGAAGGTGTGAATGGCTGGCGCTAGCAGGTAGAAGAAGAGGTAGAGGGCGGCCTAAGAAGCAGTTGGGAGAGGTAATCATGCAGGATATGGTGCGGCTTCAGCTTGCCGAAGATATGGTCCTTGACATGAAGGTATGGAGGTTGAAATTTAGGGTAGAAGGGTAATAGACTATGTTTCTCTTATCTGGTCCAGGTTTATTAGGGCTAGCTGACTAGTACATTGTCTTCAATTATTAGAATGCTAGTATAATGTTTGTTTTAATACCATCTTTCGCTTCGGTTTTCTAGTACTCTGTCGTATTACTGCTGATAGCTATTACTTTTGCGATTGCTATTGCTACTGCTTTCTTCCATTTATTTTTTTCCGGTCCTTACATTGTTGATTATCGCACTACTAGAAATTTGGTAAATACCAACCAAAAATACCGGCCAAATTTGGTCGGTTGTGACCAATTACCGACCAAAACGTGACTAAATACGCTTGGACGATATTTTAATGGTCATTTTAATATACCGATCATGTTGGTCGTTAATTACCGACCAACGTTAGTCGGTAAATTAAATTAAAAAAGTTGCAAAAGAAAACCGACCAAAGTAGCTCGGTATTTTAATTATGTAATCAGAAGATCACCGTCTGAGAATCGAACCTGGTGTCTACTGTGGCAGGATACTATTCTACCACTAGACCATTGTTGTGTTTTATTTCTGGATAGTCTTTTATTTATTTATATTCTTTAATTGTATTTTACCACGAAAATAAACGACCAAAGTTAGTCGGTTTTATTAAAAAGTAAAATTACCAAGCAAAGTTGGTCGGTGTTTAAAAATGACCGGCCGAATTTACCGACCAAAGTTGGTCATCTTTTAATATTAATTTTTATTTATTTTAATCGCAAAAATCGATCAAAGTTGGTCGATTTTTTGAAAAATAAATTTGCGGAACTCAAAAATAGTTTTTCATATTTTTGGGCCAAAAAAATCGACCAAAGTTGATCGGTCTCATAAAAAAATTAAAAATTAAAATATTTTGAAAAATCGACCAACTTTGATCGATTTTTGGCCGGTTTGTTTATCGACCAAAGTTGGTTGATTTTTTTTTGTCAATTTTTATCGAATTTCTAATAGTGTCATGGTTATTATTGTTATTTACTTATTTTTACTTTTTCTCTCAAACCGAGTCTCTTTTGAAAACCGTCTTTGTGTCCTACATGTTTTAAGCATCATTATTTTGTTAGCCTTTAGCCCAAACACCATATTATGATCACACAAAGAACAAGAACAAAAGAAGACAAACAAATTGAAGTACACATTGATAGTTTATGTTGAAGGCAGTGCATGTTCTTGTCTCGATAAAACCGACATGTTGAATTTTAAGGGCTATTTCATGATAGGGTTTAATGGTTGAGAAATGAGGCATATTTTGAACCAAACCAAGTACAGGCCGATCTCCGCCGTGATCGGATCTTGCTCCTCCATCTCACGCCACCGTCGAATGAATAAATAATAGGCTTTTTATTTAGTTTTATTCATTCATGGTCCAGGTACATTGATTTTCACAAGCCACATACATAGATCGATAGAGACTGGATCTAGCTAGTTCATAATCTGTATTTTGTGGGTTTCTTGAATTTAATAGCTTTTGTCTATATACGAATACCATAGGTATATATTAAAAAGTTCATTAAATATTTATAAGTTTTTGACTGTAAGCATGCGGTGATAATTTACAATTTTAAATCATTGATCCTCCTATATTGACTAAATATACATAAATGAAACAACATAATTCAAAAATTTTATATGGTCAATCTTATCTCACATGGAATTAACAACGACAACTACTACAACAACAACAATAAAAACTTTAGTGTAATCCCACGTGATAACATATAATGAAGGGTAGTGTATACGCAGATCATATCCCTATCTCGTGGAGATAGGAAGAATGTTTCTAATAGACCATTTGCTCAATGAAGCATAAGCACAATAATAATGAAAAGAAAACTGTCCAAAACAATAGTGAGGAGATGGAAAAGAAGCATTGATAACAATAAGATAGTAAGATCATCAAGATGAAAGGAATAACATGCAATAATATAAACCTAAGACTAAAAACAATACGAGAGTACATACTAATACTACTAGTAAGAACGCGAAAACCACTTGACCACCTTAACTTTATCCTAATCCTTAACTTCCACACCTTCCTATCAAGGGTCATGTCCTCAGTAGTCTAGAACATATGATATCTAGCTTAATCACCTCTCCCCAGTACTTCCTCCGCTACCCTTACCTCTCCTTAAGCCCTCCAAGTCCAACCTATCGCACCTCCTCACGGGTGCATCTGTGTCTCTCCTCTTCACATGTCCGAACCATCAAAGTCTAGCTTTCTGCATCTTGTCCTCCGCAGGGTCTACGCCCACCGTGTCTCAAACTTCATTCTTAATTCTATCAATCCTGGTATGCCCGCATATCATCTCGACATCCTTGTTTCAGCTAACTTCTACTTTTGGACATGTGAGCTCTTAACTAGCCAATACTCACCCATAGACATAGTAAAAATAAGGTATTGATCACGCCCAGCTATGCCTCCTAAGAGGTCGAAAGGTCATTGCAAATATAATCAGATTTACAAGTCCGCAGTCGAATCCCATAGAGAATTAACCCACTAATTACAATCGCTAGTTTCACGAATTCAACTAATCAACCTTCAGAAATATTAAATAACAATTTGAATGGTTAAGATCAAAGTAATTAAAATGCAATAATTTTTAACTAACATATTAAATGTTGTGGACAAGATTTTAAAAAGTCTAGGGTTATGATTTCCCCCATTGTCGGAATTTTTCTTGCTACATTTCTTGTAAATTTGCCTAAGCATTCTCTACCAATTGTGAGCACTTTGGGTATCGTAGCTCTCTTTTGAGAAACAACCTTTACTAGACATATTCTCTCGAACTACGCTAGTTGGCACTAATTCATCGTTCAATGCAATCGCACCAAGGTTTCATTATCTCTAATCCCGCCTTTAAAGCCTCCGTATTGATCTCTCACGTACTTTAGGAGTGATGTTGTTCAAGAACTACCTAAGTGTGTACTCTCTCTCTCGAGTAATACACACTAAATAGGCAATTAAATGAGATCTCTTCAATTAACAACAACAAAATTATAGTTGAACATGTAGAGAAAGATCAACGACAAGTCCAAATTAAAAATGTAGTGAAAAAATCATCCCCCAATAGGTTCCATCAACCCTAAATGGGAAGGTTTAGCTACTCATAACCATACTAAAAATCATGATAATAATTGAAAGCATTAAATTCAGATTAAGGAAGAATGTAAGCGAATAACTCTTACAATTCATTACTTCTAAGTATTCTCGTAGCCTTTTTCTCTCCAATAATGTCTAACCCCTAAGAAATAGGCTTAGAACACCTTTTATACATATTAGAAGCATGTAGGGTCGAATTTATCAAGTCCAAGCTGAAATAGGACGAAATCCACCCTTATCCGTCTCGCTTGACGCCAATTAGGACGCCAAAATTTTCCACTTTTGTGCTATTCTGCCATTGGCGTCCTGGGCACCAAAATCATACTCCCTCCAAATTCTTCTGTTTTACTTCACTTTGCATGCAATCTTACCAAATCACTTCAAATTTACTCCTACATATATAAACACCATTATTAATGTCATGCACTGCTTTCCATACACGCCTCATGACCCCTTGGCCGCTTCCCAAAGCAGCCTAACAAGCCTCATAATGCCTAGCGCCATGGTCGGCCCGTGGTCTTGGCTGCGCCAAGAAACAATCGCGCATGCGCCCATATCGGCCAACCGATGCCTCTCGCCAGTGCCCAGCAGCTGGACAATGACAACAGCGCCACACAAACTGACAATGCCGCACGCGTAGATCCTGATGCCTTGCCGGTGCCCAGCGGCAGGCCCATTCCAGCAGTGCCTTGCGCACAGACCCTAATGCCAAGCTCCAGTGCCTAGCCTCACGCAAACACAACAAGTTTTGCGCGCCCACAGCACCGCGCGCGCAGACCCTGAACTGCAAGACCAAGTTGTTGCCATCAGACTTGATTCTACATTGTAATAAACTAAGTCGTTTTTCATTGTAATTATAGGCTAGTATACATTATTTTCATTCTGTGTGTTTCTAAAGCTTTCTTAGGGCAAGTCACGTAACTTTGGTTTTTATTTTTTAAGCATTATTAGGGAGGACCAAGCAATCAAACATTTTCAAGCAAACATTTTCTGTACTGGTGTCTCTCCCCCTCGACACCGCATCACTGTAACCATCTTTCATCATCAATAAAATCATCATCATTCAAAACCCAATTCTTTCTCAGCTTCTGCAATTGCTTGTGACATTGGTTTTCCCGCACGGCACTGACAATCTAGTCTAGCATGCGGCGAGGACCTTATTGGCAGACATCAACCGCACTGACATCGGTTGCTTAGCCTTATGTTGCCCTTCCAGTGAACATCAGGAAGGCATTACATAACAGTTGACATCATAGCCTAGGCTCGACATCGGACGAGGGCAAACATTTGCCATCATCACCATTTTTCTGACCATGATAAATAATAGGGAGCGTCTAGCATCTCCAAAGGAGACAGTTGACCGATTAACGACTAATCGTAGACACGGTGCCTGATCTAAGCACCAACCTAGTGCAAAGGTTGGACAACCGGGATAGCCGAATGCGGCAGGCCAAAAATGACATTGCAAACATCAATCGCGACTTTGAGGATGACCGGCAAACGACAACCATTAAAACCGCCGATATTCATGGAAAATTTGAGGACCTCCAACAGGAACATGCCGACGATTAAGCCCATCGAGAACAGGAGATAGACAGACTAACTGCCATGCAGCAAACCATATACGACTTGACAGTCCAGCTCAATGTTGTCAAGAGCCTACTTCGAGGAGGTGACCAGCACATCAGGGGTACTTCAAACCCCAACATCATTCCACAATAACTTAAGATACCGGAGCCAATGCCATACGACGGATCCCGGGATGCTAAAGAATTGGAAAACTTCATCTTCGACATCGAACAATACTTCGATGCCGTGGGCCATTTGGAAGAATCCAAGAAGGTAGAAACTGCTGCCACGTATCTTCAGGGCGATGCCAAACTTTGGTGGCGGGTCAAATATGAAGCCATTAGGCCGGTGAAGATACTCTCCAGACATGGGGTCAATTGAAGGCAGCCATACGTATGCAGTTCTTCCCCGAAAATGTGAAATATGACGCAATGAGAAAGCTTGGGATCTCCTTCACACCAAGTCAGTGAGGGAGTACGTGCACGAATTCTCTGCACTCATGCCAAACATACGCGGCATGGGGGACAAAGACAAACTCTTCGCATTCATAGAAGGTTTGAAACCTTATGCCCGTATGGAACTACAGGGACAACGTGTAGACACCCTGCCCAAGGACATTCAAGCTGCACAATGCCTTGGCGATTATCATTTGGGAACTCAGAATGACAGGACCCAGCCACCTGTCCGAGGGGGATTCAACGGGACCCATCCCAGCAATGGTGGCCCAAGCAAAAGTGGGGGAGATCAGAGTGCATCCAAAATTAAGACTCCTCCCTTAAATAGAAACAACTCTGCATCCATCAACAACAATCATGAGAGAAAGCCTTCCTCATAATGCCGTCATTGCGGCGGGGCACATTGGAACAATGGATGCCCAACCATTAAGATCAATGATCATTAAACTGTCGAGGTTGAGTCACATGCATCAGACACATCAGAAGAAGACCAGGTAGGCACCTTCAATGCAATTATTTTCTCTATCCCACATGCCTTAGCGGGGAAAAATGCATGTCCTCCTAAGAAAATCTCAGGCCCAATCACCAAGAAAGGAAAGGAAAAGATGGATGAGAGGCCTTCTAAACAACGAGGACCCTAATGTTTGCTGAATTGAAAGTGAACATAAAGCCTCTTCACCTATTGATAGACACGACTACCCGCAACTACTTGGCTTCAACTCCGGTAGAGCTCCTGGGTCTAATTGTGCAAAAGATAAAAGGTCGCATCAAGGCTATCAACTCGCCTCTCCAGACATTGGGTGGAAAAACTACAGATGTCCTTGTGAAACTTGTCCCGTACAAAGGAAACATCGACCTACGCATCACAATCATATATGACTTCAGCATAATAGTGGATTTGGAGTTCATGAGGTAGACGAACACCAAACCAGTACCATATGCTAACATGCTCCTAATGATTGGAGAAAACGGGGCCAAGCCCTACACCATACCATCCATTGCCATAAAGGTGGCTAGTGGAAACATCTCGGCCATGCATTTGGAGAAGGTAGCCAACAAACATGAACCCCTGGTTCCGGCTACCTTTCACAAAAACAATCAACTATAATATCATTGGCCTCAACAGACTGGTGACGCTCCTCAGCGTGTGAAGACTTGTCAGCCATGCCAAAAGGACAAGCCGAAGCACTCATGACAGACGGGACCATTGCATCCATTACATGTTCCGAACCCTAGGAAAGTGTTTCCCTCAGATTCATCACGGGATTGCCCCAAGTTGGTAACCTTGCATCCATCTTGGTTGTCATAGATCAGTTTTCAAACTATGAAACTTTTATAGTAGCCCCGCAAAACATCTCAACAGAAGATATAGCTTGACTCTTCTTCTCGCACATTGTCAAACATTGCGGTTGCCCAAAGACATTGTTAGTAGGCGCGACTCACGCTTCACTAGAAAATTTTGGACTCATCTCTTCAAGTGCTTTGGGTCGACATTGAGTCACAACTCTGATATCCATCCACTATCGGACGGCAAGACAGATTGCTCAACTGTGTTTCAATTCTCAAAAGAGCCATCATACAAACAAAAGTCCTTTCGAAATTGTTACCGGACAACAACTGCTTCTCCCGCAAACAGTGAACGCATCAACCATGCCGAAATCTCCTCGAGATGCCAACTTCTCGAGTGAATGGGAACAACATGGGGATAGTATAGAGATATCTCGTCAAAGCCCAAGAGCAGGCAAAAAGGTTCATCGAATAAGATCTTTGCTTTGCCCAACATCAAGCAAGGGACAAAGTAGTGCTATACATCCAAAAGCGATACTTGTTTGTAGAGAGGACCCATGACCCTCGCCTGCAACAAAAATATATTGGTCCCTGCTCGTTGAAAAACGCATTGGGAAATCCACATGTCAGGTGAAAACTCCATCCTGATGTAAAATCCATCAAGTTTTCCATGTCAGCCGCATGTAATCATTGCATCGCTACAACATCAAGCTCAAAGAACAGCGCATACCTTCCATTCATCAACCACCAGACCAAGCATCATCATCATCATTATTATCATCCTCATCATAAGGCTTCAAGGATGGCGCCAACTCAAGTGGGGGAGAATGTCATGGGTTGCTTTCCATACACGCCCCACGACCCCTTGGTCGCTCCCCATGGCGGCCTAGCAAGCCTCACAATGCCTAGTGCCATGGTTGGTCCCGTGTCTTGGTTGCGCCAAGTGACAAGCGCGGATGCGCCTCTGTCGCCCCACCGATGCCTCTCGCCAGCGCCAAACGGCTGGCCAATGACAACAGTGTCGCGTACACTGACAATGCCGTGCGTGCAGATCCTGATGCCGCGCCGGCGCCCAGCGGCAGGCCTATTCCAATAGCTCCTCGCGCACAGACCCTGATGTCAAGTTCCAGCGCCTCAGGCAAACACAACAAGTGTCGCGCGCGCCCACAGCACCCCGCGGCAGACCCTGAACCGCAAGACCAAGTTGCTGCCATCAGACTTGTTTCTACATTTTAATAAATTAAGTTCTTTTTCATTGTAATTATATGCTAGTTTACATTATTTTCATTTGGTGTGTTTCTATAGCTTTCTTAGGTCAAGTCATGTAATTTTTATTTTTATTTTTTAAGTATTATTAGGAGGGACCAAGCAATCAAACATTTTCAAGCAATCATTTTCTGTACTGGTGTCTCTCCCCCTCGACACTGCATCATTGTAATCATATTTCATCATCATCTTTCAAAACCCAATTCTCTTTCAGCTTCCACAATTGATCGTGACATTGATTTTCCCGCACGACACCGACAATCTAGTCTAGCGTGTGGCGAGGACGGACAACAACCGCACTGACATCGGTTGCTTAGCCTTACATTGCCCTTCCAAAGAAAATCAGGAAAGTGTTGCGTAACAGCTTGAGTCACATATTTACACCAAAATTAACAAGATTGAGGTATAATGCAAGACAAATTACATGCAAAAATATAATTTTTTAGCGTAACATATCAGGCACCTAATGTAACTCTTTTTTTTTTTCAGGTTCATTTTCATAAGTTGCTAATTTTTGTTCGAATGAGACTTATAAATAGTATTTCAAATGAGACTTATGTATTATAATAATTACATTTTTCAACTGCGACCTATAAATTACATTCATAAAATGTATCTTATGCATAGTATAACTTAAGCAAATAGAAAAAAAAAACATAAACATGACTCCACATAGATTATATGCCCTCGTCATCTGTTAGCTGTTTCTTTAATGTTCGACAATGATCTGACCTTTTCCAATTTAGCAAATTGAAAAGAAAAGAATGCTAATCGTGAAGTTGTTAAAATGTAAATTATTGACATCCTGCATTAAAGCTCAAATTACAAGGTCTAGATAGTCCACTAGGTCGTGGTTCAAAACCACTAGTTGTGGCGCTGAATTTGGATTTTGAATTCAAATTTATTAAATTAAGAGAAATTAATTCTCAAAAATAAAATAACCTAAAAGTCGTCCTCATTCATATAGCATAATTTGCCCCATATTATGTGGAGTTAAAATTAAGTCAAAACCTCCTTTAAGCTCAATTATTGTTAAAGGAAGATGTGGAATCTCCCCATTTGTTTGTTGTCCTTAAGCTAGAATCTGAAATGATTACGTACCAAAATAAAATTTAAAAAGCTGAAAAACGAATAGGAAACAAAGAGGGGTCAACATTAACGGCTTCTTCGTTTTATGGATAAGAAATGAAACCACGAGGGACATAATTAGTGTTATAATTGGCACAGTTATCTCTTAATTTTTTTAAAAATTCAGAATAATAATATAATATTCTTTTCTTTCTTTTTTACTAAACATAAAAGATATATTTTTGATCTGATTTTTGTTTTTTTTGTTTTTTGCAAAATCTATGTTGTTTTATGTTGGGAACAACATATTTTATCTCACACAAGATAAGAATAGGATCTATGTGTATCCTAACATCCTTAGATCCAGACCTTAATTGTAAGATTAAAGTGGATAGTATTATTGTTGTTGCTTTATGTTGGAAAGGAGTTAACTATTTTCAAGAATTGAATTTCCTAATTTATAGTATTTTCAGTTTATATGAACTTATTTCCCTTTTTATCTATTTGAAAAAGAATGATCGTTTTTAATATTTGATAATAATTTTATTTAAATTTGTAATTTTATCCTTAATGAAATTTTTTTTATAATTACACCAATACTTTGGAGCCCTTTTTAACGTATTAATTTGAATTATAAATTCAAAACAAAATCATTGTTTTAAAACTTCTAGTCCAATCAAAAATATTAACATTGAAATGGAGAAACAAATAAAATAAACCCTTGAACTGGCTATATTAATTACCAAATGTTGTTTTGCTGTAAAAAGGACCAACATACCATGAAAAGGCATGTCATAATCATCTTATTAATTCTCTGCATTGGAATTCTAACCTTCAGAATTTGTGTTGACCTACTGTCCACTCTAGGACAACTTTTGTTCTTCTGAACCACAGATCTTGAAATGACTGAAAATTGAAGAGATAATAAACAAATAAAAAGAAAAAGGAGCAATGCTGGTATTATATTATACTACAATACAAGACATCTTAATAAAATAAAAAGGTTTAGGAAATTAGCCCCCACCCCATGTGACCTCACTAAACTAGGATCCGAGAGTTCATCCACATTTTTAGTGAAAAGACTACATCATATTGAAAAATAAAAAGAACCCAAAAAATAAAAAATGGAAATATATTAAATTTAAGAAAACTCATGTCATCTGCCAATATTTCAAATAAAAATTAAATATAAGTGGACTTTTAAGGTCGGTAGAGGCTGCATGGATAGTGACGTGAGCTTTTGACTTGGTGCAATTTTGGATTTAACCAAAAATTAATTTATATATAAAATATTACTACTAATATATTATTGTTATAAAATAGAAGTCTATTTAGAGTGAATGTCTAAGAGTTTTAGCTTGAAGCTAAGTCATTCTTCTCCCTATAAATAGAGGTGTTCTCTACCATTGTAAATCACCCCAAGTATTAATAAGAATACTTCTCTCTCTCCCTATTCTCTCTCTATTTGCTCTTGTTCTTGAGTTATTGTTCTTGTCTTTTATATTATTTCATAACACGTTATCAGCACGAGACTCTACCGTCTCAAGAACCATTCTCGAGAAATCTAAGGTATTTCCCTCTTCCTAATTTAATTTTCGATTGTCTTAACTTTTGTTTATGCAAGGTTTTGCTTCAAAGAAAGAATGAAGAAAGAAGGAAAAGAAACGAAAAAAAGGGAGGAAAAGAAACGAAAAACAAAGAGAAAAGGAAGAAAACATTGAAAATATAATTGGTATACCTTAAAGGTAAGTAACTTATTTTTCCCTTTCAAATTCTTGAAATTCTACGATTTGATTTAATATACAAACAAAGTTTGATTATAACTCTAATGGAGTTTGTAAGAACTTATAACCACATGAAGTGGCTAAATCTCTATGTCCTGCCATGATTAAATTCATGTATGATTGTGGGCAAATAATTGAAAATCCGTCCCATTGAATTTGCTCCATTCCCTTTAGAGAATGTGGTAGCAGTATGTGATAAGTCTGAAAGAAGACTAATTACCGTAAAGGTATCAATGAATGTGGACGTGACAAAGAATTCCGTCCAATTGAATTTGCTCCATTCCCTTTAGAGAATGTGGTAGCAGCTTGTGTAAAGCACATGATTTTAATCCATTCCCTGAAGTGAATGTGATAATTGTAATAGAGCCCGTAAGTATGAACATGCTCTTTATGTAATTGTGTCATATGAAAAGGAAGTTCGTTGCCCTCGAAATTTCGGGCAAGAACTATATGACATGGGTGTTGGATGATGAAATCCACTTAGATGCTATGGGTCTTGGAGACGCCATTAAAGACAGAAATAGTGCATCCACCCAAAACTATGCTAAGGCCTTGATTTTCTTGCGCCATCACCTTGATGAAGGTTTGAAACTATGCTAAGGCCTTGATTTTCTTGCGCCATTACCTTAATGAAGGTTTGAAACTGTATGAAGGCCTTGATTTTCTTGCGCCATCACTTTGATGAAAGTT
Source organism: Nicotiana benthamiana (assembly GCA_034376525.1). Taxonomy (NCBI): domain Eukaryota; kingdom Viridiplantae; phylum Streptophyta; class Magnoliopsida; order Solanales; family Solanaceae; genus Nicotiana; species Nicotiana benthamiana. The sequence goes on along the minus strand of CM067330.1, from coordinate 664,338 downwards.
TGAAGATTGAATATCTCAACATCAAGGATTCACCCATCTTGTGGAAAGGCTTAAAGAAGAGAGATGACAACATGAAGTTGGTCACTCTGCCACAAGCACGATACGATAAGAATCCAAAAGCAAATAGTTTATAAACTATATATTATCGTTGCGGTGGAAACGGGCACTGGTCAAAGGATTGCCGTATGGTTGACCTTTACCAAGCATCTCGAAAGAGTAAACGCCCTGAAACGAATTTTGTCTCTGACGACAACTTTGACATCACCCACTTGGATGTGGCAGACTTCTTTGAGCAACCCGAGGGGAAAATAGACCACCTAATCGGCGATGGGACCATGATGAAAGAAGATGGAGTTATTTGATTTTGTTCTACTTATTTGTATTAGTTAGTGAATAAACTAATAGTCATTAGTATTAGCTCGTATTAGTTAGTTCATGATGCAATGTTAGCAGTAGTTCTTTAGAATATCTTCAATATGCTCAAATATCAATAAAACTTTTATTTTCCAGTGGGGGTAATCGACTAGCCTGAAAAACTAGTCGATTATCAACTATTTTCGCATTAAAGTTGAAAAACAATTGATCAACAATTGATTGTCGTTGACTAACAATCGATTGTCTTGAAACAGTGAGGTCTGGAATTTTTCAAAAATCATCCACAATCGATTGTCGTTGACTAACAATCGATTGTCTTGAAACAGTGAGGTCTGGAATTTTTCAAAAATCATCCACAATCGATTGCCTTTGTCTAACAATCGATTGTCTTAAGGCAGTGTGATCTGAAGTTTTCCAAAAATAACAAATAATCGATTGTGTGTGTTTAACAATCGATTGTCTATGTTCAAACAATCGATTGTGTGTGTTTAATAATCGATTGTCTTATGAAAAACGCTGAAATTTTCAAACTGCAAAGTAATTGATTATGGATAACATATCTGATTTTGTTAGTCAACTGTTAGCAGCAGATTTTGAAAATATTATGTGACACAAACGAATTGAACTTGTTTATTCTTATGTTTGTGTATTCCTTTTGTATGCCAAACCATGGGAAGTAAATTGATTGAAGGCTCCGGAAGAGCAAATGTAACTCTGCCCAAAGGCATGACGTTAATCATTGAGAAATGTTCTCCTCCAAGTCTAAGAAGAACTTGTTGAGTTTTAATGGTATCAATCAAAACGTTCTCCTCCAAGTTTAAAAGGAACTTGTTGAGTTTTAAGAATCTATCTTAGAGAATGCAATGTTCTCCTCCAAGTCTAAAAGGAACTTGTTGAGTTTTAAAGATATCATTCAAAATGGATATCATATTGAGACAATAGATGAGAATAATCTTGAATTCTTCATGAAAACGAGGCTGCCCATTTCGATTTGGGTTCACGCCATTTTGCATGCAGCAATACTAGTTTGTCGGCTGCCCGCTTCGGCTTGGGGTCACGCCATTTCGCATAAAGCAATGCTAATTTGTCGGCTGCCCGCTTCGGCTTGGGGTCACGCCATTTTGCATGCAACAATGCTACTTTGTCGGCTGCCCGCTTCGGATTAGGGTCACGCCATGTTGCATGCAGCAATGCTAGTTCGTCTCTGACTGACGAATTGACACAAATATTCCCCATTGCAATTGGTTTTGGGTCATGAACCCAATATATCCCATTTAAGAAGCTTTGGATGCGCAGTATATGTGCCTGTAGCACCGCCATCCCGCACCAAAATGGGTTTGCAAAGGAGGTTAGGAATATATGTTGAGTTTGAATCGTCCTCCATTATTCGCTACCTCGAAACATTGACAGGAGATTTGTTCACTGCACTATTTGCAGACTGTCAATTTGATGAGACACTTTTCCCAAAATTAGGGGGAGAAGTTGGTGAAACCAAACGGGAAATTTTGTGGAAAAATGCATCATTATCTCATCTTGATCCACATACCTCTATTTGAAAGAAAGAGGCACAAAAGATTATCCATTTGCAAAGAATAGCAAATCAAATGCCTGAAACATTTATAGATTTGAAAAGGATAACAAAATCACATATCCTCGAAGTGAATGTGATTCACAAATACATATTCAATATTGGAAGAATATGAACACGAAATTGGTATTGAATATACCACCCTCACCCCAAGATGGAGGTTTGAGATGATACCACACTCACCCCTAGAAGGAGGTTTGAGATGATATATGGCATGAATGATCGTTGGTCACGTACCTATTGTACACCAAAGTATTTTGGAAATATGACTATTAAAGGACAACGATAATGCAAGAAACATATCTTGCATATAAGTTTGACATGACCATAATGGTATAACTTTCTCTTTAAGAAAGATATTCACCACATGAATGTTGATGAATCTGTGGTAATACAAAATTAATTGAGAGCTCTAGAAGAGCCAATTATTACTATGTTGGAGAAACACAATTGAGTATTGTGCTGTAGTAAGTCTCAAAGAAACTTATTCAGTTTCCAAAGTACACGCGAAAGCGATTGATTATATTGAGACTATAAATAAAGGAAGGCTTTGATATCTCCTATTACTACAACTTGTAGCGGGGTAATTTGCATATGAAAAGCTACCCGCTTTGTTCTCCAGTTTGTACTACACAAAAGAAAGAATGCCACAATAAAGTGGATATCTATTGGTATAAAAACCCATGTCATAATAAACCCGAAGTTTATTGATAAGTGCACATGTCATGGTGTAAATTTGAAGTTTACCAATATTGATAATTTATTCAGTTGACATTCGTGTTAGCCATCTCATTTTAAGCATGATGTGCAAATTCACATAGGTGAATATTAAAGAACTAGAAAGTTCTTTACGAATTCTCTTGTATCACTTGTTCTCATTAATGAACTGACCAACTAAAGAGTTCGGGTTGAAGCCCCTAAATTCTGGAAATATCAAAGGTGAATATGGGCCCATTCACCTGCCATGTATACCACATATGATGCATCTATGAAATGGTTACATGCGCAATTGTTATTAACCCGCAGCCTGGCCGGTGCTTGCGAGGTAAATTGCTCAGTAATCTAACTTCGAGCATAATTTCCAGATTCTCTACTCAAGATAGTTCATCTTGATAAGTTGGTTTATATCAAAGTTGGTTTAGCAAGATAATTATTGAGTGCTTCCACTTAATAGCTAAACTGTTTCTTATGAGAACAAAGCTATATATATCAGTTTGATATAAGTTGTATACGAGAGTATATTCTCCCCTCACAAGTGGTTCAAGGTCAGGAACCAAATAATTTCATCTTATTATTAATGTGCCGTGTATATTGACATGATAATGCACAAAGATGATTTCCCAAAGTTGAGGAAACAAGTTAGCTTTACTAACATGAGGGGGAGACATGATAAACACTTGAGAAAAGGTTACATGGGATGAATTATCATTTGTATATGTATATCCCCGAATATCATGATATGAACCTGAAGTTCATAAAAGGGATAATTCAATTGCAACATATTGCAAAGCATGCTATACGCATTTACTGACCCAAAGAAAGTAACTAAATGGAAGAGATACAATTCAAGAAGAATTGATTCCATATGAAAGACATGTAGTTTTGAACCTATAGTTCAAATGCTTGAAAGTATAAAGTCAAAGGTATGTATAGTCAGTTTTCGATATCTTATTTGTCTAGCATGACATGGAAAACTTGATATGCATCTAAAGTCTATTATATGGCTTATATGACTTAACTTGAAAGATTTAAGTTGCTTGAAGCATATGCAATTCTTGGTCCTGAAGTACCACATCCTAAGTACAATTTGTGTACATATGTATCTTGCTATTATAAGCATGATGGCATTGAGAATGCATTTATGAAGATATTGAAGAGTCATTCCGCGACATTATATGAAGATGTTCATATCTATCAAGAATGATGATTTCAAGGTGCGGAATATTTATTCAAGTCAATATGGTTGATTTGTCAAACGTCTACCAAAGATCGTTTTGAAGATGATGCACAAGATTGGAATGCAAATGCTCAAGGATATAAATTGATGTACTCATTAGGGGGAGTCAATGCGCGTTGCACTCTTTTTCCCTTACAAGGTTTTTTCCCACTGGGTTTTCCTTGCAAGGTTTTTAACGAGGCAACCAATAGGCGCATATTCAAACATGTGTACTCTTTTTCCTTTCTTTAATTTTTCCCAATGGGTTTTGGTTTTAAGGTTTTATGAGGCACATTATTGAATAGACATTCAAGGGGGAGTGTTATAAAATAGAAGTCTATTTAGAGTGAATGTCTAAGAGTTTTAGCTTGAAGCTAAGTCATTCTTCTCCCTATAAATAGAGGTGTTCTCTACCATTGTAAATCACCCCAAGTATTAATAAGAATACTTCTCTCTCCCTATTCTCTCTCTATTTGCTCTTATTCTTGAGTTATTGTTCTTGTCTTTTATATTATTTCATAACAATTATTATTTTTTAAAGATATATATATATATAAATAAAGTTTTTGTAGATCTTTACGAATGCAAATAATCCCTCTCGCTCTCGGTATAGAGTAGCTACACCTAAAAATTCAGTAAAGGAATTTAAGAAAGCACGAGATCCAATGCATATATAAGATCTACTAACACTTAACTTATATATAGGTTTTTATTTTCATGAGATCCTAAGGCAAATTAATCAAATTGCAATAACAATCATGGACAGAAATAAGTTGGGTAACTGATGTTTGTTGTGTCAACAAGATATAATATTTATGAATATTCAAGATGCGCTCAAGTTAATCAATTCTAACAACAATAATAATAACAGTCTAATATAATCTCACAAACAAACAAATCAGTTTCAAGTACCATTAATATATATATCCACCTGAATGATTGTGATGTGAAATGGTTTTTTTAAGTCTTTAGATGAGAATTTTGAACATGCTAATGAAAGGTGAAGTAGATACAATTTTAAATGACGGTGTGAAAATGTAGGTCATGTGAAAGCTACAAAAAATCATGTGTTTGATCCCTTTTATTTTATATTATTTATTATTATCTGAAATATCTATGAACTTGCACAGCACATAAGATTCAAATACAAAAAGCTACCGAACTATTTACTCAAGTCTTTCTTCTTCTTACTGTTTAGCATGTGATTAAATAACTTTTATAAATAAAATACACTAGGTGAACTTTAGTTTTATTGCCTTTGGTGACAATATATAGAGAGAAATTTTTAGAAACCACTACATTTTAGTAATTATTAATTTGTTATAGTTATTATTTATTAAATTACTTCTTATAATTATATTTTCAATAGTTAAAAATTATATTCGATTTTATTATGCTATTATATTCATATGATAATTTTTAAAATAATTACTTAATTATCAGATAACAAAACATAACCCAATTTAACTAATAAATGATAATATTATAAACTATTCCAACCCACTCCACGTGGCAAGAAACTATAGAGTTAAAATGACTAAGTAGTCATTTTGTCAGATGGCTATTAAATAAATTAACCACGCCATAACATAAGTTTAGTCTTAAAGACTTGTAAAATATATCCATAACATTTAGTGAGAAAGACATGAATATCCAAGAATCTGCCTTTAGCTTCATTTAAAAGCCTGGCTTCATTTCATTTCATTGCTTGAAATAAAAGACGTTAAAGAACAGAAGCTTTCAGAGGATCCATTTCGTTTCAATTTGGCGTGGCGAAAAATTCACCATTCAAATCCAAGCCTATTTCTGATTTGGTTAAAAAAAAAAAGCAGAACGTCACTTGGTTCAAAAGAACAGAAGCAGTTTCGTCTGAAATTTCAACGAAATCCAAAGCTAAATTCCATGTGTAAATTTCGAAGAAGCAGATTCGTTCAAATAATTTAAGAAACGGGTATATTAAGGTTAAATCGATATTTCATTTTGCAGGATTTTGTCACTATACGAGTTTGTTAATGAGCCATAAAGAAAAATTTATATCTCGAAATTTACGTATATTTTGCTAGTCTCATAAATTACGTATATTTTCTTAGTTTTGTAAGTTACAATATTCTCCTTATTGGGAATTCATATTCAATTGAGTATTTTCTTTTTCCAGTTAAGAGAGCAGAGAGTTTATATATATATATATATATATATATATATATATATATATATATATATATATATATATATATATATATATATATATATATATATATATATATAGTATTTTCACTACCATCGAGCTATAATCAATGGGCAGATCCCTATTGGGCAACCTCTGATCAGATGGTAAGTTATACACGAGCCTATTGTGGCCGAGCGCCTATGAGCGAGCCTAGTTGGCCGAGATCAAAGCCTAGTATGGCCGAGCGCCCATGAGCGAGCCTACTTCGACAGAGCAGTATATATATATATATATATATATATATATATATATATATATATATATATATATATATATTGACAGAACTATTTTATTTATTATATTGAGAGAATTGAGTCAGTATCAGCATCTAATCATATGTTTAAGTTATCAGTTCAGTTTCAGCTTTCAATATATTCCTTTACATATTCGGTACATTATTTCTTACTGACGTCCCTTTTTGGGGGTGCTATGTTTCATGCGTGCATGTTCAGACAGACAGACGGGTATACCTCCTCAGTAGGTGTTGCTCGAGTTTAGCTTTATCAGTAAACTACCCTTCTTTTGGAGTTACCGGGTCTAAGAGTGTGGTGTATTTCTTGTGTATATATGTAGATAGGTTATGGGTAGGTCGGGGCCATGTTCTGATCACAGTACACCTATCAGTACAGGCTTGTAAATATATCCTGTCGGTTAGTGCAGTTTGTTGGGCTTGTAGGGTCTGTACGTATATTTTGTTGGCATGCCAGTTGTAGTAATTATGACGACCTTGCCGACCCAACGTTATGTTGATATTAGTCAGTGTTAGTCTCCATTTAGTTTTACATGTTGCATCGCACATTATCTTGTATTGTGACCCATAGACAATGTATGACATTCCATGTTCAGAGTCTCTTAGGCACAAGTGGTATGCAAGGATAGATGAGGAGCTAGGTACCAGTCTCGCCCCCTGGCTCGGGGTGTGACAAATGAGGTATCAGAGCAGTTCTGTCCTAGGGAATCTACAAGCCGTGTCTAGTAAGGTCTTGTTTATAGATGTGTGGTGTACCACACTATATAAGCATGTGACAACAGGGCATTTAGGAGTTGGTTACCCTTCTTTAAAATCTAAATCGTATTGTAGCACTAAGTTATAGTAAATTTGAGTTAAACTTACGTGTTGACGTTTGCATGCATAGATGACGGTAACAAGAAAGACTACAGCTAACCAGATGAGAGAAACAACAGTAGGTGAGGGGACTAACAGTGTATCCCCAGCAGATGGGCCCAATTGGATTCGCAGGGAGAGACCTTTACCCAGCGATTACTGGCTCCTCCACCACCTGAGGAGATTCCTAAGGAGACCACACATCCAGTTCCCCCTCCGCTTCAATCAGATCAGGACTTAAGGAGTGCGGTGCATCTGTTGGCATAGTTGGTAGCTACTTAGCAACAGACTAGGTCATCCGCTAGTGAAGGACCTTCTAAGGGATCTAGGAGTACAAGGGTCCGAGAGTTTATTGCTTTGAATCCCCTAGAGTCCAGGGGGACAGACTAGAGGGAGGACCTGTAGGATTTCATAGATCAGCTCTATAGGATTTCTCGGGTTATGCATGCCACAAAGCAAGAGGCGATTGAGTTAGTAGCTTTTCGACTTCGAGATATAGCCATCCTTGGTATGAGGGATGGGAAAGGTCCAGGGGACGTGATGCACCTCCTGCTATTTGGGAGAATTTTTCAGATGCCTTCCTTGACTAGTACTTACCGCGAGAGATTCGATAGGCCCGACTCAATCAGTTTATATCCCTTAAGCAGGGCAATATAAGTTTTCGAGAGTATAGTCTCTGTTTTGACTCATTGGCCAGATATGCACCATCCATAGTTGCTACTATGCGGGACAAGATCCAAAAGTTATAGCAGGGTTGGCCCCATAGTTGACAGAGGCGTGTGCCACCACTGCATCGCAGGAAAGTATGGATATCTCTCGAATTCAGGAATTTGCCCAGAATATAGAAAAGGGTAGGCGTCAGCAGTAGGGTGCGCTGAGGACTGAGTTAGGCCAGCATAAGAGGATCAGATTTTCCAGGTCTCAGGAGTAGTCTCAAGGTAGTTATAGGCCCCAGTACTTCCAACGACCACCTATACCTCAACCACCTTAACAACAGGGCAACAGGTATGACCGCTATACTTAGTCAGGACCAGGTGAGAGCTACCAAGCGTCAAGTTTGCAGCGAAAACAAAGTTCGAGGTAGATATGGCTGTTTCTACTGTGGTGTGTCATCTACGGTAGAGGAAACTTGGGCTAATGCCGAGTCGGTTCCGATGCTTTTTATACATGTGGACGTCCAGGGAATATGATGCGAGATTGCCAAAATAGAGATTCTAGCGGTATGGCAACCAGTGAATTCAGCAACAGGATCAACTATGTCCGTGCATCCTTCAGGGCGCGAGTCTTAGTCTTCGGCTGGTAGAGGTCAAGGCAAAGGTAAAGGGTCCAGTTCAAGTGGTAACCAGAATCGTATCTATGCGCTAGCAGGTCGACAGGACCAAGAGTCCTCACCAGACGTTGTGACAGTTATGTTGACCATTTGTTCTCACGATGTTTATGCCTTGATAGACCCAAGATCTACTTTATCATGTGTTACCCCATTTGTCGCGGAGAAATTTTATAGCGCCTGAAATACTAAGTGATCCTTTTGTGGTATCTACACTGGTCGGAGAATCGATTATAGCTAGACGCATTTACGCAGGTTATACGGTATCAGTTTGTGGTCGTCAGACCTATGCCGACCTAGTTGAACTAGAGATGTTGGATTTTGATGCTATCATGGGCATGGACTGGTTGGCAGCATGTTATGCCACAGTTGATTGTCGAGCAAAGACAGCTAGATTTCATTTTTTGGGTGAGCCAGTCATTTAATGGGTAGGTAATACATCGAAACCTAGAGGTAGGTTTATTTCCTACCTCAAGGCGAGGAAAATGATCGCCAAAGGGTACATTTATCATATTGTGTGACTTAAAGATGCGAATGCTGAGATACCTACACTTCACTTTATTCTAGTAGTAAAAGAGTACGCAGATGTATTTCCAGATTAACTTTCAGGTATTCCTCCAGAGCGAGAGATTGACTTTGGCATCAATTTGCTTCCACGAACGCAACCAATATCCATCCCTCTGTATCGAATGGAACCTACCGAACTAAAGGTGTTGAAGGAGTGGTTAAAATATTTATTGGAGAAAGGTTCCATCAGACCCAATACCTCATCTTAGGGTGCACCGGCATTGTTTGTACGGAAGAAAGACGGCTCGCTAAGGATGTTTATTGATTACAAGCAACTGAACCAGGTAATTATTAAGAATAAATATCCCTTTCCAAGGATAGACGGATTGTATGATCAATTGAAGGAAGATAGATGCTTCTCAAAGATAGATTTGAGGTCGGGGTACCATCAGGTTAGAGTTAGGGAGAAAGATATTCCCAAGATAGCCTTTAGGACCCGATATGGCCACTTTGAGTTCCTTGTTATGTCCTTCAAGTTGACAAATGCACCTGCCGTATTTATGGACTTGATCAATAGCCTATTCCGGCCATATTTGGATCTATCCGTGATAGTCTTTATTGATGATATTCTGATTTATTCACATTCAGAGGATAAGCATGTGGATCACCGCGAGTAGTACTCTAAACCCTTCACGATAATAAATTGTATGCTAAATTTTCTAAGTGTGAGTTCTGGTTAAAGTCCGTAGCATTCTTGGGGCATATTGTATCCGACGGAGGTATAAAGGTAGACACTCAAAAGATTGAGACTGTGAAATCCTGGCCTAGACATACCACTCTGACAAAGATTCGTAGCTTTCTAGGATTAGCAGGATATTACCGGAGGTTCGAAAAGGGCTTTTCTTCTCTTTCAGCACCAATAACAAAATTGACACAAAAAGCAACTAAGTTTCAGTGGACAGAGGAATGTGAGAATAGTTTCCAATAGCTTAAGAATAGGTTGACCTCAGCGCTAGTTCTAGCATTTCCAGAAGGTCCAGATGGTTATGTCATGTATTCTGATATTGCAGGTGTCGGGTTAGGATGTGTCTTTAGGCAACATGAGAAAGTAATTGCGTATGTTTTACGACAGTTAAAGAAGCATGAGCGGAATTATCCGACCCACGACCTCGAATTAATTGCGAGTGTCCATGCACATAAGATATAGTGGCATTATTTATATGATGTTCATGTTGATGTGTTCACAGATCATAAAAGCATGCAATATGTCTTCAAGCAAAAAGAGTTGAATTCGCAATAGAGGCGTTGACTTGAGTTATTGAAAGAATACGATGTTAACATTCTCTACCATCCAGGGAAAGCTAATGTTGTAGCAGATGCCTTAAGTCGTCGATATATGGGTAGCTTAGCACATGTAGAGACCGAGAAAAGACAATTAACAAGAGAGATCCATCAATTGGCTTGTTTTAGGGTTCAGTTAGTAGACTCTGGCAATGGAGGAGTTGTACTCCAAAATGCAGCAAAAACATCTCTCATAGCTGAAGTAAAGGAGAGGCAGTACGAGGATCTAGAGTTAGTCAAGTTGAGAGAGTGGGTTCCACAACAGAAAAAGCATCATTAGTATTCAAAGGAGATGGGGTTCTTAGATACAAGGGTAGTTTGTATGTTCCGGATATAGCAGGGCTACGAGACTAGATTATGTTAGAGGCATATTATTCATGGTGTTCCATTCACTCTGGGTCGACAAAGGTGTATCATGACATTAAGGATGTGTATTTACAGAAAGATATGAAGAAGAACATTGTTGAGTTGTCTCTCCATGCCCTAGTTACCAGCATGTGAAAATAGAGCACTAGAAGCCCGAAGGGCTAATGCATACTATAGAGATCCCGACATGGAAATGGGAGGCGATAAACATGAATTTTATCGCAAGTTTACCTCGTTGCCATCATAAGTTTGATTCTGTATGGGTGGTGGTCGATAGGCTCACGAAATTAGCTCATTTTCTTCCGGCCAGATCTACATATACAGCAGAAGATTATGCAAAATTATATGTTAAAGAGATAGTGTGACTACACAGAGTACCAATATCTATTATATCTGACCGTATGGCCCAGTTTACAATACATTTTTGGAGGTTATTTCAGAAAGGTCTAGGAACTCAGGTGAATCTCAGCATATCTTTTCATCCACAAATGGATGGATAAGTCGAGCGCACAATTCAGACGCTCAAGGATATGTTGTGAGCATGTGTGCTGGATTTTAAAAGAAGTTGGGATGAACATCTACCTCTTATAGAGTTTGCATTTAATAACAGTTACTACTCCTGTATCCAGATGGCTCCATACGAGGCTTTGTATAGGCGTAGGTACAGATCTCCCATAGGGTGGTTTGATGTTAGAGAATCTGGGTTACATGGGCCAGACCTTGTTTAACAGGCCATAGAAAAAGTAAAGCTTATCCGGGAGCGATTGTTAACAGCTTAGAGTCGTCAGAAGTCATATTCTGACGTGCGACGACGAGATTTAGAATTCGGGGTTAATGACTGGGTATTCTTAAAGGTGTCATCTATGAAAGGTGTGATGAGGTTTTGTAAGAAAGGCAAGCTTAGCCCATGGTATATTGGGCCTTATAAGATCATTCAGAGAGTGGACCAAGTAGCTTATGAGTTAGAATTGCCTTTGGAATTGGAGTCTGTTTATCTGATTTTTCACGTGTCTATTTTACGAAAATGCATTGGCAATCCTACCCAAGTGGTTCCCACAGATGATGTACAGATTATAGAGGACTTGTCATATGAGGAAATCCGGTTGCCATCCTACACCGACAAATCCGCAAGCTACGAAATAAGAAGTTAATATTCATGTAGGTTTTATGGAGAAGTAAGAAGGTGGAATAGATGACGTGGGAAGCATAGGAAGAAATGAAGTCTAAATACCCCTCACCTATTTCAAACGGAAGATATGAATCAAGGGTATAAACTCTCAGTCCAGTAGGTCATCAGGTAAGCTATCATTTTTTTTAACTCTCAGAATTTATAATGGACAGTTATGTGGAGCCAAGTGTTGCTATATATAGACACTGACTATGTGTGGCATGCATGGTAAGTTTTGTGGCTGTGTACAGGTTGGTTTTAGTCGGATGTACAAAAGAAGCTTTTTCCCAAAGTATTAGAATAGAAATTCAAGGACGAATGTTTCTAAGGGGGAAGGATGCTCGCGTTTTTTGTACGATAAAATTTCATCTTCAGTTAATTTACGTAGATTCGGGGGTGAGATCATCTTGACGTTAATGTATTTACGCTATTTATAAAAAGCGATAAATAAGCGTTATGAAGGATAAATGATGCACAAGTTAGAGAAAATGAGTTTCGTTGAAAATGTCCAATTTGGAATAAAATACGGGTTGAGCGATAATACCGGATAGTTATGAACTAGTACTATCTAAGGTACCATATGACTACAGTAGTATAATATATAAAGTATATATGAAATATTTTAAAAAAATAAATAGAATTTTGAATAATTTGTGATAATTTTTAAATTATACGAGTAATTGATTAATTACCGAATAACAGGACATTACCCAGTTAATTAATAAGTGGATAAAAAATTAATATATTATCCCACCATCTCACGTGGCAAGAAGCCACAAAGTTGAAAGTGATTACGTAGTCATTCAGCGAAATCCAAAGCCAAATTTCGCGCGTAAATTTTGGAGAAGTAAATTCGTCCAAATAATTCAAGAAATAGGTACGTTAAAGCTAAATCCTTATTTCATTTTGCATGATCTTGTCATCACGAATTTGTTAATGAGCCATAAAGAAAAATTTATATCCCGAAATATACGTATATTTTGCTAGTCTCACAAATTACATATATTTTTCTAGTTTTATAAGTTATAATATCCTCCTTTTTGGGACTTCATATTCATTTGAGTATTTCCTTCTTCCCGTCAAGATATATATATATATATATATATATATATATATATATATATATATATATATAGAGTATTTTCATTACCATCAAGGTATAATCGATGGGCAGGCCCCTATTGGACAACCTCTGATCAGATGGTAAGTTATACATCGAGCCTACTATGGCCAAGCGCATATGAGCGAGACTAGTTGGCTGAGAAACAGAGCCTAGTATGGCTGAGCGCTTATGAGTGAACCTACTATGGCAGAGTAGTTATGTATATATACCGAGCCGTATATGGCCAAACAACTACTTTATTTATTATATTGAAAGAATTGAGTCAGTATCAGCAACTAAGCATATGTTCAAGTTATCAGTTCAATTTCAGCTTTCAATATCTTCTGTACATTATTTCGTACTAACGTCCCTTTCAAGGGTCGCTGCATTTTATGCATGCATGTTCAGACAGACAGACTGGTAGACCTCCTCAGTAGGTGTTGCCCGAGTTCATATTTATTAGTAAGTTCCCCTTCTTTCGGGGTTGCTGGGTCTAGCAGTGTGGTGTATATCTTGTGTCTATATGTAGATAGGCTATGGGTAGGCCGGGGCTTTGTTCAGATCACAGTACATCCATCAGTAGAGGCTTGTAGATATATCCTGCCGGTTAGTCCAGTATGTTGGACTTGTAGGCCCTGTACGTATATTTTGTTGGCCTATCAATTGTAGTAATTATGACAGACTTGTCGGCCAGCTTTATGTTGACATTAGTGAGTGTTAGTCTCCATTTAGTTAAATATTTTGCATCGCACATTATCTTGTAATGTGATCCATAGCTAAAGTATGACGTTACGTGTTCAGAGTCTCTTAGTCGCAACTGGTATGCAACGATAGATGAGGCACTAGGTGTCGGTCTTGCCCCTGGGCTCAGGACATGACAATATCATTACAAAAATATTTTTAGTGATATCTTTAAAATACATTTATATATTGAAATTATTTAATTACATTGAATACAGTTAAATACAAGATAATATATTGAATATATGAAGTATAACAGATGAAGTATAATAGGTCATCTACACTGATAAAACATATAATTACATATTGATGATACATTTGAATACATATATACATCTGAATACATAAGTTATATTAATTAAAAAATAGATGAATACATTCATGGAATAAAGTGAGATAAGGAAATACATGGAATACGACGAGATACATTAAAATATAAAAAAAAGGACAATGAATACAATGAAATACATCGAGATATATTGAAAAATATTGAAAAAAAGGTAACAGACTCTTCAAGTTCCTCTACACCAAACTCCATCCAAAATCCACCGATATCCAGGCTACTGCCATGTGGGTCGCCGCCGCCAATTAAATAAAGACAGTTGTTGAAGAAGCACCAATTTAAAGGATCAAAAGGAAACTAGAGACAGAGAACCTCTTCAGATATCACAAGGCAACCATGAACAATCAATACGAAGTCTAAGAAAAATTTAGAATGTGTAACACAACTGTGTAAAAGAAATCGCCGGCCAGAGGAGAGGGTTCGAGGTGACACAACAAAGAACAGGGGAAGTGGTCGCCGGTCGAATATGTCATTGGCGTAACACAGCCCTGCTAGGGTTTCTAAAAGCAGGAGAAGAAAAAATCGAGGGAAAAAGAGAAGAAAGAGGAAAGAGAAAGGAGGAGAGAAGGAAGAGAGAGGGAGAGAGAGAAAAATAATACACAACGTATTTAATAACTTAAAAGTAGAAAGGTCTATAAATAAATATGTTGCTAAAAAATAAAAAAATAGTTATAAAAATTAAATTTTTTTAAAAATATTTATTTATGATAAATAAAATTTCAACCTTTGTTACAAAAGGTAAAATTTTCATATAGAGAGATATGTCATTGGCTTCTGGGCTTTCTGTTTTGGGATTTAATTCATGGGAAATCTTACGTGCCATGCCCATCAGAAATACCAATAAACATTATATATAATTAAAATATTTATTTTACTAATGTATATACTTTATAAATTCATTTTTCATATATGCTTATTGTATTTCAAAATAAAATATTGTGTATTTTAAATCAAAATATTATGGTATATTTAATTTGAAAATTGGATTCCAAATTAGAATACTGTAGTATATTTGTTTGAATACTGCATTGTAAATTAGAATATTATCGTATGTTTGGTTTGAATATCGAAATCCAAATTAGGAACTTGTAGAATATTTGGTTTGAATATTGTCTAAATTAAAATTTTGTGATATACCTGATTTGGATACCGTATTCTAAATTAGAATATTTGGTTTGAGAAGAGAGAGAAGCTCCAACTTCTCTCTACCTTTACTGTTTTCTGCTTCGTCTTCTCAGCTACCTCGCGCACGTTAGTTAAACGTGCGCCGAGGGTGTCCATGGCGAGAGGGAGAGGCCGCCCACGGAAAGTCCCCATAGCACTCATACACCAAGTTATCTCCAAAGAGCCACAACCAGTAAGTGCTGCGCAACACACGAGTACTATTCCATTGCCTAACACTGGTAGCACTGTTCCACTGCAACACAGTGGTGACACTGTTCCATTTATCCATGCAACCGCAGATTCAGAGCCTGGTGAAGCTTGTGAGGCTGTTACACTTGCTGATAACACGGATACCAGTCCAGAAAGTGTACTGGTGATAGAATCGATGACACAAGGAAATAAGGGTAGTGTCCACATGCAACAACCCCCACAACCAGATGTACCAAAGACTATTGCAGAGGAGGAGAAGAAAATTGAAGCACCCAAAGGGTGGGCTAGCCTTCTTCAGAGGAATCGCCTGCTGCAAATGGTATGTCTCTGGAGTATATTCCCCCTACACTCATTAATGGCAAACCAGTTGGTCAGCTGGTGAAGGATGAAGTGGAAGAGGAAGAAGGAAAATGGAAGTGTGCCCTAGTTGTTTTTGTTCTAGGCAATGGACCAGGGTACAATGCTATGAAAAGGTTTATTAACATACACTGGTCTCATGTGCCTGAGCCTGATTTATTTTACCATGATGAGGGTTACTATATAGTCAAATTTCAGTCCCTGGATGATGCCAAAGAAGTACTGTGTGGAGGACCATATTCGATTGCAAACATGCCTATGATTTTGAAACAATGGTCGGCTGATTTCGATTTTAAAGCTGCTTTCCCAACAGAAATCCGCCTGTAGATTAAATTCCCCAATTTACCTATGTCTTGTTGGGGCAGTAGGTCACTGAGTAGAATTGCAAGTGTATTGGGGAAACCCATCTTTGCTGATGAATGCACGACAAAGCAAAGTAGAATCTCATATGCTCGTATGCTAATTGAGGTGAATGTTTCAAAGGCACTGCCAAGTGAGATTGAACTGATGGATCCCAATGGAAAGAGTTTTATGCAAGATGTGTCATATGATTGGAAGCCATCATATTGTGAGAAATGTCTTATGGTGGGACACAATTGTTTGGCTAAACCTACCCCCCCAAACCCCTCACTAAAGACTAAAGTGACACAGGAATGGAGAGTTAAGGCTCCAGCTCCTGTGGTCCAGAGTAGCCAGGAAAACCAACTCCATCAACCAGACAATGCAAAACAACCAAGTCCTCAGGATGGTGTAGGTGAACATTTGAACAAGCAGAAATGTGTTTCTACACAGATGTCTCCAGTCTTTAACATCACAAACTTTCCACCACTATCCCCTATTGTGATGTCTAATAGATTTGAAGTTGGAACAGTGAGTTGGGCAGATCACCCCCTAGATGAAGGGGGAACCAGCTATGGCCAATGAAGTGGTTAATTTGGAATATAAGGGGTGTAAATAAAAGGTACAAACAGAAGGAAGCTAAAGAATACTTTAGAATCAATAAATTTGACCTTGTTGGTCTTGTAGAGACAAAGGTTAAACAAAAAAATGCAGAAAGAATAGCTAGTTTTTTGTTACCTAACTGGAGTATAGTAATTAACTACAATGGAGCAGTGAATGGTAGAATATGGATCCTATGGGATCATACAACAATCTTGATCTCTAGAGTACAGGAGGAGGCTCAACTCATCCATTGTACTATCAGGAACCTTAGTGGTGGACTTCTCTGCTGCCTTACAGTGATATATGGCTTCAATGACAGTGACCAGAGGGAGGCAATGTGGAAGACTATTCAGAATCTGGCTGCAGGTATAACTGATCCTTGGATAATTACAGGAGATTTCAATGCCATATTGTCAAGTAATGATAGACAATCATGTCAACCAGTCAAGCAAGGAGAGACTGTGCAGTTTAACAATTGCATACAGCAAGCTGGCCTGGCTGAACTGCCATGGAAAGGGGATTTCTTTACCTGGTCCAATAAACAAAGTGGTAATGACAGAGTGTGTAGCAGATTAGATAGGGTGTTTGGTAATTATGAATGGATGATGAAATGGAGCCATGTACACACTGTATATGGAGCCCCCTTTATCTCTGATCATAATCCCATGACCTGACTAAAGATAACCATAGCAAGAAGGTACCATTTAGATTCTACAATGCATGGACGCATAGTAAGGATTTCTAGTCTTTGGTCAAAGCTAACTGGAAAAGCACTGCTCAATGTACTCTGCAAGGGGTGTGGAATAATCTCAAAGCCCTCAAGCCAGCCTTAAAGTCTCTAAATACTAGAGAGTTTAAGGGCATTACACAGAAGATTGAGAACAGCAGAAAGGAACTGGAAGCTGTTCAACACCAGATGGCCATATCATATACAGATACCTTACAGCTGAGAGAAAAGGACCTGATGCAGCAATTGGAAAAATGGTCTTTGCTTGAAGAATCAACACTGTAACAAAAATCTAGAGCCAGATGGATCCATCTTGGAGATTTAAACAACAAATACTTCTCAGCAGTAATGAAGGAGAGAAACCAATTTAAAAGGATTACTGAACTGACCACAGAAGGAGGACTGAAGATAACTGATCCAGCTGACCTACACAAGGAGATTACAGAATTCTATAAATCACTCATGGGTACAACAGCCACTTCACTACCAGCAGTTAACAAATTGTATATGAACAATGGTCCTAGACTCTCACATCAGCAGAGGTTGGAACTATCAGCTGATATCAGTGACACAGAGATCCTAAACAGTTTGAAGGCAATTGGTAATAATAAAGCTCCAGGGATAGATGGATATAATGTTATGTTCTTTAAACACACTTGGCCTATTATAGGGCAGCAGGTACTCCAAGCAGTTAAGAATTTTTTTACAACCAGCAAAATGCACAAACCTATAAACTGTGCTACACTCACCCTAATTTCCAAGGTATCTAATCCTCAAACAGTCAAAGAGTTTCGACCAATAGCTTGCTGTTCAGTCCTATATAAAATCATTTCCAAGTTGCTGGCCAACAGACTCCAGAAGGTCATGAGCAGTATCATCTGTAATGCACAGGCAGGCTTTATCCCAGGAAGGAGAATAGCAGACAATGTCATCTTAGCACATGAATTAGTAAAGCATTACTCTAGGTCACATATATCTCCCAGGTGTATGATCAAAATTGACTTGCAGAAGGCTTATGATTCAGTAGAGTGGTGCTACTTACAGCAGGTTATGGAAGCACTGAATTTCCCTACCAGATTTACAAGATGGATCATGGAGTGTGTCCAAACTGTCAGCTATACAGTGGTGGTTGATGGGGAGACAACAGAACCTTTTCAAGTAGCCAAAGGACTGAGACAAGGGGATCCCATATCCCTTTTCTGTTTGCTATTGCGATGGAGTACCTTAGCAGGTCTCTGGTTGAATTGAGACAAACCAGAGACTTTGCTTTTCATCCTGGTTGTAAAAAACTGGGAATAACTCACTTAAGTTTTGCTGATGACTTGTTGCTGTTTGTCAAAGGAGAACCTCACTCTGTAAGTAATATGTTTACTTATTTCTCTCAGTTCATTGCAGCTTCTGGTATGACAGCCAACTTGCATAAGAGTGCTGTCTATTTTGGAGGGGTGAAACCTCAGGATCAGCAGCATATTATTGATCTCCTGGGCTATGTACGTGGAGAACTTCCCTTTAAATATTTGGGAGTACCTTTGACTACCAAGAAGCTGACTGCTTTTCAATGGCAACCACTGGTTGACAAAGTTTCTGCCAGGATTACATCCTGGACTGCTAGACACCTATCATATGTTGGTAGAATCCAGTTGGTACAATCAGTTATCTTTGGGATTCAGGCTTACTGGCACAACTATTCCTAATACCTTCCAAGATTATGAAACTGCTTGAGGTAATTTGCAGATCCTACATCTGGTCTGGATCAGTTAATGTGTCAAGAAAGGCAAATGTGGCTTGGGAGAAAATCTGTATGCCAAAGTCTGCTGGTGGATTGAACTTGACTAATCTATTACTGTGGAACAAGGCTACTATTGCAAAACTCAGCTGGGATCTGGCACACAAGAAGGATGCTCTATGGGTGAAATGGATTCACACAGTTTATATCAAGCAGAAACAGTTGGAGACCATCACTGTCCCTAAACAGGCTAGTTGGATGGTCCGGAAGATCATTGAAGGCATTGAGATATTGCAGCAACATCAACTGTTGGATAAATCTGATTGCACTATAAGAAGGCTCTACTTACAGCAGATAGGAGAAGCACCAAGAGTCATGTGGAAGAACTTAACAATGCAGAATGCTGCTCGACCTAAAGCAATCTTCAACCTATGGCTGCTCTTTCAAGATAGACTGCCCACCAAAGATAGGCTGATCAAATGGAACTTGAATGTGACAGACACTTGTGTCATGTGCCAACAAGCTGTGGAATCCAGAGAACACTTATTCCTGGATTGCACTTATGCATCCCAACTGAGAGATCACACATTGCAATGGATTGGAACTAAGCAACCTACTGGACAAAACTGGCTCCAGTTTGTCTAGTGGTTCATTGAGCAATCTAAAGGCAAATCTCCTCGAGCTCATATAGTCAAAATGACAATAACAGAGATGTTTTATGTCTTATAGCTGGAAAGGAATGCGAGAATATTTGGAAACACCTATTGTAACCGTGACAAACTGCTTAGAAATATTGCTTATAATTGTAATGTTAGAGCTCCTCCTAGGCTAAGAGTACTTCTGCAGCATTATCTACTATAATGCTAGGCTGTTAGACAGTATAGGATAGTCTTTTGTTTTCTTTTTGATAGCCAGCTGAGTAGCAAGCTGGGCTATGAATCTGTAAGTTTAACACTTTGGTGATTAATACAAAGTTTAATTACCAAAAAGAAATGATATGTTTGATTTGGATACTGTATTTCAAATTAGAATATTATAATATATTTAGTTTAAATATTATATTCTTAACTAGAATATTGTGATATATTTGATTTCGATTGAATTTTAAATTAAAATATTATGGTATGCTTCAGAATATATGATAAGATTTAGAGATATAAAGTGTAATACATTTAAAATATTAGATATTTTAAAATTTAGATATGTCATGAAAATGAGTCTCTAATGACAAATGGGTATACAAACTTTCCCTTAATTCATTAAAGTGAAAATGCTACAAGTATAAATTGAGATCATTCCTAGAAGGAAAATTAAATAAAATTACTGACAACCTGAATTGTTTTTCTATGAGCACACAGATGCACAAACATCCTGTGAGACTAATTAAAAAAATTCATAAAAGCACCTCAAACTCTCTTTGTTTAATATGTTTATTATTTCTTGTTTAAGATTCTTTCTCTTAAGGTGCATGTGACTCTCTTTAATTTTCATAGTACATTTTTTCCCGAATATTCTTCAATATAGAGAAAATCATTTTTACTTTATTTCTCTTGAACGAGCACTGATCGTTAGGTCATAGGAGCATTTGTTGTGATTTACGGGTTACAACCAGCATCAACAGTAACAAATTCAGTTTAATATCATATATGAGACTTAAAAAGGATAGCATGTACCAAGCCTCATCCCTAACATGAGAATGTTTTCGATAAACACTCGGCCTAAAAAACAATAAAAATAAAACAACAAGCAATAACAACAGTAATATAATAAAGTAATATAATAAGGTAATGAAAATGAGTGACATAACACATAAGAAAGAATCAAGAATAAAATAATACAAGAATAATACTAGTACTACTGGTAAACCTAGGAGAACTCATAACTACCTGTCAACCTATTAACTTATCATCTTAATCCTCGACCTCCATACCTTTCTATCATGAGCCATATCGTCGATAAGGTGAAGCAATGACATGTCCTGCCTTATAATCTCTCCCTAATACTTTTTAGTTTATCCTTGCCCTTCCGCAAACTTGCCATGATTAACCTCTCACACGTCCTGACCAGGACATCTGTATTTCTCAACAACAACAACAACAACAACTACCCAGTATACTCCCACCAGGTGGGGTCTGGGGAAGGTAATATGTAGACAGCCTTACCCCTACCCAAAAGGGCAGAGAGGCTGCTTCCAAGCGACCCTCGGCGCATAGGACAGAATGAAAAGCTGCATTGGAAAACAAAGATAAAGTTAGGAACCAAGGCAAGACAAAACACAATAACAAACCAAAGCATAAGTAATCCTGCAGAAATAACGTAAATGATTATGTAAACATAAGAAACATAAATACCATTGCATGCGACAATAACAAGCGACAACTATCATAGTACCAACCAAGAGGGGACCTACGCTAAAACACTAGTCATCTACGGGTAACCCTACTATCCCACACCCAACCCCGGGTGGGGCGAACGAAGGACTCTAAGAGCCCCTAGCCTGCAACCCTGATCCTAGACCTCCAGACTCCCCTATCAAGGGTCAAGTCCTCGGTAACCTGCATTCTAGTCATGTCCTGCCTAATCACCTCTCCCCAATGCTTCCTAGGCCTCCCTCTACCCCGCCGACCACCAACAATCTCCAGCCGCTCGCAGCTCCTCACCGGGGCATCGGGACCCCTCCTCCGTACATGCCCGAACCACCTCAGCCTCGCTTCCCGCATCTTCTCGTCCACCGGGGCCACCTCTACCTTCTGTCGAATAACTTCATTCTTAATCTTATCTAGCCTGGTGTGCCCACACATCCACCTAAGCATCCTCATCTCAGCAACCTTCATTCTCTGAACATGGGAGTTCTTCACGGGCCAGCACTCTGCCCCATACAACATCGCAGGTCTAACCACGGCTCTGTAGAATTTCCCCTTGAGTTTGTGTGGGATTTTCTTGTCACACAGGACCCCAGAAGCAAGCCTCCACTTCGACCACCCTGCTCCTATCCGATGGGTGACGTCCCCGTCAATCTCTCCGTTCCCCTGAATCACAGACCCAAGATATCGGACACTGTCCCTCTTGGCGATGGCCTGAGAACCAAGCATCACATCCCTGCCCACCCCACTCGGCTCGTCGCTGAACTTGCACTCCAGATATTCTGTCTTAGATCTGCTTATTTTGAAACCTTTAGACTCGAGGGTCTGTCTCCATACCTCTAACCTTTCACTAACACCGGCGCTCGTCTCGTCTATCAATATTATATCATCAGCAAAGAGCATACACCAAGGCACATCCCCTTGGATATGACGGGTTAGAGCATCTATCACTAAGGCGAACAACAGGGGGCTCAGCGCCGATCCTTGATGGAGCCCCATTACCACAGGAAAATGGTCTGAATCGCCACCTACCGTCCTCACCCTAGTCTTAGCCCCATCGTACAAGTCCTTGATAACTCTGATATAGGCTTCTGGCACACTCTTCGCCTCCAAGCACCTCCATAGCACCTCCCTCGGGACCTTGTCATACGCCTTCTCCAAGTCGATAAGCACCATATGCAGGTCCTTCTTCTTATCCCTGAATTGTTCCGCCAGCCGCCTGACTAGGTGAATAGCCTCAGTGGTGGAGCGGCCCGGCATGAAATCGAATTGGTTCCCAGATATATTCGTCGCCTCCCTCATTCGCGCCTCAATCACCCTCTCCCAAACCTTCATCGTGTATTTCTCCTCTTTACATATTCAAACTATCGCAACCTAATTCATTTCCCGCAACTTGTAATGCCACTCTCATCTTATCCCTAATAACTTTATTCCTAATTTTGTCTATTACCAATTTATGTATAAATGATATATATAGAGCTTCTTTATTATGTCAAAAAACATTTAGATCCACTTTCCATGCTGCAACAAATGAAAAAGTTAATATACTTTAAAAGGAGAAATTGAAATGTTTGTTCTTTATCTGAAAGATCAAAAGGTATTTGAATTAACTTTTCCCAAAAGATGGAACAATAAGAAAGAAATCGTATTTATAAAATTGCAAAAGACTTTCAAATAAAATATGTCTCATGGCGAAATAACACAAGTACGACCTCATCCTTTTATCTGGCGCTAACTTAAAACACGTCCATTTAAAGCATCTTTTTACTAAAATCAATGTAATTAATTGTATGTAAATAAGAACAATAACATGATAAACCTTACAGGTCCTCACAAAGGAAGAAGAAATATTAAAAAAGAACACAACACCAATAATTTATGAGGTACACAACACCTTGCATATTTAAAACCACAGGTTTCCTATACCCCATAAAAGAAGTTAAAAGAAAAAAAACAATTACATAAAGATAAGGTAAGACTTCGAAAACTTGTTACTACTTCACTTTTCTGTAATTCCATTTACTTTTACTAATAAATTTCTCTTAACAAGCCACTAGTGGCTCTATGTTATGTTAAACCACAGGGCTCAAAGGAAAAAAAAACGAAGAATAATTAAGAAAAATGGAAATTAAGTATGGCTTCTGGACATGCTTTTGAGGAATGTTGAACTTTTTGTGAGTTCTCTGAGTGGTTTTTCTGTAAACCTAATTAGGTTATAAGTGAAAGCACCAACTATAGTACCCAATATAGGGCCAACTATGTAAACCCAAAGCCCTCTGTACTCATGCATCACAATTGCTGGCCCAATACTCCTTGCTGGGTTCATTGATGCTCCTGATACCGGCCTGCAAATATTTTAAAGTTGGGCCTTTAGAATGCCAAACATAGCCGCTCACTCAACTGCTTAAACTAAAGTAGCTACAAATATATAATATATGTAGTATCATGTATACTTGTATGTGTTTAACCATATACAATCATCGTATAATCTGTGTACCAATTAAGAAAAGTAATAGTAAATTCGGCCAGCTATTTTTATTAGAATTCCCAGAAAGAAGAATTAACCTAAATAGCCGTCCAACCCAAAAAGTAACTGGCATATATATATATATATATATATATATATATATATATGCATTTAGTCCTATATAGTATATAGTCTATATATATCGGCTATGAACTGTAAATTGTTTTGGCTGAGAGGCCAACTGTCTAACTTTGCCCTCCTTAATGGAGAATGATTTGTAACAAGCCGAGATGTATTTTTTCGCACATTTCGAGAATGTCGGGAAAACGGTGATTCATTATTGGCTTACTCTTATCTTTTTATCCGTCTATCCACTTATATCGACTAATTTGGATTTCCGTTGCATAAAGCACGTAATGGGAAGTGCTCCCTATCATAAAGTTCTCCAATTTCAAGACTCAAACCTGAGACATCTGATTGAGGATGTGGGATCTTACTTATCCTACCATACTCCTCAGTATTTATTGCTTGTTGGCTTACTCTTATATCATGCCTTGGTAGGACTTATACATGATAAATGAACGTTTTGGCAAGGTTAAAAATGGATTATACCTTTAATTGTACACAACTGTAGTTTTCCTAGAAATACTTCTCTTTCCTCGTTATAAGTTGAAAATGTTTATAGGTCAACTTTGCTGCTTTCAAATAAATGGATAATCTATTACTTTCCCTGCTTAATTTTTTCTATAGTGAAAGAAAGAGAAATGTAAAGAAAAATAATTAAGAGAAATTACCCTGCAACCAGAACATTTAGGAGTATTGTCATTCCAATAGCAATTCCTGCAAGCTCTCCAATCTGTTTATAAAATGTCAAAAAAGAAAATGCATTCTCAACCTTAATTAATTGAAACAAAATATATAAATTTGAAAAAAAGAAGTAACTTATGAATTACTCACTGATCTATTGTCAGTGGCAACACCAGAAATGACAAACATTAAGAGGTAAGAGATGATGAATTCAAGAACCAAAGATTGAACATTTGATCCCACTGGAGCTGTTCCAAAAAATGCCTCAGACTTCATATCCAGCAGAAGGTACAATGTTCCACTTCCAAGAATTGACCCAACCAACTGTGCCAATATGTACAATGGAACCTTCAATAAATACAATAAACAAATTTAATTTCGACTAGAAAATACAGACATTCAAGTACGATAACAATATCTATGCCTTAGCCTTGACTCAGCTTAGGTTTACTATATGAATCATCAGTATACATTATGTATTTATGTTCCATTTGACACATCACTAATACACACGGTACAAAATTGTAATTATCTATGTCTTTGTCTCAAGTGAGTTGAAGTCTGCTATATAAATCATTAATATACATTATGTTCCATTTGACACCTCACGTTCCAATATCGTACTATTACGAAATTGTAATCATCTATGTCCGTTGAAGTCTTCTATATGAATCATTAGTGTACATTATGGTCCCTTTCACCTTCCAATACACGCGGTACGAAAATGTAATCATCTATGCCTTAGTCTCAAGTTAGGTGGGATTTGCTATATGAGTCATTAGTATACATTATATTCCATTTGACACGTCACATTCCAATACAAGCGGTACGAAATTGTAATCATCTATGCCTTTGTCTCGAGTTAGCTAAGGTCTACCATATGAATCATTACTATACATTATGTTTCATTTGACACGTCACATTCCAATACACGTGATACGAAATTGTAATCATCTATGCCTTAGTCTCGAGTCAGCTTAGGTATGCTATATGAATCATTAGTATACATTATATTCCATTTGACATGTCACAATCCAAATACACGCGGTATGAAATCGTAATCATCTATACCTTAGTCTCAAGTCACCTGGGGTCCGTTATATGAATCATTAGTATACATTATAGTCAATTTGACTGTGATGATCCAAAGGGTTCATCACCTGTTTCAATTAATTATGTGCTTTCGAGGCCTTGAAAACCTTATTTGGAGTCCGTCTCAATTTGCCTGCACAGTCCGGGCATGTAGCCGGAAAGCTTAAATATGAAATTCTGTGAAAAATGCCAAGTTTTGATATTAAAATGCATAAATTTGATTTTATTCAACTTTTTGGTAAACGGACCGAAATCGTAATTTGACGGTCCCTGAGGGTCCGTAGTAAATTATGAGACTCGGGCGTATGCTTGGAATCGAATTTCGAGGTCCCGAACCCGAGAAATGAATTTTAAAAGGAAATTATTTTTCTAAAATTTTTAAGGAAAATTTCAATGAAATTTGATTAGAATGTGTCAGTATCGGGCCCGTATTTTGATTTCAGCACCCGATACAGGTCATATATATGATTTAAGATATTTCTGTAAAGTTTGGTTCAAATTGGACGTCGTTTGACGTGTTTCGGACTTGAAATCCTAAAATTGAATGTTAATGAAGTTTGAGGTAAAACTCTTCATTTTGAGATTTGATTCATTATTTTTAATTGCATGAATAAGTTCGTATAGTGTTGTTGAGTTAGTTCATGGGTTTGTCTAGGAGCCCCAAGGGCTCGGGTGTGATTCGAATGAGTTTCAGGGTTGTTTTAGCCTTAGAAATGTTGCAGAAATAGCTGATGTCTGTTGTCCAGTAATTTCCTCTATGCGATCGCATAAGAAGGGTCGCAATCGCATAGAGCAAACTTCAGGGGTTCACAAATCCTTCTATGCGATCGCATTCTACTCTCTGCAGTCGCCTTGTATAAAGCCCAGCTTTCATTTTCTTCTTCCATACGATCGCGTGTTATCGTCCGCGATCGTAGTGCTCAGAAACTCAACTCTATGCGATCGCAATCTTATGTCCGCAATCGCAGTGAACAAATTCGCCCAGTTATTTTAAGTTCCAAAAATAGAATGCAAACAGATTTTTTATAAAATTTTCGAAGTTCCTTCATCTCCAAAGCTCTAGGTGATTTGTGAAACATTTTCTCTCCATAACTTCTTGGGTAAGTAATCTCCAACTTATTTTCTTCCATTTTCATCAACATCTAATGAACTTCTGGACCTAAAACATGTGATTTAAGGTAGAAAATTAGGTATTTGGGTAGAGTTAGGGCTTTTTGATTTTTTCTTGATTTAGACCTCGTTTTGGGGTCGAATTTGTAAACAAATGATATATTCGGGCTCGTGGGTGAATGAACATTTGATTTTGCTCCGAACCTCATCTTTTGACCAAGCGGGCCTGGGGTCAATTTTTGAGTTTTTGGGAAAAATGATGGAAAAGCTATAATTAGGCATTGGGTTAGCATTGTTTAGCATTTGTTGATGTATTGAAGTCATTATTGTATAGATACAATTAATTTGGAGCCGAATTCGAGAGGCAAGGTGGTTGTTGAGGACGGAATTGACCTTGGAAATTTGAGGTAAATGTTTGGTTTAACCTTAGCTTGAGGGATTAGAAGTTAAGTCCTATTTGCGATGCGGTAACTATCGAGTACGACGTATAGGCATGTTGACGAGTATCTATATGTTGGTGTCTAGCATGACCGTAAGTCTTTAAATTTTGAATATCTTGATTTCGTTGTATTTCTCTTGCCTTGGTGATAATTTCTATTTGTAGTCAAAAGCTTGTGAAAAAGAATTGTGACCTATGAGCATCGAGGGTCATTAGCTCAAGTTATATTACAATCGTGAAAGTATATGAAATGGTTGAACCCTTTGGAGCATTGGCTCAAGTGGTAAAGTGAGATATGAAGTAAAAGTGAAAGAAAGAGAAAGAGTATTTAAATTGCTCCCTTGCCGGGATATTGTTGCTTATTGATTATTTTCCCTTGCCGGGACGTTGAGATTGTTGATGTTGTACCCTTGCTGAGATTTAATTATTTAATTGTATTCCCTTACCGGGATTCCAATTATTGTTTTGTTTACTCCCCTTTCCCTTGTTTGTGACTGTTGTTTGGGTGAAGAAGAGTGTTAAAGCACGAAGGATAATGCCGTGTATTGTTTGCTATTGTGAGGAAAGAGTGTTAAAGCACGAAGGGTGATGCCGTGCCGCACGATGTACCATTCCGTGCCAATTCTATTAATTATATGTGAGGAAAGAGAGTAAAAGCATGAAGGGTGATGGCGTGCACATTTTTATTTATATCACTGCTTGGTAAGCATGGGAGTAAAAGCACAACACCCCGTGCACTTTTTATTATATTATTGCTTGGTGAGGATGAGAGTAAAAGCACTGAGCGTGATGCCGTACACTTATTGACTTCTAATTCTTATTGATGTCTGAATTATGTTGCTTTCTTCATTATTTGATGATTTTATTCGGAGTTGTTATTTTTCCCACAGCATGCTCCCCCTCCTATATTGAATGGTTAATTCCTTTATTTCTTTTCCCCTGTACATATATGTCTTTGAACTGCACAGGTTTAGTTGGTGGTCTGGTCCTAGCCTCGTAACTACTTCCCCGATGTTAGGCTAGACACTTACCAACATATAGGGTCGGCTGTGCTGATGCTACACTCTGTGCTCTTTTGCACAGATCCCGGTGTCGGAGCATCTTACGGTGCGCAACAGTAGTCAGGGAGCCGACCTTCAGTCCATGAGACTCCGAGGTAGCCTTGCTGGCGTCCGCAGGCCCGACGTTTCTTCTATCAATATTCATGTTCTGTTGACATTTGTTTTCGATATAGACTATGTCCTTTATTTCAAACTTTTATTTGTAGTAATCTTAAATATTGTGTATATTATTGTGACACCCGGTACTGCGTAGATACTTGTACTGACTTTCTAGACGTTGTTTTTATATTTAGTTTAGACTTGCGTTAAATTTTACTTTTCGTGGTCTTTTAATTACTTACTCATTGATAATTTAATTATTTAATCATGTATAAAACGAGACGGGTTAATGTTTGCAAGGGTTTTTAGCTTTGCCTAGCTTTCACAAGTAGGAGCCATCATAACTCCTGGGGTGAGAAATTCGAATAGTGACATTTGACATGTCAGGGTCCAATACAGTAGGCACAAAATTGTAATCATGTATGCCTCAGTATGGAGTGAGCTGGAGTCTATTATATGAATCATTAATAAACATTATGGTCCATTTGACACGTCACATTCCAAATATACGCGATATGAAATAGTAATGCCTAATGATTTTACTTCTCTTAGTAATATTGGGTATAAAAGGGAAGGAAAAGATGAATGAACCTGTTTGTAGGGGAAATGCCGAAAGATGGCAAAGGCAATGGTAACTGCAGGATTGAAATGTGCACCAGAAATATGACCAACAGAATAGACCATAACCATTACAATTAAACCCCATGCCACACATATTCCTGGAAATGTTACTGAACCATATGTTTTATTTACTGCTACAGCACCACATCCTACAAATATCAAAAAATACGTTCCGATCGCCTCTGCTATCACCTATAATAAAATCCCAGAAAAAGAAAATGTAATCACAAAAATTGTATCCTTAAGAATTTCTCATTTTTGTTAGAATTGAATGCATTTCAAGAGGAATTAACATACCTTTTGAATGATAATGACAACCTCAGGTGAGGTGCAGAGGCTTGAATCTTCTTCATTAGCATGCTGTTTATAACCTGAGCAATTCCCTTCTTCAACTGCTTTTATGTCTTTTTTTGACATTCTGATGAATAATTCTTTTGAAAGTTTATTAAGAAAATAATAAGACTCGGTTGGAAAATCAACTTTTACCCAAAAGGTAGAAATACGGCTAAATGATGTGAATATGGTTAAGGATTAAATCAAGGATTGATGGTTTTGCTGCTTTTCAGAGTGTTGTATGGATAGTTTGTTTTTATTGGTGAAAATCTTATTCTTCAATTCTTCTTGTTTTCATTTATCCATTTCTTTTTAATTTTTTTAATCTTTTCTTATTATCACACATTCTCCCAAATTGTGTCACATTATTACAGGATGAAGTATATTGTAATTCTATCTTAAACATCTTTTCTGAACCACATTAAAGCTAAATAAAAAGGACAAATAGATGATCAGGAAAATAAAAAGAAAAAAACAGAGAAGACAATTGGATTTCAAGTTTGCAACTAAGCATAAGGTTTCAAGTTTCAACTTCCTTATAGGTAATGCACTCAAGCAAATCATTTATCACAAATATTCTAACATTCCACGGATCTAACTACTATAAGCTTGAATATAAATTTGACTAAAAAGAAGAAAAAGAAAATATGTAAGGTCCCAAAAAAAAAACAGCTCAGAGCATGAAGCATTTTGCGTTCACGCAGAATCCTGGAAACAGCTGCACCTCAACGGTTGTAATATAGGCATCTTACCATAATGCAAGTATTAGCGATTGAGTTTACGACTCAAATATGTAACCTATAAAGATAATTTTACTGTTGCTCCAAGACATTCCTTCATAAAATCACTAGAAAAATGCCAGCTTCGTGTATAAAGCACCTCGCATTCACACGGGGTCGAGGAAAGGGCTACACTGCAAGGAGGTGTGATGTAGATAACCTACATTAATGAAAACATTAGCGGCTGATTCTAATACTCGAATCCGTGACTACTAGATCATAAAAAATAACTTTATTATTGCTCCAAGACTCCGGTTCATCAACTCCCTAGAAATTCTGTTAGTACTTCATTCCTGTTCTCCCTGTGCATTAAAACCATATAAAGGATTCTGTTAGCACGTCATTCCACAATGACTCAATTTTCTACAATACACTTCTATATCAATTAGATTCTAACTGTAATAACAGATGTCAAAGTTTACAAGCCTTTATACGTGATAAGCAGGTAAAAAGTTAAAAACCGCAATCAGATGCACTAAGCTTATTATGCGTGGGGTTCGGAGAAAGACCAGATTACAGATGTAAATAATATTATTTCTGCAAGAGTCTATTTTCAGTCGAACCCATAATCTCCTGATTACATCACAAAAACTTTACCAGTTACGTCCCTTCAATGTAATACTCCTCAAACCTATAAAAGTTTTAAGACCCGATAAATATAGAATTTAATTTTTTATAATCTTAAATTATACTTCTACTACGGACTAAAATACTTGTAATTAATTTTTAGTGACTTCTCTATTTATAAATAGTTAAATATATAATTAGAAGAATATTAATAATTTTAATATTATTAATAATTGAAGATAAAAATAATTAAATACTAATTAAGTCAAAACAAAATAAAACAAAAACATAAAAAAAAAAAAAAAAAGGAAAGAAAGAAAGCAAAAGAAAAGTCACGTGCAACAAAGCCCATAAAAGGTTCTTGGCAATTAGCGGGCGAAAGGCCTTGAGAAAACTTAAAACAGTTGCCCAACAAAAAACAGAAGCGGCGTGAGCGAAATAAGTATACAAAATTCTAGGGTTCTTTGTAAATTACTAATTTTAAAATTTAAGTATGTGAAATTTCTTATTATTAATTACCTCATAGTAGTAGTAGGTAAGAATTTAATAGTTAATTTCTTTTTTTCTATGTATCACCATCAAATTTTATGTTTAAGTGTGAAACTTTAGAATCAAATAAAACGCTCTGCGGTCGACATATTGGCTCAAGGAGTATTGATCTGAGTTGATACAACCCTTTACTAAAATGGTTTAACTCACAACAGCAGATATACAAGGTGTTTGATGAATTGCTTAAAAAAGTTTATATTTACTTAATTGGAGCGAGTGAGTACCTATAACTTAGAATTGTTCTAGCAAAAGTTTACACGATTTATTATGATATACGTGCATAAATTTTCAATTTTTTGTGTTATTCTTATATTCTATTTTTATGTTGAAAATTTATGAAGAAGCAAAAATCTTTAGGAATACTTTTACATATTTATTTCATTATCATGCCATACTTTATATTTAAGGATACCAATATGAGCGTGTACATGATATTCAATAAAGAAGAAATCTAGACATAAAAAGTCACAAGAAGATGTTTTAGAAAGAAAAGATTTTTGGGAGTATCATTTAATCTGAGAAGGGGTCATCGTCCAGGCCGAGGGTCCTGACCAAGGTGTTGACTTCATGAAACTACTTGTGCCAAAGTAGGGAGCACACGAACCGAGGGTCTCGTCACTGAGAATTTACTTAGCTATGCTAACTGCTAAGCTATGATACATGAGTGCTGAGAACCATGAAGCGAGTGATACCTTGTGGATTGGGCCTATTTGATCAGGTTGGGATTGAACCTGTGCTGATCACACAGTGAAGAGACATGATTAAGTCAGGATAGTTGGAACTCTCAAGGTATAAAGAGAAGTAACTTTTTTAAAGAAAGAGAAAGAATTTCTTTTAGAATATTCATAAACTGCTATTATGCAATTATTTTAGAACTATTCTTATAAGCTTTATATTTTACATGTATTTAGAACCTTCGCTTGTAATATATATGTTACTAAAGTTTCGCCCCTGTTGTTGAGACTCACTGACTACAATGGGTGGTACTGACGTTCTCTTTTGGGAACCTATATTGGTCTGCGGTATAACGTAGGAACCAGATTTGCAGGCGAGCAGGCTACGAGTTAGGACTTCCTTTTCTTCCAATGCTATTGGTGAGCTTCATTTTTGTTCGTGGAGCATTATCTCATGCCCTGAATACTGCGTCAGTTTATCATTAGAGGCTTCATAGACATAGTCGTTGGGTTACGATTTAGATGTTTTTGATAATAACTTAGCAGTATTTTATTGGTTACTGTGAATACAGTTTTGGAGTTGATTTATTTAAATGTTTAAATTAACCAAAAATATTTTATTAGAGTATTACCTTGTTGCATATAAAGTTTGGAGTTATAATAGATTTGATAAGCATATATGGTTCGCTATGTCATGTTTAATGATCGAATGTCGGTCCTGACTTGTTCAGAAAATGAGTCGTGACATTCAAGCAGGTAAAAAGTTAAAACAGAAAATTGAAAGAACATTGAAAATCACATGAACGTATTGATTAAGAATAGGCTAATACTCAAAGATGGAATTTCACGTACCACTGTTGAAGATAATTCGAAGTTCTAGGCCATCATTTCCACAGCTTTTTTGCTCTTCTTGAATTTTCTTTGCACTAGTGACGGCTGCAGAACTACACCATTGTATTTGGATGAATTTTAGTGTCATTATTTCTCCAATACTATGGGGAATCTCTTGCAGGTTTTGGAGCCCAAACAGGAGTAGTTGCTCGAGCATAGGAAAATTATCACTAGCTGCTTCCCACCTTTCCAGATTATATGCGGATTCAATTAGTAGGTATTTTAATTTATGAAACACAACATCTTCATTAAGTCTCCAATCTGTTCCCCAGAATGCATAACGTGTTTTGAGCACCTCAAGATTGGGTAAATTAGCCAGCGCAACCATATCTTCCCATGGAAAATAAGTCCTACTTAATCTCAATTGCTTGAGATTAGGCAAGAAAATATCCCTGGGGAGAACGATCCGATCAATATTTCGTTCTGCTTTTATGGCTAATGTCTCCAGCTCCGATAGAAGAATGAGAGAATCAAGAACAGCAGGCCAGTCGGCATGCTTCATATCTACAATCTGTAGCTTATTTAGATTGGGAGTTCTTCTTAGGATTTCCGCCAAAAAAGGAGAGGAAGGGAGAGCAAGTTTTTGCAAGTTATTGAGAAGTAAAGGTTGTTCTATAATGCAAAGATTTTCCGCCTCCAGAGGATTACGCATATGTATACCTGTATCAATATCTAGATGTCTTATCTTTGACATTGTCCAGATCTCTAGTGGGAGATGAAAGTCTCTTCTTGTAAGATTATGAAGAATTATGGTTTGTAAATTCCACAATTTGTCTAGTGAAGGCGCTATGTTAATTTTTGCAGCAATATATCTCAAATGTACAAGTTTAGGTATTACCCAAGAGAAATTATAATCGACTGAAGATACCTCCAACACTTTAAGCAACTTGAATTGTAAAACAAATTGAGGCATTACAGAAACTTGAAAAGAATAGCCTGTGAAAACCAAGCTGTTGGTTGTCCTCGTAATAAACCTCCAATGCCTTGGAACATAGAAATGATTCCAATGATTGCCAAGTGAAAGCATAGCTCGCCGTTGATATTTTATGCTTTCTGAGGAAATGTGGTCAATGTCACTCAGGACATGCACAAAATTCTCAAATTGAGCTTCTCTTATGCAGAGCTGCCGAAGAAGATCATGAATTTTGCAAGTTTTCATCCTTCCATTAGCCCGTCGTTTACCAGCCAAAATGAGACTTCTATCAATTAGCTCTTCTAGATACTCCTCTGCTACCATTTCTAACCTTTTATTGCTTCTTGCTCTTACAAATAGCTCAGCAATCCATAGCTTAATCAACTTTGAAACACCAATCTCCATATCTTCAGGAAAACCTCCAACATAGAGAAAACAAGCCTTCAAATGTTGGGGCAAGTAACTGTAGCTCAATGAAAGAATTGATTGACACCGTTCAGATACCGTACCAAAGAATGAGTTCAAATTTTCCTCAACTTTCTTCCAATTGTCACGGGTCGGATCTATCTTTCCAAGAAGTCCAGCAACGACAACAATCGAGAGAGGTAATCCTTGGCACTGCTCTATGATATGCTTCCCAATTTCATCTAGGTGAGGAGGACATATGCCTTCTTTAAGAAGTCTTTCGGTAAATAGAATCCAACTCTCCTCAAAACTTAGAAAAGACATATTATGATGAGGAAAATCAGGGCTTGCATAATCAGCCACATAACTTAGGCGAGTAGTTAGTAGGATTCGACTTCTATTGTTGTCATTTGGGAATATTCTTTGTATTTGATCCCAAGCCTCAGTACTCCAAAGATCATCTATGACAGTTAAAAATCTCCTACCATTCACACCTCTATACACAATCTCCGCTAGTTGATCGTTGCTCATTTTTTGATTACTTTCATCAGTCCTATCCTGGCTAATTGAAGAGACAAGTTCAAGAAGCATTTGTCTCTCGTTATAAACTTCGGAGATAGTTACCCATGCATGTTTATCAAATCTATAACGGATTGTTGAATCATCATAAACTTTTCTAGCAAGAGTTGTCTTACCTATACCGCCCATACCAACAACAGGTATGACAGTTAGCTCATCTGTTTGGGCGGTGAGACGATCTAGTATGGTGTTGAAGTCATCCTTCATCCCGACAACAGTATGTTGCTCGGTTGCATACCTTTTCGATGAGGTAGAAGTACTTGCTTCTGCAGATTTGCTTCCATGCTCGATAAACTCAATCTCCATCAATTCTTTCCTTAGAGAATCAACTTCTTTTTCCACCTTTTGCAATTCCTCATTGAAGGATTTACAAGCTTGTTCTCGTTTCTGTTGATCTACTAGAATGATTATTCTAAGGGTTGAATCAACTCTCTCTTCTGCTTTGTAGACTACATCTCTGATCCTTTTTTCTATAATCTTCAAAGTTTCAATATCTTTGATTCCCTTTGAAGTATCCTCAAGAAAAACTTGAAGAGCAGAAAGACTTTGAAAAGCAAATTCAACATGTTGTTGTTGTTGTATACAGCTTCTATAAATCAAAGGCGATTTAGACTGCAAGAGTTGCTCCAGTGTATGCATAAGTGAAGACATAGCAGCATTAGCCATTTCTCTTCTCTGATTGTAGAGATTCAATAGAATATTATGTTTCTTTTAACTCGTTTTTCTGTGACCAATTGGCTTTATTAATAAAAAAATATATGAAAGCATGAGCAGTAGAGTGAAGCCTTGTGGAAAAGACCCAAACAACAATTCAATTATTATTTCAATAATGTCCACATCAATTTCTCATTCAAAGTTTATTATAGCAAAATTTCTACTACACCAAGTTTGCTATTACTCAGTTTTATTGGTCACATTTCGTGAGTGCTTAACTACTTTTTGTATAAGAAAAACTTTCAACTACTATTTCAAGACGGTTGACTTTTTTACTAATATGCTACAACCCATTTTTCTTTAATAAAGTTCAAGGATTGCCACTTTTGTTGACAAATGAGCACACAATGCAGTCCACTTTAAATTATTAGTACTGGCTGAGCGAAGCATTTTATTCAGAAGTATCAAAATATAAAAAAAATAAACAAGAGAGGCTAACATATAACATATGTACACAAAAATAACTTTTTGATCTTGCTAATGTTGGACTTGGGATAAGCCATTGGGTTTTAAAAATTAGAACTGTGAATTGAGAATTGATAGGAAATAAAATGGAGCATTCAGTCGGGGGATACCCTACAAAAGTTCCAAAACTGGAGACAACAGAAATGCACCACCAAACAATTGTACCAGTTGCAGTTACAAGACGTACCACCAGTCCCATGGAAGAACTTAATTATGCAGAACCAAGCCAGACCAAAAGTAGTGTTCAATCTGTGGCTAGCCTTACAAGACAGACTACCAACAAGAGACAGACTACATAGCTGGGGAATGGGAATTGAGCAGCACTGTCCTCTATGCCAAGCCCAAGCTGAAACAAGAGACCATCTCCTCACAAAATGCCATGTCACTGTGGATATATGCAGAAGAGTAATGAATTGGCTACAGGAACAATATATACTTAGAGGCAAGTGGAGGCAGCAAATGCAATGGTTGATTGCAAAAGCCAAAGGTAGAACATGTCGTGCAGCCATTTTCAAGATGGTTACAGCTGAAGTTACATATGCTATCTGGCTGGAGAGGAATGCAAGAGTGTTCAACAAGACTTTTCGATGTAATACTTCTCTACTGAAAGACATAGTATACAACTGTAACATTAGAGGCACCCCAAAAATTAGACAACTATTACAGCACCTTAGCATATAGTAGAAACTAGATAGTTAGAATTGGAAAGTAGTTATTATGTTAACAATCAGACAGTCGGCTAAGTTGACACCCGACTGTGGTTTTGTAATGCAACTTCATTGGTGATTAATGAAAAGTTTAATTACCAAAAAAAAAGTGAGGACCTCCCAATTTCATTGTAGGATTTAACATTGCAGCAACACCAAAAATAGGAGGGATAGGAAAAAATATTTTTAAAATTTTTGTTTCATTTCATTTATAGCAAGTTCATAAATATCCCCAACCTCGCCAAATTCAACAAACAAATCAGCTAGTGCGGCAATGTAAACTAAACAGTTTGAAATAGTAGGATAATAATGCCCAGAAAATGCATTTGTAGCAACTTGAAAATGTTCTAAAAAATCTATAAAAAATTTAACATTCGTCCAATCTTGGGTAGTAAGCATTTCATCATCATCCTCACCACCTACTCGAGAATTAAACGTTGCATTAATTGAGTTTCTATATTCATATGCAACTACTAATCTTTCGTACATACAATTCCATCTAGTCGGGCAAGGTTTAGGAACCTTTCTTTCTCTAAGGCCATATTCATCACATTTTTTAAAATACTCTCTAAGTCTAGTTCTACGATTTGAATAAAAAATTCAACTAAGAGTCATTCGAACCTTTTCAATTTCTATGTTTAAAATTTGCATACCATCACCGACAATTGAATGATAAATATGGCAAGTACATTTAACATGGAAAATATTAGTAAATGCAGGATTTAGTGTTTTTGTAAGCATGCCTATAGCACTAGTGTTACTAGAAGAATTATCCATAGAAATTGCCATTATTTTATCGTTAAAGCAAAAATATCTACAAATATCTGAAACAGTGTTAGCTGTAAACTTATCTGTGTGACGTGAATTAATTATTCTATACGCAATTATGCGTTTTTGCATTGTCCAGTCTTCATATATCCAATGACTTGTAACAGTTAGATAATCACAATCATTACCACTTCTACCAATATCAGTAGTAATAGAAATCTGATTAGGTATATGAGTAAATAAATAGTGCAAATATTGTTCATATTCATGTTTGAATTTATAAATATCGACCTTAACTATTGCGCGAGGCCAACCTTTATAAGTAGGATTAAAAACTCTTCTAATATAATGAACCCAATTAGGATTAGAAGCAAAAGTATAAGCTAAGCACATAACAGTAATCATCTTTGCTAATTCTTCACGATCTCTATGTGGATCGTAATATAAAATACCTCCGGTGACAGTGTTAATTCCTGGTTGAACTAGATTTGAACCTGTACTAGGGTTAACCGCAGAATCTTCACTTGTCCCCTCTTGCTGCGCTTGCATTTGCAAAAATCTAGTCTTATCTCTAGGGTGTGTTTTTATGTGCCTAATCATACTACTCGTGCCGCTGCGGTCTCCAGTAAATTTAGGAACCAGTAATTTCCCACAAATTTTACACTTAGCCTTATTTAGTTCTCTTACTTGAGTAAAAAAATTCCAAACTAATGATGTTTCTTGACGTTTAGCAGGTAGTCTATTAAAAGTTGGAGCTTCTACAGGTGGGTCGGCCGGTGCATTACTTGGGTTATTAACCGGACTAGTAGGTGTATCATCTAAATCTGGTGCTTGGGTTTCATCATCATCATCATCATCATCATCCTCATTTTCCTCTAAAATAGGTTCATTAGGATAAAGAGCATTCATAATTTCATCATCTAATCTATCACCTACTGCAACATCATGTAGAAATTCACTATCGGTAAATTGAAAACAAGGGTGATCACTATCAAGAATTACGGGAGGAGGAGGAGGACGTCTAGGTTGGCGACTACTTTCAACTTGCTTATCTTTTCTACTAATTTCACCGGTTTTACCTTTTTCTTTACCAAACATTTTTTTCAAAGAAAAAGCCATATTAATTATAATTATGCAAATTAAACCACACAAGAATATATTCTTAAAACGTAAGAGTTGAAACAAGTTTATCGGATTGCCGAACAACTTCTTGAAAATTAAAAATCGTTGAACACTTGAAAACTTCAATTCAACAACTTCACAATTTTTTTCAAATTTTCAACAATAAATTAAGCAATTGTAGTAGAAATATTGAGAGATATTGATGAATTGGTAATTAAAAATGAAAGAATGATGGGGTATTTATAGTTGAGAAATGGGTAAAAGTATAATTATATAAAGTTTGGTAAAGTTTGGGGGCCAAATGGTAATTTTTTAAACCTTCAAACGGTCAAATTTTAGCCCAAACGGCTACTTTGAGAAATCTGCCCTTTTGTTTTTTTTTTTAAATTTAGCCCATGGGCCCGCCAGGACCGACCCAAGCCCGGCTGACGGTCCCGGGCTCACGGTCTAATTCAGAGGGACCGGCCCGTCACGGACTTCACATTAACATCAGGCCCATGACCACCAGGACCGTGGGCCCGGTCCGGTTCAGGCCCGGGCCAGAATACTAAGTGGACGTGAAGCTGAACAAGCACATCTGGAGCAGGGGAATCAGAAGTGTTCCAAGGAGGGTCAGAGTTCGTATTGCTCGCAAGAGGAATGACGATGAAGATGCAAAGGAGGAGCTCTACTCTTTGGTTACAGTAACTGAGATCCCACCAGAGGGATTGAAGGGGCTTGGCACTAAGATCATTGACGACGAAGATTAAGCTATCTATCAGTAGTGGAGAATGATTAAAAAAATACATGAAGCTTTTGTAATTCTTTGAGACTGATCAATTTTGTTAGGAAACTTAATTTTGTTCTTTTTTTGGATCATACTATTTGCCACCAGTTTAATTGAATCATCTTTTCTGTTCTTCATGGTTGAAGTATCACTGTAGTCATTATGTTTTGTTATGTTGTAGTACCGATTGCTAGTTTTGTATTATGCTTCGGTTTTCCAATTGGTATGCTTGTTGCCCTTTTACCTTTTTTTGAGCTGAGGTTCTATCGGAAATAGCCTTTTGTCCTTCTTGAAGGTAGTGGTTAAGGCTGCTTAACGTAGATTTGGATAATGGGTTAGTAATTGCATGCTTTGAGAATCTCTTGTAACAGAATCTACCAGTTTGGTATATAAGTACAGCTTAAACTCGTATATGGAAACATTTTCTTCAATATCATTTCTGTAATCTTCATTTTAAAACCAACACTCAGCCCGTATTTTCCAGGCTAAGGTGAAGTAAAATGAGCAGAAATTTGAGCAAAAATGTGTAGGTTATAGCAACTACAGCCCAGACACCCAGCCATATGACTCTTGCTTCAACTTAGTGGTCATCAACAACAAAATAAACTAAATTTGCTTAAATTGATCTTGCACAAAGGAACTAGCTTGACTGTTACACATTGGTCTTTTCACTGTAAAAGTATAGTTCGGCTATTCAATAACATCTACTTTCTCATACAAAATCAATTAACATTCAGAAGGAAGTATCTTATTACAATCAGATCACCGACCTATATTTGCAGATCTTATCAGACAAGTTCATGTACAAAGAGCACAGCGAAGTCGTGAATCACAATAACAAGTAACCTGTGTGAGGAATAATAACATGCACAGAAGTCACCATTTTGTTGATTGGCATTTAGCAGCTTTGCTACCATCATTGAGGTAATGTTGGAAAGTCTGAATAACTTCCTCATATGTTGGTCTCTTGTAGTCTACGGCCTGTTATCAGAAACACAAGGTTTCCAAGTTAGATTTTGACATGCATAAATGTGTGTAGAGAATTATAGCGGCTAGCCACTTCGCCAAACACCTGCTCAATTACTTCTTCTGGCCTTGCCCATTTCCACTCTGAAAACTCTGCCTCTGCTTCACCAGTCGCTAAGTTGATCTCACTTTCATCGTTGGTAAATCTCATAAGAAACCTGCCAGTCACAAAATTATTTTCTTAAGCCAAGTTTAAGTTACAAACGGATATCTAACAATAGCAGAAATGTGTCATTTTGGCAGAAAACTAGACAAAGCTTATGGAATACAATTGTTTATATATTTCTCTTGTTTAATGAGCGGTGAATCCAAACCATACAACAACAACAATAATAATAATATCGAACCCAGCGCGCAGATGCGAATTTAGGGGGCAAAAGGGGCGCCAGAAAATTGCACTATATATATAAAGCATCTTTTATCTCTATATGTTATGTTTTAAATCCCCTTGACATAGTTCAAAAGCATAGCTAAGTGATCAAGGGGGTTCAAAACCTTTTTGAGGTCATTGGTTCAATTTTCACTAGCTACAATATCTCTTTTATTTTTTTAATTCTTTTTTTTGAATCCCCTTAATGGAAATCTTACCTCCGCCCACAAGTAGGGTCTGGGAGGGTAATGTGTACACAGACCTTACCTCCACCTTACGGAGTGGAGAAGCTATTTTCGACAGATCCTCAGCTCAAGAATAGTTAAAGGAAGCAATAACTAATTAATAGCAACAACAAGGTAAAAGGCAGCGACGAATCCAAATCATAATCAAGTAAAAAAGCAGCACTGATACTATTCATTTAACCAAAGTAGTTGCCACAGTTGAACCACTAATTTGAAAGAAATTATGCAGAGTCCTCATTTTACAAAAGCAGAACTGCAGAAGTAGGAAATCTAGATCTAATTGCAGACTGCTTCTTTACCATTACCGATCCCAAATTCATTGCTGACCCTTTAAGTAAATAATCCATTAGCTCCCTAGGCCACAGATCCTTCAATTGTCTTGACCTATCCATATCGAATGGGTGTGAAACGTCGTAGAGTACGTCTACGAAAATCTTCAAAATATACACAAAATTAGAAAGAAAACTAGATGTACCTATGGGATTTTTGTACACACTCTTACCACATACACGTACATGTTCCCGGACCCTTGTAACATAGTTAGCCTTTGGTAATACAGGTAATATTTGATTTAAACTACATCGGCTCCCAAGTCCCAAAATGAGTACAAGACATATCTATTGCTATAGCACTCCATTCTTCTTTAACGTGGATGAAACTCCTTACTTGGGTGACATAATTCACCAGAGGATAGACTAAGAGGTAGCTCTACTTAAAGGAGAAATTTTCCTAATACCTTTTCTAGTGCATTTGAGCATGACTGATTCAGAATATAATTTAGGATGTAGGTTATCCCGAAAGGATCGTTATTTTTCTCCTGACATGGGACTTGTTAGAATCATTTCATAATGTAATTGAGGACATAGAGCAGTGAACTATCAACACTCTGCTCAGGTTGCACAATTTTCCTTTCACATCAAATTTTAAGTATACTACTAATGAGTAACAAGAATGACATAATTCCATATGACCATCTATAATTATTACAACATATTCTCGTTGACTAGAGTGTCGCACAACCAGGAAAAACAGTTCCTGAAGCATATGAAAAAACCCTAGTGTGAGAAAGTCAACAGCTTTTCAGCTAGATTACCCTCATACCTATTACTTTGTTAAGTCCAAGTTAAGACTAAATGAATTTGACCAAACTGGAGTTATTAGGAAATAGTTCAAATTTGATGAAACAATAACAACAACAACAACAACTAGCCAGTATAGTCCCACAAAGTGGGGTCTGGGGA
Organism: Nicotiana benthamiana; assembly: GCA_034376525.1. NCBI lineage: Eukaryota > Viridiplantae > Streptophyta > Magnoliopsida > Solanales > Solanaceae > Nicotiana > Nicotiana benthamiana. The sequence goes on along the minus strand of CM067330.1, from coordinate 621,913 downwards.
GGGTAATATGTAGACAGGCCTTACCCCTACCCGAAAGGGCAGAGAGGCTGTTTCCAATCGACCATCGGCTCAGGGAAGGAAAGGAAAACACAAACAAAAACAAAAGAGCATTAGTAACTCCAGCAGAAATACAACAACAACAACAACCCAGTATAATCTCACTTAGTGGGGTCTGGAGAGGGTAGTGTGTACGCAGACCTTACCCCTACCTTGGGGTAGAGAGGCTGTTTCCAAATAGACCCCCAGCATCCTTCGCTCCAAGAACTTCCCACCTTGCTCTTGGGGAGACTCGAACTCACAACCTCTCGGTTAGCGTGAATAATTATCTAAACATAAGAACCATAAATAAAATGGCATGCAATAATATCAAACAGTAACTGCCATAAATAACTACCATAAGGGAGACACATTCAAATTTTCAAATTTGATGAAAATTAAGTACATTTAATTTTTTTTCCGAAAACAAATAGCTGTTCATATATTTGAACTCTACAACATTAAATCCACTTCCAAAGGAAATCCACCTGAAATTTTACATTTCAGTGACATACCGAAACATTTCAACTATGAAGGTGGAAAATATTCAGTAGCGAACAAGAGTGATGATGAAATAGTTGATATCAGAAGAAGCACTCCCACTTAACTGTAATCTTTTCTATGAAAATCACAAGAAAACCAGATTTCTAATGAATTCATATACAATGAAGTACTGATGAATGAAACCTGACGGTCGTGTTCCTTCAAAGAATAATTCGTCCCTTTATCACCTATGCGTTTTCAGTAATACCTTTCAGAGCAACCAAAGCCCACAGCCTAAGGAAACTACAAAGAATGTTATCTTTATTCCAGTGTGTGGGCCTGCGGGGAAAGAGGACAAATATCTACGAAATGTATGTGAATAGAGGAGAGAGAGAAAGAGAGTGAATTGAGAAGGACTAAATGGACCTCACTCGTGTTTATTCTGATCTACCTTCACTAAGGCTTGACCCATACCACAGCAATTTGATACCATTGCTCCATGAAAAAGGGATCATACAAAATTTGATGAAGCAAGCATAAGTGGCTCACAGGAAACAAGTCTTTTATGGCCACATCGTTCCCGTTAGCTCTTTTTTCAGAAATTGTTCATTCCCACAAATATTTATGATTGACAAGCACAATATTCCCTTAGAAGTATACTTAACAAAAACTTATTCAACTTGGTACACATTAAAAAAATTAAAGTATTAGCTTATCAAAATACCCTATGGTACCTACCATTTCTGTGCCTGTCCATGCCATTCTCCTCCCCAAAGACGGCTTACTTTGGCCTTTACAGCCGGTGGAAAGTCATAGGTTAACCACTGTGGGACCTGACAATATGAAACCACCTTTATAGATAAACGAATAATCATTTGATGAATCTAATAGTTTGGAACATACCAAAGTGTCATGTTTTCGCAGGAAGTTAACATTTAATATGATACACCTTGACATACATTCAAAGAAAGAAACTTTTCACTTTAAACAGACCTCTGCAATTATGTCAGCTGATATTACTCCAGTTTCTTCACGCAATTCCCTAATGGCAGCAGATCTTGGGTCCTCTCCATCTTCTATGCCCCCCTAACTCAGCAAGAATCGAATAAGCCCCATAAGACAGCTAAATTATACAAGCACAGCTAAGAATTCATTGACTGACTCTAGTTGATAAGTATTACAAATCCATGTGTTAGATTGCCAAAATGCTAGGCAGCTAGCTAGGTTCCACAAGTTTGTTTGAACAAACAGTGGGAGATAATTTTTGGCTGATGGCACGGGGAAATTTTCATTTAAGGATCAGAAGTCCAATGCTGCAAAAGTTCCAACTTTCAAATATTAATAATCAACGCTAGATAATGATTCTATTCCTAGCCAGCTGATAGCGAACAACCTTCTACAGTGAAAAAATCATTTGAGCGATTGAGAGTAAGGAAGGTATTAATAGCAATTAACCTGTGGCATTTGCCATGCTCCAGGAACATTCAATCTGGAAGCCACGAAAACCTGCAAATTGCATCACAATGATATAAATCCTCAGTTTCTTACCTATTTATTTACTTAGAGCAGATAACATTCTCCCGTAACAAGTTTCATAAATAGAAGTTTCAGGGAGAAGTGAAAATTATTGTCTAATTATGATTATGTAAATTGGATAAAGGAAGACGGAAAAAGAGGAAGTTATGAAATGAAATTTCTGGGGTGCAAAATAGAATGCATCAGTCTCAACCCCTAAATTAGCTACGAGGCAAGATCATATTAGGAAACCAAAAGACCACACCCCCACCGATGTAGAATATCCAACAATCAGATACTCTAAAAAAGTAATCAACACTAAGCCGTTTAAGGTGAAAAAATCAGAAGTGCATCAAAATGTTGAAAATGTCATTAGTCATGAAACGTAAAAGCGCTCCCTAGACCCCACTTATGGGATTAGAGTAGGTGATTGTTGTTGTAATAAGTAAAAGCGCTCTCGTTTAGCATCCTTTACAAGATTTCTTTTTTCTTCCTTAGAGATTAGATTTAGATGCAGGTTAGACCAATAGACAAACACTTTTTCTACCATTTAACAAACATCAATATCTCAAATATCCCAACCAACTAAAGAATCTCAATTTGTCACCCCTTTAATTTAACAGCTCCATTACTGATTTAATCCTTTCCCTTGCATTTTTAGTATAAGCACCACTGATGATTCTCAAATCAAACCTATAATCATGAAACTTAACTTTACCAACGCGATAATAATTCCTTAGATCCAAATAGAGAAAGCCTCCACTTCCAAGCAAGAGGTTGCGAGTTCGAGTTATCTCAAGAGCAAGGTGGGAAGTTCCCGGAGGTAAGGATGTCGAGGGTCTCTTGGAAACAGCCTCTCTATCCCAGGGTAGAAGTACGATCTACGTACACACTATCCTTTCCAGAGCCCACTAAGTGGGATTATATTGGGTTGTTGTTGTAGTATCCAAATAGAGAAAGCAACATTCAAATTAGCCATAAAAAAATCAAAAAGACTTAAAGCCCAAAAACAATACGATAAATCTTGATGAGATGGTAATTGTATACAATAGTACATCAAATGATTCGCTGAGGCTGAAAAAAATTATCAAATTTTAATCAAGATAACTAACTGGAAATTCCAACTAATAAGAAACCTATAAATGGTCAATCCCAGAACCAGAAACCAAAGCAAACAAATCAGCTATCAATAAAATTAAGTCAGAAAGGCAGCAGCTTTATTTATAGAGTAGTAAATGAAAGGAATAATTCAATAAATGTTTAATAAATGATAGGGAGAAAAAAAAAGTACCAAATGATCGTGGTTGATGAGACAAATACCAACGTTGGGACGATAACCAGAGGGGAGTCCCTCCATTGAAGCTGCTGCACTTTCTTTTCTCGGATATATTTGTCTTTGTACAAATGTTTTCTCACAGAAAGTCAGAGAGAGAGAGAGAGATCACTATCAGAAATCAGAAGAGCAATAAGATAAAAGTCAAAGCTTTGTACTACTAGAATTTAAAAAAGAGCAAAAAGAGTTTATGCATTTTGCTCAAAGGAATGAGGTGATGATGACGCCTGTTTCACTATTTCTCGGATATAATTTCTTTTTTTTATTCATAATTTACTCATCCAACTAATTAGGATATTATAAATCTCATTGTTATGAAATAATATAAAAGACAAGAACAATAATGCAAGAACAAGAGCAATAGAGAGAAGAGTAGAGAGAGTTCTTCTTATAGATACTTAGAGAATGTTAGGAGTGATTTACAATGGTAGAGGGCACCTCTATTTATAGGGAGGAGGATGATTTAGCTACCAATAATAGGACTCTAGAATCTCTCTAATTAAAGACATTCACCTTAAATAGAAGTGTATTTATAACACTCCTTTTTGAATGTCTATTCAATGATGTGCCTCGTTAAAACCTTAAAACAAAACCCAATGGGAAAAATTAAAGTAAGGAAAAAGAGTACACATGTTTGAATATGCGCCTATTGGTTGCCTCGTTAAAAACCTCGCAAGGAAAACCCGGTGGGACAAAACCTTGTAAGGGAAAAAGAGTGCAACGCGCATTAAACTCCCCTGATAAGAACATCAATTTATGTCCTTAAGTCTTCGCATCCCGATCTTGTGAACTAGCTTCTTGAAGGTTGACTTTGGTAGAGATTTTGTGAACAAATCAGCCATATTGTCGCTTGAACGAATCTGTTGAACATTGATATCACCATTCTTTTGAAGATCATGTGTGAAGAATAACTTTGGTGAAATATGCTTCGTTCTATCTCCTTTTATGAATCCTCCCTTCAATTGAGCTATACATGCTGCATTGTCTTCATACAAAGTTGTGGGTAGTTTATCACACTTCAAACCACATTTGTCTTGGATATGATGTATTATCGACCTTAACCACACACACTCCCGACTTGCTTCATGAATAGCAATTATCTCGGCATGATTAGATGAAGTAGCCACAATTGATTGCTTAGTCGATCGCCAAGATATGGCGGTTTCTCCACAGGTAAACACATAACCCGTTTGAGATCGAGCCTTGTGTGGGTCGGACAAATATCCAGCATCAGCATAACCAACAAGATCAGGGCTGCAATTCTTACCATAAAATAAGCCCATATCGGTAGTTCCCTTTAGGTACCGCAATATGTGTTTGATCCCATTCCAGTGTCTCCTCGTGGGAGCCGAGCTAAATCTTGCTAAGACATTAACTGAAAAGGATATGTCAGGTCTTGTAGTATTTGCAAGATACATTAGTGCGCCAATTGCGCTAAGATATGGTACTTCAGGACCAAGTAGCTCTTCATTCCTTTCTTGTGGTCGGAATGGATCTTTGTTCACATCAAGTGATCGAACAACCATCGGTGTACTTAAAGGATGTGCTTCATCCATGTAAAACCGTTTCAGTACCTTTTCTGTATAGGTAGATTGATGAACAAAAATTCCGTTTGCCAAATATTCAATTTGCAAACCAAGACATAGTTTAGTCTTTCCGAGATCTTTCATCTCGAATTCATCCTTTAGATAATCAATTGCCTTTTGGAGTTCTATTGGGGTTCCAATAAGGTTTATGTCATCAACATATACGGCAAGTACAACAAATTCCGATGTTGTTTTCTTTATAAAAACACACGGGCAAATGGCGTCATTTATATAGCCTTCTTTTAACAAGTACTCACTAAGACGATTATACCACATTCGTCCAGATTGTTTTAGACCATACAAGGATCTTTGCAATTTAATTGAGAACATTTCCCGAGATTTTGAATTATGCGCGTTTGGCATCTTGAGTCCATCGGGAATTTTCATGTATATCTCATTATCAAGTGAGCCATAAAGATGCAGTAACCACATCCATTAAGTGCATGTCAAGCTTTTTATGGACAGCAAAACTTATGAGATAACGAAAGGTTATCGCATCCATTACAGGCGAATATGTCTCTTCATAATCGACACCAGGCCTTTGGGAAAAACCTTGTGCAACAAGGCGTGCTTTATATCTTTGTACCTCGTTTTTCTCATTTCTCTTGCGTACAAAGACCCATTTATAGCCGACAGGCTTAACACCATTAGGTGTTTCAACTATAGGGCCAAAAACTTCACGTTTTGCCAGCGAATTCAATTCTGATTGAATTGCTTCTTGCCACTTTGGCCAATCATGTCTTTTTCGACATTCTTCAACAGATTGAGGTTCGAGATCCTCACATTCTTGCATAATGCTAGATACTACATTATAAGCAAAGGCATTATCCACCACAATATCCACTCGATTAATATTTGCCTCAATATTAATTGGATTTAGGGATAGTTCCGTATTTTCCAGAGTCTCGGGCTCAATGGATTCTTCATGAATCTCAGAATTTGTTAAATCATGAGATTCTTTCGTGGTGTCATTTTGCTCGTTCTTTTTCCTCTTTCTAGGATTTCGATCTTTGGAACCTAATGGTCTGCCACGCTTCAGGCGTGCATTCGACTCATTGGATATGACACTAGATGATTGTCCAACAGGGACATCAATACGGATTGAAACATTTTCCGCGGGAATGTGGGATTTCGTTATCCTTTTCAAGTCCGTAAATGCGTCAGGCATTTGATTTGCTATTCTTTGCAAATGGATAATCTTTTGTACCTCTCTTTCACAAATAGAGGTATACGGGTCAAGATGAGATAATGATGCATTTTTCCACAAAATTTCCCGTTTGGTTTCACCAACTTCTCCCCCTAATTTTGGGAAAAGTGTCTCATCAAATCGACAGTCTGCAAATTGTGCAGTAAACAAGTCGCCTGTCAATGTTTCGAGGTAGCGAATGATGGAGGGCGATTCAAACCCAACATATATTCCTAACCTTCTTTGCGGACCCATTTTGGTGCGGGATGGCGGTGCTATAGGCACATATACTGCGCATCCAAAAATTCTTAAATGGGATATATTGGGTTCATGACCCAAAACCAATTGCAACGGGGAATACTTGTGGTAATTCGTCGGTCTGAGACGAATTAGCATTGCTGCATGTAAGATGGCGTGACCCCATACCGAAGTGGGCAGCCTCGTTCTCATAAGTAATGGCCTTGCAATCAACTGCAGGCGTTTGATTAACGATTCTGCAAGACCGTTTTGAGTGTGAACATGAGCTACAGAATGTTCAACTTTTATCCCGATTGATAAGCAATAATCATTAAATGCTTGGGATGTAAACTCAACAGCATTATCCATTCTAATGGACTTGATTGGATTATCTGGAAATTGTGCTCGTAGTCGAATTATTTGTGCCATTAACTTCGCAAACGCAAGGTTGCGTGATGACAACAGGCACACATGAGACCATCTACAGGATGCGTCTATCAAGACCATGAAATACCTAAACGACCCACTAGGTGGGTGAATAGGTCCACAAATGTCCCCTTGTATACGTTCCAGAAACGTGGGTGACTCAGTCCCAACCTTTGTTGGTGATGGCCTGATAATCAACTTGCCTTGATAACACGAAGTGCAAGGATATTCATTATTCGAAAGAATTTTGAAATTCTTTAACGGATGCCCATATGAGCTTTCTATAATCCGTCTCATCATGATCGATCTTGGGTGTCCCAATCGATCATGCCAAAGTACAAAGGTATTGGAATCAGTAACCCTTTGGTTTACTGTTGAATGTGCCTCAATTGCACTAATTCTTGTCCAATACAGGCCACAAGTTAAAGACGGGAATTTCTCAATAACCCTCTTTTGGCCGGAGACATTCTTTGTGATGACAAGATATTCAAGATTATCTTCATCCATTGTCTCAATATGATAGCCATTTCGGCGTACATCTTTAAAACTCAACAAGTTTCTCTTAGACTTGGAGGAGAACATTGCATTCTCTATGATTAACGTTGTGCCTTTGGGCAGAGTTACAATAGCTCTTCCGGAGCCTTCAATCAATATACTACTTCCAGAGATTGTAGTAACGTTTGCCTTACACATATTTAGTTGAGAGAAATATTTCCTTTCTTTGAGTATTGTATGTGTAGTACATGAATCAACTAGGCAAATACTTTTACAGTTGGATGTTGATCCAAGTTCGCTTTGTGATATATCCAGATTTGCTATCCCATAGTTTGACATACAAAAGAGATACACGAACATAAGAATAAACAAGTTCAATTAGTTTGTGTCACATAATATTTTCAAAATCTGCTGCTAACAGTTGACTAACAAAATCAGATATGTTATCCATAATTGATTACTTTGCAGTTTGAAAATTTCAGTTTAAGAATTTTCTTCAAACAATCGATTGTTAAACACAAACAATCGATTGTTGAACATTGACAATCGATTGTTAAACACACACAATCGATTATTTGCTATTTTGAAAAACTTCAGATCACACTGTCTTAACACAATCGATTGTTATGCATAGACAATCGATTGTTAGCTATTTTGAAAAATTCCAGAGCACACTGTTTTAAGACAATCGATTGTTATGCATAGACAATCGATTGTTGGCTATTCTGAAAAATTCCAGAGCACACTGTTATAACGACAATCGATTGTTAGACAAAGACAATCGATTGTGGATGATTTTTGAAAAATTCCAGATTACACTGCCTTAACGACAATCGATTGTTAGACAAAGACAATCGATTGTGGATGAATTGTTTTTCAGCTTTAATGCGAAAATAGTAGATAATCGACTAGTTTTTCAGGCTAGTCGATTACCCCTACTGGAAAATAAAAATTTTATTGATATTTGAGCATATTGAAGATATTCTAAAGAACTACTGCTAACATTGCATCATGAACTAACTAATACGAGCTAATACTAATGACTATTAGTTTATTCACTAACTAATACAAATAAGTAGAACAAAATCAAATAACTCCATCTTCTTTCATCACGGACCAATCGCCGATTAGGTGGTCTATTTTCCCCTCGGGTTGCTCAAAGAAGTCTGCCACATCCAGGTGGGTGATGTCCGAGTTGTCGTCATAGACAAAATTTGTTTCAGGGCCTTTTCTCTTTCGAGATGTTTGATAAAGGTCAACCAAGTGTCTTGGTATACGGCAAGTCTTTGACCAGTGCCCTTTCCCACCGCAACGATAACATATAGTTTCTGAACCATTTGCCTTAGGATCTTCATGACCCCGTTTCTGCTTTCGGCGGTTATCTCTCCTTGGGGGTTGACGGACTTTATTGGAATTTCTTCCTTATCTACGTCCCTGGCTATGACCCCGTTTACGACCATGACCATGGTCCTTTTCATGTTTGGCATAATGAGAGTGCACCTTATCTGCTTCAGGCAGTGGTGTAGACCCAGTGGGTCGATTTTCATGATTTCTCATGAGCAGGTCATTATTTCGCTCAGCCACTAGTAGAAGAGAAATCAGTTCAGAGTACTTTGTAACCTTTCTCTCTGTACTGTTGTTGCAGTACCATATTGGAGGCATGAAACGTTGTAAACGTTTTCTCAAGCATATCATAATCGGAGATATTATCCCCGCATAGCTTCAATTTAGAAGTAATTCTGAACATTGCAGAATTATATTCAGAAACGGACTTAAAGTCCTGGAGCCTCAGATGAGCCCAATCATATCGTGCTTGTGGCAGAGTGACCAACTTCAGGTTGTCATATCTCTCCTTTTAGCCGTTCCACAAGATGAGTGGATCCTTGACGATGAGATATTCAATCTTCAAACCTTCATCAAGGTGATGGCGCAAGAAAATCAAGGCCTTCGCACATTCTTGGGTGGATGCTTTTTCTCTATCTTTGATGGTGTCTCCGAGACCCATAGCATCTAAGTGGATTTCAGCATCCAACACCCATGTCATATAGTTCTTGCCCGAAATTTCAAGGGCAACGAACTTTCTTTTCGTAATGTCAGACATAATCGAAAATTAAATTAGGAAGAGGGAAATACCTTAGATTTTTCGAGAATGGTTCTTGAGACGGTAGAGTCTCGTGCTGATAACGTGTTATGAAATAATATAAAAGACAAGAACAATAATGCAAGAACAAGAGCAATAGAGAGAAGAGTAGAGAGAGTTCTTCTTATTGATACTTAGAGAATGTTAGGAGTGATTTACAATGGTAGAGGGCACCTCTATTTATAGGGAGGAGGATGATTTAGCTACCAATAATAGGACTCTAGAATCTCTCTAATTAAAGACATTCACCTTAAATAGAAGTGTATTTATAACACTCATAATATTCTTGGTGGTTTTATTTATATTAGACATAATAACTAATTTTTGGCATTTTCAATTTTACATAATCGTGTTTAAATAGAAGCTTAATTCTACCCCCAAAAAAAGAAAGAGAATTGATTTTAAGGCATAAAGTAATTATATATCGTACATTAAGAGCTAAGCAAAATAAGAATGTTTTAAGAATATCATAATATATATTCAAAGTTGTCGATCATTTTAGAAAGAAACAATCTCACTATATAAGTTATTCTTTTGTGTGAATTGTCTCAATATTAGATGATTAATTTACAAAATCTTAATAATTGATGATGTAAAAAAAGACTCAGAAATTATTTTATAGGCCAAATTATATTCTTTTTTTAAATTTAACGTTCGACTTTCATTGATACCAACAGATTTACAATGAGGAGTTCTTAGTAGTAGCATAGATTAGTTACTACTATACAAATGTATCTATACTATTGCATTCTTTCCACTATTGACTAAAGGTAGTTATTAAGTTGTCACAATCCCAATTGCCCTTTCTTGCATTTCCTGCCTCTAATATGCACAAAAATAACTACTTCACGACAGAATTGATGTTCATCAAATAACCTTTCTTCAAATTATATTCTTATTTGTCTGTGTGTTGAATTGTCCATATCTCATCAATGATGTTCACGGGCTGCGTATGAACCCTTACATGGTAACCATGAATATTAAAAAACTTTTATTTATTGAAATGTTCACTAATAATAGTTTAATTAATGCATTTTTACCGTATATTTATAAATCTCATTAGATATATTTTGTCTTTAATTAAACTTGGTTCAATACATATTTTCTCTCTTGAACTAGCAAAGAAATTTCACACTCTTAATTTTGCAATATGACTCATTAGTCACCCAATCTTGTAAAAATTGAAACTTAAAGACTTTCTTACACACCATATTAACAAAAAAAATTGAAGCACCTCAAAATTTAACAAAATATGTAAACCATCTATTTTTATTCCCCAATTTCAACGATTAAATTCTTCACTTTCCTTTCTTTACTTTTAACCAATTTTTCTTCTTTTCTTCAACAACTAAAAATTGAAGTCGTTTTTTCCTTAATTTCTATCAAAATCAACGTGTGTATCAAGTCATTGACTATTCATTATTTTGTATCGTTTCATTTTATATGACATATAACAACAACAACAACAACAACAACAACAACTGCCTAGTATAGTCCACAAAGTGGGGTCTGGGGAGGATAATATGTAAGCGAGGCTTACCCCTACCCGAAAGGGCAAAGAGGCTGTTTCCAATCGACCCTTGGCTCATTGAAGGAAAGGAAAGACAAAGACAAACGAGCATTAGTAACTCCAGCAGAAATAGCGTAAATAATTATCTAAACATAAGAACCACAAATAAAATATCATGCAATAATATCTGACATTAACTACCATAAATAACTACCATAAGGGAGACACAATCCAATACACAAATTATCTATGGATAGCCCTGCCAAGATTCACCCAACCCGGGTGAGGAGTACGAAAAACTCTAGGAGCCCCTATCCTACGATCCTGATACTAGACCTCCAGACTTTCCTATCAAGGGCCATGTCCTCGGAAACCCGCATTCTAGCCATGTCATGCCTAATCACCTCTCCCCAATACTTCTTAGGCCTCCCTCAGCCTCGCCGTCCGCCGACCATCGCCAGCCGCTCACAACTCCTCACCGGGGCATCAGGACTTCTCCTCCGCACATGCCCGAACCACTTCATCCTCTTTTCTCGCATCTTCTCATCCACCGGGCACCCCCACCTTCTCTCGAATAACTTCATTCTTAATCTTATCTAACCTGGTGAGCCCGCACATCCACCCGAGCATCCTCATCTCCGCAACCTTCATTCTCTGAACATGAGAGTTCTTCACTCGCCAGCACTCCGCCCCATACAACATGGCAGGTCTAACCACAGCTCTATAAAATTTCTCCTTGAGTTTCTGTGGAACTTTCTTGTCACACAGGATTCCTGATGCAAGCCACCACTTTGACCATCCCGCTCCTATACGATGAGTGACGTCCTCATCAATCTCTCATTCCCCCTAAATCACCGACCCAAGATATCTGACATTGTCCTTCTTGGCGATAGCCTGAGATCCAAGCATCACGTCCCTGACTCCTTCGCTCGGCTCGGCGCTAAACTTGCACTCCAGGTATTCTGTCTTAGATCTGCTTATTTTGAAACCCTTAGAGTCGAGAGTTTGTCTCCATACCTCTAACCTCTCAATAATACCGAAACCTCGTCTCGTCTATCAAGACTATGTCATCAGCAAATAGCATACACCAAGGCACATCCCCTTGAATATGTTGGGTTAGAGCATCCATCACCAAGGCAAACAAGAGATGGATAAGCGCTGATCCTTGATGGAGCCCCATAACCACTGGAAAATGGTCTGAGTCACCACCCACCTTCCTAACCCTAGTCTTAGCTCCATCGTACATGTCTTTGATTACTCTGATGAAGGCTTCTGGCACGCTCTTCGCCTCCAAGCACCTCCATAGCAACTCCCTTGGGACCTTGTCATATGCCTTCTCCAAGTCGATAAGAACCATGTGCATGTCCTTCTTCTTATCCCTGAACTGCTCCACTAGCCTCCTGACAAGGTGGATAGCTTCTGTAGTGGAGCGACCCGGTATGCAACCGAACTGGTTCACAGATATAGATGTCATCTCCTTCACCCTCGCCTCGATCACCCACTCCCAGATCTTCATGGTGTGACTTATTAATTTGATACCCCTATAGTTGTTATAGCACTGAATATCCCCTTTGTTCTTTTATAAGGGCACCACTGTACTCCACCTCCACTCTTCCGGCACCCTTTTGGTCCTGAAGATCGCATTGAACAACCTGGAGAGCCACTACACTCTTGACCTACCCATGCATTTCCAGAACTCCACCGGGATCTCGTTAGGCCCGGTCGCTCGACCCCTACTCATCCTACGCAAAGCCCTCATGACCTCCTCCGCCCTAATGCGCCTGCATTACCTAAGGTCTCTATGTTGCTTTGAATGCCCCAACTCCCCTAACTCTATGTCACGATCCCCCTCCTCGTTAAGTAAGTCTCGAAAGTACGCCTGCCACCTCTGCTTGACTTGAGACTCCCCCATAAGAACTCTACCATCCTCACCCTTGATGCACCTAACTTGGTAAGGCTCACACGCCTTCCTTTCCCTTGCTTTAGCTAACCGGAGTAATTTCCTGTCCCCGCCTTTCTCTCCTAATTCCTCGTACATGCGACCAAACGCCGCGTTTTTAGCTTTCGTAACCGCCAGCTTTGCTTCTTTCCTCGCCACCTTGTAGATCAATAAATGAATATCAATAAATTATTGCAGACGGCTACTTCAATCGAAAAGAGGAGTTAGAAAAGTAAAAACGATAAAATAGAGGTCTCGCATAAAAAGAAAAGTTTCTTTTAGGAAAAATTACAATGTATAGCCTATGTAAAAATAATAGTCGAAAAATAATATATATATATATATATATATATATATATATATATATATATATATATATATATAAATATATATATATATATATATATATATTATTTTTCAATTTTAAATCTCGAAGTTCCTCCTCTGAGCTTGTAAAATAAATAAAGATTGTATGCTTATGTGTAATCGTTTTTAAATCTCGAAGTTCAGTAAACTCTTTTCGGGTTTTCCGAAAGGGAAATCTCATCTCTTGTAGACATGTAAATTACTTATGTTTATCTAAGTTATGTTCTAAGATATTACCCAGGTTTTTTTTTTACATGCATATGATATTATGCATAGTTTTTATCATTTTGTAAATAATTGAATATCACTCTTAGTATATGGTTATCTTTCCAATTTCTTAACAATTTTGATGGATTAACCTGTAAATTCCTAGGAAAAAACTGGTTAAGATAAACCAAGTGGTATGCGTGCTTAGCCATGACCAGGGTGAGGTTAAAGAAAAAAGAGTTAAGAATGGATTTAAATCTATATAGAATTGGAGAGAAGAGATGAACAGAGTAAAAAAAGAGAAGTATAGAAGGGGTAATCTCAGTACATAATTATGATTACAGTGTAACGTTATAAGTTTACAGAAAAAGAGAGGGAGAGTACCGAGTAGGATTTTACAACATAAAAAGTTTAAAATATTTTTACTACACTGTTAATGTCTGGTAACCGTAACAACTACACCCACTCAGAAAGTTTTTCTAGAAGCCTTACCTCAAGTCTAGGAGAATTTATATTAGACGTAGACACCGGATTTTACTCAATAGTAGACTTATACATTTTATTTATATAACAGAAAATCATAGAATACACGTAGATATATATATATATATATATATATATATATATAAATATATATATATATATATATATATATATATATATATATATATATATATATATGTGTGTGTGTGTGTGTGTGTGTGTGTGTGTGTGTGTGTGTGTGTGTTTGTCAATTTTCATTCGCACAAAGTAAACTGATTTTTAACCAAATACTAAAAAGGTGAGAAAGAATGTTGTAAAAAAGTAAACATAACAAAACTTGTTGTAGGACTAAAGAAGAAACTAAAAACTTAATATTAGAAGAAAACAAAGATAGAGATATACTAGAAAAGGACTATACATTAATATACATCGAAACAGAATTATTCAATTTCAAAACAGGATTACAAAGAATAGGAATAATAAAGAATGAAAAAGATCTAGAGAATATAATAAAAATTCTAGATGAGATAGAGATAATCGGAGAAAAACCTTTAAAGCACTGAGAAAATAATAAAGTGATGTGTAAATTAGACATGATAAACCCAGAATATATAATTAAAACGGCTTCAATAGAAGCTACAAATGAAGGCCTTGAAGACTTTAAAACTCAAATTAAAGAATTTATAGACTTAGGTATAATAAGGAGATCTAATTCTAAACATAGGTCAGCAGCTTTTATGGTTAGAAATCACAATGAAATAATAAGAGGAAAAGCGAGAATGGTAATAAAGTATAAAAGACTCAATGATAACACCAGAACAGATGGATATAAGCTATCTGATAAAACAGAACTAATAAATAGAATACAAGGAAAAAATATATTTAATAAATTTGATTGTAAATCAGGATATTGGCAAGTAAAAGTGCATGAAGAAAGTATCGAATGGACAACATTTACTTGTCCAGAAGGGCATTTCGAATGGTTAGTAATGCCGTTCGGATTAAAAACAGCTCCACCAATTTTCCAACGAAAAATGGATAATATATTTGGAGAATATAAAAGGTTTGTGTTAGTCTATGTAGATGATATATTAGTATTCAGTAAAGATATTAAAGAACACTTAGGACATCTACACACAATATTCAGATTATTTGTAGATAATAGAATAATCATTAGTAAAAAGAAAATGGAATTATGTAAAAATTATATAAACTTTTTAGGAGTATTTCTAGGGGATGGGAAGATTAAGCTACAACCCCATATAGCTAAATTTTTTTTAGAAATTCCAGATAAACTAGACAATATTAAAGAACTACAAAAGTTCCTAAGAATAGTAAATTATGCAAGAATTTTATAAAAGACTTGGGAAAAATAGCATGACCATTATATGCTAAGACATGATCTACAAGACAAAAATATTTTAATACAAACTATATTAAATTAGTACAAAAAATTAAAGAAAAAATAAAGAATATTCTTGATCTAACTATGCCATTAGAAACTCACTATTTAATTATAGAAACAGATGGAAGTTTTGAGGGATGTGGAGCAGTTTTAAAAGCAAAACCAAATAAATATAGTGATAAGAATACAGAAAAAATATGTGCATACCAAAGTGGCAAATATAAAGAGAAAGGAAATACGAGCAGTATAGATGCAGAAATTTTAGCCGTAATCTATGGATTAAATAGTTGTAAATTATATATATTAAACAAACAAGAAGTAGTAATTAGAACTGATTGTGAAGCTATTGTCAAATTTCACCAAAAGATAAATGTAAAAAATAGTAGTAGAAGAAGACGGTTAAATTTTATTGATACAATATCACTATAAAATTTAGTTTTTGAACATATTAAAGGAAAAGATAATAATTTAGCAGACCATTTAAGTAGGTTAAAAATTATTGTCAATTAATAAGAATATTTTACATATACAGAATGAGACCAACAGTTCCCAAGACTGAAAACAAGGGAAAAGGCGTTCAAGCCTCACCCTCAGACAAATACTTGCAGAGAGTATTAGGTAACCTTCATTTTAAGCCACAACCCATTACAGAACAAAATAATATAGAAAGGATAATTTTTGGGAAGAAAAATTTAATATCTTTTCCACCATCAAATATGTCATTTAGAGTTTTACCAGAATGTGTTATATATAGACCCAAGAGATGTTTAATTGATAACCTATGGATATCATATAATAAGAAAGACACTAAATATTTATAGTAGCTTTTAATGCCTTGGGGCAATATTTTACAAACAAAAATCAAGAAAAAAGGTTTAAATACTATGTGGTTGTACACGGTAAGACAAATAGTATTTTTCTATAGTAATATAGATTATATGATAATAAGTTTACCAGACATTTCCCGGTAATGGAACCAGGTAATCTCAGTACATAATTATGATTACAGTGTAACATTATAAGTTTACAGAAAAAGAGAGGGAGAGTACCGAGTAGGATTTTACAACATAAAAAGGTTAAAATATTTTTACTATGGTGTTAATTTTTGGTAACCGTAATAACTTCATCCACCCAGAAAGTTTTGCTAGAAGCCTTACCCCAAGTCTAGGAGAATTTATATTAGACGTAGACACCAGAGTTTACTCAATAGTAGACTACACTATACATTTTATTTATATAACACAAAATCATAGAATCTGTGTAGATGTATATAATAAAACAATTATATATTATAATTAGAATATTAGAAATTTATTTATCTAGTCTTTCTAGATATAACTATTTAGAAAGAAGACAATAAGTTTATTTAGTTTTAGTTGTTTTTCAATTTATTTTAGACAATAAGTTTATTTAGTTTTAGTTGTTTTTTAATTTAAAAATACCTAGTTTTAGTTGTTTTTTCATTTTATTTTTGTATCAGAGCTAGAAGATTTTCGGACCTCAGCGTTTATGAAATAACATTATTTATCTAAATATAAGTTTTTATCATCATAATCTATATTACTATAGAAAATATAAAGAATCACATAGAATATATAAAAAGACATTAGAACTACAACAAAGTATTTTTAGTAAGCCAGATTAGTAGAAAAAATAAATGTACATGTAGAAGTATTAAAAGGTGAGATAAGCACACTTAAAGAATAGATAGATACAATAAATGAAATTGCTCTTTCGTGAGTGATATACAACTAGAATTAGATCCAATATATGAAGAAGTATTAAAATTAACAACAAGAATTCAACCCAATCCAGAAGGACTAAATAATTATATTCCTCAAGGAAAAGCTGATCAAACAATAATAAAACAAAATAATACATTAATAATATTATTATTAGAGGTTAATAAAAAGCTAGATAAAATTATTAAAGAAAAAAAATAAAGACTGAGATCCCAAAGGTAGACGATTTAATAGAACAATTAAAAAGAGTTGAAATAACACCACAAAAAGAAAAAATAAAAAATAAGAAAGCCACAAAAATGGACATTTTTCCAAGTGGGTCAAGAAGAACAAATCAAGAAAGATCAACGATAAGTTTTTCAGAAAATAGAATAGGAAACAATATGCTAACCAAAATTCTAACTAGAAAAAAACAAGAGGAATATCAAAAATTAGTTGAAATAATAGATATAGCTTAAGATATACAAATTTTTCAGCAAAATCAATTAAGATTATTAGATCCAAAAATACTATATAATACAGGATATTTCTCGACCAATTCTCAACTATATAGACATTATAGAGAAGAACAATTGTCAGCTATAGGAAATAAAGTTACGACATTAAACTTAATTAATCCAGAATCAATAAAACAAATAAAAAATTATAAAAAGAATTAATGCATATAGGATTACTAGTAACTGGATTAAAAGGATTAACAAGAAAAAATTTAGGAACTAAAGTATTATTAGTAGTATATGATGACAGATGGTCAGATCAAAAGAAATCTATAATAGGTCTAACAGAAGTAGATATGACAAATAATGGAGGAATATTTTATATTAGCCCAGATTTTATGCTAAATTTAGCAGAATTTGGAAAAAATATAAAAATAGTAATACAGACTAAAGGATATGAAGAAATGAATAATGGAAATAATCTATTAATATGTGTAGGTTTTATAGGAAAAATGGCAACAAATAGCAATAAAAAATTCAAAATTAAAGTAGACGATGTAGTTGAAGTAATGAGAAATAAAGGGATAAAGTTATTAAAACCTATTAAGATAGACCCATAAGAATACGCGGGATTAGAATGGAACTTAGAAGATTTTTCAAAACCAAAAATATTTAAACGAGAATCTCATTTGATGTATACAAATTTTAAAGGAGAAACGTCAATTAGATTTACTGATTATAATTATTCTACTCATAAAGAAACAGATGATGAAGATGAAAATAAGGTAGAAGAAACTGAATGTATGAATATTGAAATAATACAAGAAGAATTCGAAGTAGATATAGCATTAGAAGAAGCAAGAAAATTAGTTAAAGAAAACAAAAATAACACTTTCCAATGCAAAGGATGTGAACTAGGAAAATTAACTTTATGAAATGTAGAAGAGAATTTTAGAAAATGCGAATTAAGAACAGATAATTTGGGATATAGAAAAGAAAATAGGTTACAAGAAAAATCGGATAAATTCGATCAAATTTTTTAAGAAATACAAGATAGCTATGAAACAGAAACAAATTCAGTAATAAGATTAAAAGAATTAATGGAATCAGTTAGTTCTAGCCCAAGCCCATTTCAGATAATAATGTATAAAAGTACAGTAGATAGTAGTACAGGAAATGTACATAAAAGAAGAGTATACAGAATAGACCAGGAAACAGAAATAGAAAATGTAAGACCATCAGGAAAAACAATGCCAATAGAAGAACCTATAAGATTACAAGAAGGAGGAAATAAAGGTAAAATATTAAATATAGCAGCCCATGATCCACAAATGTGGAACTCAGTAATAGATCTATGGAAAGGAATAGTAGTAGCAGACTTCATAAGAACCTATAATAACATAGATGAAGAAACAATGTATAAATATATGGAAATCTTCCTAGGAGAATCAACAAAGGGCATATGGAAAGCCTATAAATCAGAATTTCCTCAAGATTTTCAAAATTTAATAGCAATGGGAGCAAATCCTTATAATTTTACAAATAAAATACAGTCTGAGAAGATCCAAATAGTGGATTAGTAGTACTACAAAAGAATGCTTTAATAAAATTAGAACAATTAAGTATAAGTAGTTGGTTTCATGTAAAAAAGTTTTTAAACGATTACTTTTATTATTGTACTATTAGTGGAAATGCTTTTAATCAAGATTTAGGTAAAAATATTATTCAATAAACTATCAGGAGTCTTAAGAAGAGATATTGAATAACGATGGTAGAAAAGAGATGGTGTAATACGATATCCAAATACAAAATGGTCTATAGGGCACAAAGTACAACATATTATAGAAATATTACAAGAAAAATGTACAAACTTACAAATATAAAAACAGCTAAAACAGAACAATATGAGTTTCTGTAAATCAACAGTATATACAACACAAAGTTATGACAAAAATGAATACAAAAAGAAGAAATATAAAAGATATAAACGCCAATACAATAGATATAATAAGAAAAATTATTATCTTAGAAAGTATCAGCTAGAAAACCCTATTTACATAGAAATATGCATGTTAGAAAATATAGAACAGATAGAAACTATAAAAACAAACTAGAATGTTTTACTTGTTGGAGTGTAGAACATTTAGCCAACACCTGTCCAGAAAGAATCAATAGTAAAACAAGAAATTTACAGTTAATAGAAGATTTTCAAGAAACCCTAATAAATGTAGATGAACACATGTCAAACAACTGAAGTATATATTCTATAGTAAGTGTAGGTACAGACGAAACCCAACTCAGAGTGAGAAGAGGAAGAGTTAATAAATGAGATAGAACTAGAAAAACTAGACCTAGAAGAAAATAACTTTGTAAATATATTAGAAGAATGTACTCATAAGTTTGAAATAAATAAAGGATAAGATAGC
The DNA here is from genome assembly GCA_034376525.1 of Nicotiana benthamiana. Lineage (NCBI taxonomy): Eukaryota > Viridiplantae > Streptophyta > Magnoliopsida > Solanales > Solanaceae > Nicotiana > Nicotiana benthamiana. Next base: position 601,961 of record CM067330.1, on the reverse strand, counting down.
AACCAGTGTTTCAAATGTAAATGGTATCCCAGTAGAAAAAGATTTTGAAACAACAATAAATAAAGAAAAAATTTATCAAGAGATAAAGAACTAATGAGTATAGAAAATTATGATGCCTTAATATATAATGAAGATAAAAAATTAACTACGATAAAACTTTTAGCAAGAATTAGAATAGAAGACTACGAAATAGAAACATCAGCTCTAGTAGACTCAGGATGCACAAGATGTAGAACAAATAAGAGGATAGTTCCACCTAATTTAATAAAAACATTAGACAAGCCAGTAGAAGCCATGAAAACGGATGGAACCCATAACATTTATAAACATTATATAGATAAATCACAAATTAGTTTTGTAAATACATGCTTTGATTTTTACAAACCTAGCTATAAGGTAGATAAAATTTGGGTAAGAGATTTAAATATAAATGTTGATTTTGTATTAGGATTGAGTTTTAAAAATTACAATAATGGTAGTTGTTTTCTTAGTAGAGATGGGGTAATATTCTTTAAAAATATTACACAGAACACCAGTACAAAATATAGAAGCCGCAACTAGGATAAGGACAAGATTGAATGAAAACCAGAAAAACTTGCAAGAATGTGAGAAAGAATGTTGTAAAAAATGTAATGATTACAAAACATGTTGTAGGACTAAAGAATAAAATAAAAATTTGATATTAGAAGAAAACGAAGATAGAGATATACTAGAAAATGACTATACATTAATAAACATCGAAACAGAATTATACAATTTCAAAACAGTATTACTAATAATAGGAATAATAAAGAATGAAAAAGATCTAGAGAATATAATAAAAATTCTAGATGAGATAGAGATAATCGGAGAAAAGCCTTTAAAACACTGAGAAAATAATAAAGTGATGTGTAAATTAGACATAATAAACCCAGACATTATAATTAAAACGGCTTCAATAGAAGATACAAATAAAGACCTTGAAAACTTTAAAACTCATATTAAAGAACTTATGGACATAGGTGTAATAAGGAGATCTACTTCTAAACATAGGTCAATAGCTTTTATGGTTAGAAATCACAGTGAAATAATAAGAGAAAAAGCGAGAATGGTAATAAACTATAAAAGACTCAATGATAACACCAGAACAGATGGATATAAGCTATCTAATAAAATAGAACTAATAAATAGAATACAAGGAAAAAATATATTTAGTAAATTTAATTTTATATCAGGACATTGGCAAGTAAAAATGCATGAAGAAAGTATCGAGTGGAAAGCATTTACTTGTCCAGAAGAGCATTTCGAATGGTTAGTAATGTCGTTCGGATTAAAAACAGCTCCACCAATATTCCAACAAAAAATGAATAATATATTTGGAGAATATAAAAGGTTTGTGTTAGTATATATAGATGATACAATTCAGGGATGAGTTTTAATTCAATAGCACTACATAACTTAGACACATGAAAAAAAGGTTATTCCTCAGAAACAATGAATCAAGAAAAGAAAAAGAATAATAATGGTGGAGACAACAGGTAGGGACCAGACATGACATAAAGAAAGATGTGATAGAAAGTAAAAATTTAAGTGGAAAGAAAAAACGTGACGACTAAATGGAATCTCTGCACAAGCCATGTGAAGATGGGGCCCAATAAAGTACCCTACAAGGCTAGAAGACAAAGATTTCTAAAAATATTTGAATTCCATATTTCAAATCCCCTCCAAAGCTCAACTATAAAAGCAAGGCAAAGTAGAAGAAAGTATCATCGAGAAAAAGAAGGAAAAGAAAAACACTTTGAAAAAAAAAAACCTTTCCCAAACCACTTTGTAAAATATTTCCCTTATGAATATCCTAGTAGTTCCTCCTCTAAGTTTGTATAATAAATAAAGATTGTGTGCTTATGTGTGATCATTTTTAAATCTCGAAGTTCAGCAAACTCTTTTCGGGTTTCCCTAAAGGGAAATCTCATCTCTTGTAA